>CM028358.1:69659079-69710480 GCA_016618105.1 Dendrobium huoshanense | reverse complement strand
TTGGATCAAATTTCCCAAATTCAAATCATTTTTAAGCAATTACAACATTTATACAATCAAATTTACATCTCAATTAAAAATAAAAATCTAGACTCGATCCTGCGGTTAATGCTATAATCAACAATTATATACCAATCCCAAGCAGTTAAATATAGAAAATTAAAATGCACTTTTTAGCCCACACTTGGCCATGCTCTTTTATTTAAAAGGGGGTCTTTAAGCGCGGCAGGTACCTGTGCAAAGAGTAATTATTTTTTTTATGAATGCCCCCTTTTTTATTTTAGCTCCTTGTATGAGCATGGCCACCTGCATAAGATTGCACAAGTATAATTCGCTCCTAACCTAGGGGTAAATCTAACGTACAATCAATCAAGAATGCAGGAAGTAAGTAAATAAAACACATCAATTCTACTCTAGCAAACAGCATGCAGTAAAAGCTCGAAAACTCGGCACACAACTGCAGAAAGTAAAACACCGGCCTATCCTAAAACTAGAGTCAGTGATCCTAGCAAACCATCTAAAGTGTGTGAGGTAGGTCGTGTGGTTTTGATGTATCCTAATTAGGATTATTAGTTAAAGTTATCTAAAGTTTGATTGGTTGGAAGGTTTAAGGGATTTAAGTTTGAATTCAATATAATGGCTTAAGATTAATTTTAAGATTCATTAATTATTTGTTGGATATCACCTTTGTTTCACACCGAGGCCGTGAAGTTTATTTCACCTTCCTTGGGGCTAAGTAATAGCCTCGTAGGCCTGGGTTACCCAGTGGTACCCGATATAATTAAGTATTTTAGATTGATTTAGGCTTAAGAATAATGAAATTTTATTAGAAATGTTTGGTTGCTGATTTTTAAGATTGACTTATTTAAATTTGCCATTAATGATTCGTGGCGTTGTGCCACCAGGCTCGAGGAACCAGCCTCCTTAGGACACGTAGCCCCGCAGCCCGGAGTAGTCCAGCCGATAAACCAAATTAATGTAGTTAAATAAAAGTTTTAAAAGGTTAGATAATTAATAATTAATCTATTTTTAAGGTTTAACACCCCTTGGAATCCATTCGTGGCGTTGTGCCACCAGGCTCGAGGAACCAGCCTCCTTAGGACACTTAGCCCCGCAGCCCGGAGTAGTCCAGCCAATAAACTTCATCTTTAGGATGTTGTTGTGTTTGAAAGGTTTGTTGAATGCTTTAAAGATTAAGTTAACATTTTCTGGAATTTTAGAATAATTTGAATTTTATGAATTTTTGAATATTTTAATGATTTAATTAAGGGGTTGAAAATTGACTTTTTGATTAAGTTCAAATTCTGGAATGTTTGTATTTTATTAAAATACTAGACCTTACTACGATCAGTTAGAGGAAGTAAGTACGTTGAAATCGGATTTTCTACATTTTATTACGAAGGTTTGAAGTTTGAACTAAATTTGAACTAGATTTGACCGGTTGTTGACTTTTTGAAATATTGCAGATTTCTGGAGTTTAACATTTTTAATAAATATTAGGCTTATTAGGAGTTGAATGCAAGTGAGTTTGGGTGATTTTGATTTTTCTGGAATTAGTTATGAATATTTGAAGTTTGGGTATTTAATGAATTTTTGAAATTGCTTAATTAGAGGGCCATTTTGTGATTTTCTCCAAATGAGTCCCAAACTCCTTGAAATCAACTCCAAAGGTCAGAAATGACCTAAGGAGAGATTTCCAAGTGTTTTGGGAAATTTTTGGAATTTTTAATATTTTTAATTAATTAAATGAATTAAATATTGATTTTACTAAAAATTAGATTAAGGTTCAAATTGCTGTCAAATAAAGGGATTTAATTTTCATTGGTTAAGGTTTAATTATGGTCAGTTAGAGGGTTGGTCATAATTTTTGGGTTTAAAATGGATTTATTAGATTTTCCGGAAGGTTTAAAGGCTTAATTAGGGCTTAAACTTAGGAAAATTAATTAGGGACCTTAATGATTCTAAATTCAGTGAACTTTTCCTAGTGGCTGTACATGTCACTAAGTTTAAATGTTTGAAGTTTCAACTCAAATGGAAGTGGATCCTAATTATTGAAAATATTCTAAATTTCTAAACATGTCCTTAATTATTGTCCTTAATGTCCCTAAGTTTGTATAGGTTGAATCAAAGTTTCACTAACCCTTAACAAACATGTAAACATGCACAATACACAAGCACATTCAACAATCCTAAATCTAGGAGAGCCTTAAGTGTGTGTGTGCACAACCTAAGCATGCAAGACACCTAATTAACTTAGGTTAATGAATGGGCCAAGAATTATGGTAATTCACTAATCACCCCCCCCCATTAATTCCATTCACATATGCTCAATCTATGTTTAAAATTTAAGAGGATCTCTCTAAGTTCAAGATTTAAAAAATATATATTTTAAAATAGTTTTAAAATATGTTTAAATACATAAACATATTATATATATATATATATATCTCTATATATATATATATATATATATATATATATAGATATATATATATATTTATATATATATATATATATATATATATATATATACTATATATATATATATATATATATATATATATATATAAAAATTTAAAAAAAAAGTAGTTCAAAATATCACCAAACTAAAATGTTTTTTTTTTTTAGGATTGAAAGATCCACTGACTTTCCAAAGTCATTTAAAATAAGTTTTTTTTTTTTTTTTTTCAAAATAATTAACATGATATTAAATACTAATTAAATATTAGAGATAATAAAAAACAAATTATTACCAAAAGTTCCTCAAATAGTTTTGGAAATATGCTCTGAAAGTTAACAATAAACTAAAATATATTTTTTTTTTTAAATTTTGAAAGCACTTCAGATTTATTTTAATTAAATAATAATTAAAATGATCAAATAATTAATTTTTAAAATTACTCTAAATTTATAGCTTATTTTTAAAGTAATTTTATTTTTAAATTAAAGGTCTTGAAAACTGAAGAATTTGATATATTATATGGATTTTTCTGATTTTTATTGATTTTTTAATGATTTTTTGAAGTTTCTGTTAATTAAATAATTAAAATTAATTAAAATGCTGACTTTGGCGGCTGAGTGGCCACGCGGCGACTTTCCATTCGACGGGACAAAACACGTGGCGCCGCAATCATTAGAGGCGGCGGTCAAATGGGGTCCACGCGCTATTCACTTAACCACGTCAGCGCGTGGTTAAGGCCGTCGGATCATCCGCCTGCTCGATCTAACGATCCAGATCGAGTCCCGCGGTTTGATCTCAGGAGAAGAGATCGAACGGCGAGAAAGCAACCCGCGGTTTGGATCCAATGGTCGAGATCACGCCGGACGGGAGATCTGAACCAATAGAGCCATCACGCGGACGGACGATCCGCGGGAACACGAAATCAGAGCCGTTGATCGTCTGATCAACGGCTCAAAAACATACGCCTGAACGAACCTGGCGAAACGCCCTAGGATTTCGTTTTTTGGCTCGTTCAGGCGATATAGTAAATTAAATGGCTTAAAATTTTAAAACTAGATTACCACAGTGAACAGAAATCTTGGGGGACTGATTTCAATGCTTAAAACGCACTTATTAGAAAGCTATTTAACGCTAAGTGCTTCTATCTAGGGTTTGAGTTTTAAAGAAATTTCACCGATGGATTTGGAATTTTTGGTTCTCTTGCAGTTGTAGACTGTCCACGCTCCTATTTGTAGAAGACTCCTCGGCTCGAGAGCTCCTGGATCGAGCGTTAGATCCTTTTGAACGGATTTGGTTGGATCGCCGGGATCTCGCCGGAAAAAGCCTTTGACCGAGGGATTTTGGTGGGAAAGTGTTGAGAGATGTCTGGGGAGCTCAATGGAATAGGGGCTGGGCTTGAGAGAGCTTAAGTGGAGAGAGAGGTTAGGGTTAGAATGAGAGGCATTAGGCCCTCTTTTCCCTATTCAAACGTCCCCCAGCCAAAAGGGACGGCTGGGATTGACTCCTGGGGTCTCCAGATGCTGCCACCTGTCCCTGGGAAAGCTGGGAGGCTGCCCCAAAGGCTGGACATGCCTCCTTCCCATTGGGTGGTCTTGGGTGAGTGGGGGGGGACCATTGCCTCTTAAGGCTAAACCAAGGCCTGATCCTTGTTGGGAGAGCCTTGGGAGGGCTTTAAACCACAAGAGGGTCGGCCTAAGGCAGCCCTAATGGGGGAAAAGGGGTTTAGCACATGACAACCCCCTTTGAGGAGTTTTAAATGGGGTTTGACAAAGTTGACCAGTCAACCAGTCAAAGGGGGGGCTGAGGTGGCATGGGGAGGAGTTCAAGGGCTGATTGGATGAGTCAATGGAGTCCAAGTGAGTTGAAAAGGCTTGGGCCAAAGGATTTGACTACCTAAATGCTTGTTGACCATGAGTTGACTGGTCAATTGACCATGGAAGACTGCTGATGTGGCAGCCTAGAGGTCCTAGGGGTTGAATAGGTTGGGTCACAAACAAAGCCAAGGGAAGGGTTGGAGGTTTGAATTGATTTGGGGTTTGAAATAGATTTGACCAACTCATAGAGTTGACTTAGTCAACTCTAAATGGGTTGGATTGGCCAAAGTTTAAAATATGGTTGGACCACATTTGGAGTTGATTTTGGAGCTAAGAAATGGATTCAATGGGTTGAATGAGCTAAAATAGCCCATTAAAGCCTTAAGGGAATTTTGGGTCAACCTAGGTTGACTGGGTCAACTGGGTTGACTCAAGGGGTGGGTCCAAGCTGGGCAAATTTAAAATGATATTTGAAGTCTGGTAGAGGTGTTTTCGAGGATTGAATTGGTTATTTGAGTCAAAAGGGCTTAATGGGCCCTTAATGGGCCCTTAAGCCAAAATTGGTTGACCTGGTCAACCGACTGGGTTCAGGGTCTGGAAATGGGTTCAACAAATTCAAAATGTCATCCTGAGTCTACTGGATGTGGTCCCAGGGTTTGGAGTGGTCAATTTGGTCAAAATCACTATTTGAACCCCTAAGGGCTTGTTTGGTCAACCTAGGTTGACTTGGTCAACCAGGTTGACCCAGGGTTTGGACTTGGGCTCAACAGGTTTCAAATGACATTTCAAGACCAATGGAAGTGGTTCCATGGCCTGGGGAGGTCATTTGGGTCAAAACACCCATTTGGACCCTTAAGGGGTCACTTGGGTCAACTAAGTTGACTTGGTCAACCAGGTTGACCCAGGGCTTGGAAATGGGTCCAACAGGTTTCAAATGACGTTTCAAGACCAATGGAAGTGGTTCCATGGCCTGGAGAGGTCATTTGGGTCAAAAGGCCTATTTGGACCCTTAAGGGGTCTCTTAGGTCAACTAGGTTGACTTGGTCAACCAGGTTGACCCAGAGCTTGGAAAGGGGTCCAACAAGTTTGGTTTGATATTTAAAACTTGCTGGAGGTGGTTGCGTTCAATTCGGAGTTCATTTGGTTTGAAATCACCATTTGAGCCCCATAGGGGTATTTTGGTCATTTTGACCCCTGGTCAACTGGGGGTCAAAGTGGGTCAACCAAAATGCAGTTTACTGCTCAGTGAGTCATAATTAAGGGTCTGGAAGTGACTTAGAGGCTTTGGTGAAGGCTCTAAGGTCAGAATCTTCAAGGTGGACAGGTCCAGTGGCATAGGCTGTAAATATTTGAAGGTTTTACAGCCTATGGATTTTAATTAAGTTTCTGAGGTTAGACACCTCAGAATGGGCTCAAATTTGGAGGGTTGCCTCCAGAGACGTGTCCCATCAGTATGCAACTGACGGATTCTGAATCGGAGGTCAAATGATTGATTTTGAAGTGTTTGAAAATTTGCTGAAAAAGGCTTTTAGGACTTGGCCTTTTAGCATTGGATTTGGGTCTGGATTTTTTGAATTTGATCTGGATTTGATTGGAATTTGAATTGAACTAAGGTCTGGACATCTCCTAGGGTCTAGAATAGATCCTAACATCTGGATTGGTCTGGAAGAATCCTAGGGTCTAGAGTAGATCCTAGGGTCTAGAATCTAGATTGATGTAGGGTCAGGATTGATCTGGAGTCTAGATGGATCCCTGGTGACCTCATACAAATATGAGGTCAACAAATGGACCCCCAACATGTGTAATAGAACAAAGTTCTATTGCACATATTGGCGTTGACCGAAAAAGGTCAAGTCCGGATTTTGATTCTAAGGGAAGAAAAAAATCGATCCCTGAAGAATCGGAGTTTGATCTGGATCTAGGGTAGTGCCATGGAAGGCGTACTCTATCACTAGCGAGTCGAATCTTAAGGAGAGAAAATTAAAGATCTAGTGGGAAGGAAGCATTGCTTCCCATGATAGATCAGATCTGGATTGATCATATGTAAAGGAAACTTGCTTTACACAGGGGATCAGGTTTGAAAGATCGTACATAGAGGAAACTTGCTCCATATAAGATCGGGATCTGGAATGATCATGGTAGAGGAAACTTGCTCTACGGGTGATCGGTCAGGATTGATCATATGTAAAGGAAACTTGCTTTACATAAGAGATCAGATTTGAAAGATCGTATATAGAGGAAACTTGCTCTATATAAGACCAAGATTAAGACGATCATGAGTAGAGGAAACTTGCTCTACGGGTGATCGGGTCAGGATTGATCATATGTAAAGGAAACTTGCTTTACATAAGAGATCAGATTTGAAAGATCGTATATAGAGGAAACTTGCTCTATATAAGATCAAGATTAAGACGATCATGAGTAGAGGAAACTTGCTCTACGGATGATCGGGTCTGGATTGATCATGTGCAAAGGAAACTTGCTTTGCATAAGTGATCGGGTTTGAAAAATCAAATATAGAGGAAACTTGCTCTATATAAGATCAAGATTAAGGTGATCATGAGTAGAGGAAACTTGCTCTACGGATGATCGGGTCTGGATTGATCATGTGCAAAGGAAACTTGCTTTGCACAAGTGATCGGGTTTGAAAAATCAAATATAGAGGAAACTTGCTCTATATAAGATCAAGATTAAGGTGATCATGAGTAGAGGAAACTTGCTCTACGGATGATCGGGTCTGGATTGATCATGTGCAAAGGAAACTTGCTTTGCACAAGTGATCGGGTTTGAAAGATCGAATATAGAGGAAACTTGCTCTATATAAGATCAAAATTAAAATTGGAATTTTAGGGTGGTGCCACGAAAGGGCGTACTCCACCACTAAAAAAAGGCTTGAAGTTAAGACAAGAAGACCTGAAGAGATATTTCTTAGCCTAAAAAAAAAGGTATTAAATTATAAAAAGATTTGCAGACAATTGAACAAAATTGATTGAAACTTGAAGATTTTATTGATTGAAAATTCGAGCTACATCAAGCATAGTATTTCTTAAGGAAACGCCCGTTTACAGGAAGCATTGGGTGATTTCCTTTACAATCCACTAGCTGATACGAGCCTCCTTCGTAGGTTGTTTCCACTACGAAGGGTCCTTCCCAAGTTGGTTCAAACTTTCCACCGAGTTTTCGGTGCGCTAAGATAGGCCTCCGAAGAACCAAGACCAAGTCGCCTACTTGGAAGGTTCTAGGTCGCACTAACTTATCGTGAGCTTGAATCATTCGGGCTTTGTACAACTCTAAGTTTTGCTGAGCCTGAAGACGACATCCTTCGAGGCTTTCAAGTTCTTCTAAACGGAGTTGTGCATTCTGTTGAGTTGTAATCTGGTTCTGAATTGCGATTCTGAGCGAAGGAATTTGAACTTCAAGAGGGAGTACGGCCTCGGATCCATACACTAGTGCAAACGGTGTGGATTGGGTCGGGGTTCGATAAGTGGTCCTGTAGGCCCACAAAGCTTCCACCAACCTCTCATCCCACTGTCGTTTATTATCATCGAGGGTCTTTTTGATGATTTGAACCAAAGTTTTATTGAAGGCTTCAGCCAATCCATTAGCCCGGGGGTAATAGATTGTCGAATATCTCCAATCAATACCATGGCGATTTGCAAAATTGTTGATCTTCGTAGACTTGAAAGCGGACCCATTATCGGATATGATTCTGCGCGGAACGCCGAATCTATATACGATATTGTCACGAAAGAATTTCATTACATGGTGTGATGTTACATTTCTTAGTGGGACTGCTTCTGCCCACTTTGAAAAGTAGTCAGTCGCTGCTAAAATGAAGCGATGACCCTTCGAGGAGGGAGGGTCAATTGGCCCGATGATATCCGTGCCCCAACTTTCGAAGGGCCACGAGGCTATCGTGGGATGCAACACGTTAGGCGGCTGATGTAAAACCACACCATGTACTTGGCATTGATGACAACACTTTGCAATTTTCATGCAATCGTCAATCATCGTAGGCCAGTAGTATCCAAGTCTTTTGATCTTCATTTTCATTTTTGGACCCGATTGATGAGCACCGCACAGTCCGGCATGGACTTCGTTAACGATCTTCAGGGCCTCACATTTGTCTAAACAACGGAGCCACATCTGACCAAACGACCGTCGGTACAACGTATTATTGACTAGTGCGTAGGATAGGGCACGTTTCTTAATTTGATGGGCAAGTGATCTCTCGTGAGGGAGCTTGCCTTCTTGAAGATATTCAATTATTGGTTGTCTCCAATCTGCTTCTTCATCGACTGGCGAAGAGGTAGAAAGGACTTGGAGAATTTGTTTGTTGACGTGCTCCAAATCTATAGGAGACAGGACTTGGCGACCCTGCACCTCTATAGGGATGGAGTCTTCTTCTGGACAGGAAAATTCCTTTGCAAGCTTTGCGAGGGCATCCGCCGAAGAATTGCTTCCACGGGGAATCCTATACATAGTTACAATCGGAATTTGCTCGAGCAAGTGACAGGTGTATTGATGGTACTTCAGGAGTTTAGGATTCAAAACTTTATAGGTTCCTGCAATCTGGTTGATCACCAGTTGGGAATCACCAAAAATTTTAATCTCTTTAATCTCCATCAAAATCGTAAGTTCCAGGCCAGTTATCAGAGCTTCGTACTCAGCTTCGTTATTCGTACAAGGTTCTGATAAGTGGTAGGAAAAGTACATCATTCCCTTATCCGGTGTTATGAATACCAGGCCAACTCCGGCTTTCCCGGGAATAGTAGATTCAGGTGTTTTGCCCCGTTGAGAGGACGCAGCACCATCAAAATACATTTCCCAGGTTTGAGTAGTGGCTTCCCCAAAACTCATGATTTGCTCATCAGGTAAATCATCGTTTAGAGGAGACTCCGCCGGCAACGGGTGTGCCGCAAGGAAGTCGGCGACGGCCTGCCCTTTCACAGCACGCAGGGGAATGAAGTGATTTCAAATTGGAGCAATATCATAGACCAACGAGCCAAACGTCCTGACAACGTAGGCCTGGTCATAAGATATTGCAAGGGGTTAAAACTGGAAATTAGGTTGATATGATGAGAAAGCATGTAATGTCATAGTTTTTGGGCTGCAAAAACTAAGGCGAGATAGTGTTTTTCAATCGCTGGATACCGAATTTCCGTTGGTAAAAGTCTCCGACTTAGGTAATAGAGAGCATTCTCTTTCCCTTCGTCATTGACTTGAGCAAGGAGGGCCCCGAGAGATTCGTCAAGGGCCGCAGTGTAGAGTATTAAAGGTCTCCCCGGAATAGGGGCTGCCAAGACTGGTGGATTTGTCAGGTATTGTTTGATATTTTCAAAAGCAGATTGACATTTCTCGTCCCAAATGAATTTGGCGTCCTTTTTAGCGAGGACCGAGAATGGTTGACATCTTCCGGAAAGATTAGAGATGAATCTTCTTATATACGCCAGTCTACCTTGAAGGGATCTTAGTTGAGTAAGACTCCTAGGAGGCGGCATATTTAAGATAGCTTCGATTTTAGCAGGATCAATTTCAATTCCACGGTGTCTTACTACGAAACCTAGAAATTTCCCTGACGCGACACCGAAGGCGCACTTCAAAGGATTCATCTTAAGGTTGTAGCGACGCAACCGCTCGAAGACGATTCTTAAGTCATAAAGATGAGCCTCTTTAACTTTACTTTTGATGACTAAATCGTCGATGTAGCATTCGACTTGATTGTGGATTAAGTCGTCAAAAATTTGAGTCATAGCCCGCTGGTAGGTTGCACCGGCATTTTTAAGGCCAAATGGCATCACTTTATAACAAAAGATCCCTATAGGACTTCTGAATGCAGTGTTTCTCTCATCTTGTGGGGCCATCTTGATTTGATTATAACCAGACGAGCCGTCCATAAAGGAGAAAACAACATGCGCAGAGGCAATGTCCACCATTAGCGGGAATTGGCAAAGGAAATTCATCCTTAGGACATGCCTTATTCAGGTCTCTATAGTCAACACAGACCCGGATTTGACCATTTTTCTTTCGAACGGGCACAACGCTGGCTACCCAAGAAGGATATTGCTCCTCCCGGATAAATCCGGCTTCGGCCAATTTCTTAACTTCAGAAATGACTTGTTGTTCAATCTCCAGACGCATGCGTCGTGGAGCTTGTTTGACAGGAATGGCATCACACCGGATTCCGAGTTTATGAACTACTATATCGGCGGACAAACCCGGCATTTCGTCGTATGTCCAAGCGAAACAGTCCTTAAACTCGGATAGAAGTTGAATCAGATCCTTAGACTCGTCGTCACTCAACAAAGAACTTATGAATGTGGGGCGAGGGTCATCCTCTGTTCCAAGGTTAATTTCTTTAAGTTCATCAACTGTTGACTTAATCTCTTCTTCAAATTCAGGGGGTGCATCCCGAATTTGATCTTCATCTGAATCATCTAAGGTCTCCAAACAAAGTCTATCGAGCGAATCGACGACTTCAGTAGGGACACTTTCAGATTCAAGATGGATAGTTATCATCAAGCAATATTCATCGTCGTCGAACGAACTAACGGAACCAAAGCCGATACCACTCGTCCAATTTTTATTGAATTTGGAATTCCAAATACCTTGGTGGTATCTAGCTTGACCCTTAGTCCATTGACTCGGAGCAAAACCTTTAGAGATAAGAGCTTTAACACCAAGAGGAAAGTAGCCAAAAGGTAATTCCATTAATTCATTGAAATCCGCCTCTTCAAGGATTACATCACCTTCATTCCTTGAAGAGGAAGTGCCAGGGAAGAACCTCTGGACTTTCTTTACTTTTCCATCTAAGTTAGGGGCATCCTTAGTTACTAACCCTGAGACTCTGTCAGCGGACAGTGGGGTTAAGGCTAAGGATTTAACTGCCCTATTAAGCTTTTCATAAATAGTCAATTCAGGCTCGTCACTTTGAGGTTTAGATTTGTTACCCTCTTGGTCGCTATCCGAATCTAAAGTGAGATCAAACTTTGGAAGAGGATTGATTTTTCTGTAGTCGAAAGCAATTCTAGCACCCCTCCTTCTCGGTTCTTCATCTGAACTTGTTTCAAGTTCGATGTACATTGGGGGATTTCTCTTTTCAATGGAAGGGCGGCCTCGACCGCGTGCCCTTTGAGCCATCCTCCCACCTCTTTGAGGTAGATTGATTGGAGGCCTAAAAACCACGCGCTCGACGTCGTCTTCACTATTAGAATCGTCTTCTTTTTGATTCTTGACTTTTTCTTTTCTCAATTTTTGAATTGCTTTCGAACTCTGATTTTCTGCCTTTTCCTCCTTAATGTTGATCTCTACCTTAGATTTGGTAGTGGACCCTTTGGGAACATAGTACGCAGCATCCTCATAGATCCCGATCTCGTGAATAGAGAATGGTTGCAAATCACCCTTGATTTCAAACTCAATGCCATCTCGTTGGTACTTGATGCACTGATGCAGGGTGGAAGGAACCATCCTATACTCATGGATCCAAGGCCTACCTAGGAGCGCATTAAAGGACGTAGCCGAATCAATTATATGAAATTTCGCTTCAGTTTTCAACTCTCCTATCTCTAGAAGAAGTGTGATCGAACCTAAAGCCTTCTCGCCTTTTTCATTGAACCCACGAAGCACTAACTTGTCGGTTGAGAGCTTGCTAGTATCAATTCTAAGGTATGCGAGAGTCTTTATGTTCATCACGTTGACCGATGCACCCGGATCAACAAGAACTCTTGATAATTTGAACTTTCCACATTTACAGTGATGTAAAGTGGGCGATTGTGGTCGGCAGTTCCGAGGAGTAGATCTTCATCGGAGAAGGTAACTCCTGGAATTTCTTTGAAGTACAGAGCTTCATCCTCAGAAGTTGAAGCGAGTTGAGCTAAGCAAATCTCAGGGTCGAGAAGTGCTTTAATTAAAGTCTCCCTCATCTCTTTTGAAAGGATGAGGGCATCGTAGATGCTCAACTTAGCAGGCAACTTTCTAAGGTGAGCTAAGACGTTGTAATCAACACTTGGAACATTAACATCAGGACCCGGTGGATTTGAAAGAGAGTTTGATTGTTGAGTAGAGACTTGAATCGGATCAGTGGAAACAACTTGTTTTCCCTTTTCCTGTGGGGGAAGCCTAGGGGGTAAAACCTTGCCACCACGTAGTTGTACTTGCACGACTTCATCGGAAGGACAGTCTACGGGGAGGTCTACACTCTCCTTAGGCGGTTGATTGTCATTTTCTGAATGGGAATCTGAATCGGAAAAGTCTATCACAACGGGACTCCCTTGGAAATTAATTTCAGGGGTATCACCATCGGATACGACATTAGATTCATCTTCCACTTGAATGGTCAAATCTGGAGAGCTGGGTTTTTGAACTTCTTGATTATCCCCAGCTGACTCCGGGTTATTTTCAACAGAAGAATCATTTAAAATTTCATTCTCAACATTTATCATCAAAATATTCGCAGAAGGATCTTTCTTTTTATTCAATTTTTGACCCTTTGCCTTTGATGGGGCAAAGTAAAAGTCAGATAACTTAAGTGGGGCTAGCGGCTTTGAACCACCATCCACCACTTGTACAGATCTCTCATCAACAAATTTCCTCTCTACAAAATGTTCACTCTTTTTATTTAATACAGTAGTTCCTACAACTACTGGAGAGGAAATCGTCCCAACATCCTCCTGCGATGCCTCCAGCTCAACCTCCCAGATCGGGCCCTGGGCTCTCGTCGGTAACTGTTGAGAAAGACGAAAAGATTGGTTAATCGACTTTTTAAATGCCCGGGATAGTGCTATATCCCAACCATCTTCAATGGACAAAGAAAGATTAGAAATTTTACCTGAAATTGATTTGACAGATCCCTGGTCCGGATTAACCAAATACTCATTTGGAATTATGATGTTACCTTGACGGAAGTTTTTCTCGAGCCAGTCCTTAAAGACTATACAGTCTTCGATTGTGTGGCCTAACATGCGATGGTAGGGGCAAAAGGTCGGATCGTCCTTTTTATTTGCCTCTTCCGGCTTTCTGGCCTCCGGCAATCGAAAATCTGGTTTCTTTAGAAGGCTCCTAAAAATTTTCTTAACCGACTCCCTTTTGAATGGATACGAACGAGCCAATCTCTCTTCAAAAGTGGGTCGGTAGTACTCTCTGGTAGGTTGAGAAGTTACCTGAAACGGTTGAGGTTTCTGAGTTTGTTGAACAGCAGAGTTACTTGATTGAACATTAACAGGCTTCTTTCCCTTGTCGACTGCCGAAACCGTTGCTGTCTTTTTCTCAAAGGACTTCAACGGTTTACTAACCTTTTTATCTTCAGTAGAATCCTTCAAGAATGGCATTTTGGGAGCCTCTTCTTGTAGATTACTAGCTTTGTTAAGAAGCTTTTCAAAGGTTTTAATTGTGAACCCCTTCAACAGAAAAGCAATAGGCCCGTGGATGTTCTTTAGAAGAATTTCCACTGCATGTTGCTCTTGCAGTTGGGGTTCACACTTCATCGAGAGGTTTCGCCACCTCAAGATGTAGTCGACTAAAGACTCGCCCGATTTTTGCTTTTCGATGACGAGATCACCAACGGTTACACGTTGTTGAGCTCCTGAGAATCTCTTTAAAAAGAGACCCTCGAGCTCTGTGAAAGTTTTTACAGAACCGTTCGGTAGATCTGCGTACCACTCAAAAGCAATACCGGACAAACTACTCACAAACTGACGAAAGAGTAGAGCATCCGACCCTCCTGCATTGCAACAGCTTGCTCGGAAGTGGGCCAGATGCTGTCTTGGGTTTTCTAAGCCGCTAAAAATTTTAAAAGAAGGTGGCACAAAACCCTTTGGATAAGGAACCAAATCATATTCCTCGGGGTAGGGTCTACCCTTTGGAATAGATACGGTTCCTTGTGAATGGGCTAAGGCCTCCCTTACCTGGGTTTCGATCATCTGGCGAATATCTTTTTCTGGTGGAGGGGCGACTTCTGGAATCTTGAAACTAGAATCAGCCTTCCTGCTGTGCTCGCCCGTTGTGAGTACCGTGGGCTGCAACTGCTCGGGTTTAGACTGCTGTGCCTGGAACATCTGATTCTGCATTTGTTCTACTTTTAACATCATCTCTTCGACCTTCCTTTCCAGGCTCTTGATATAATCATCTTTATCTCTCAGCTTAACAGAGGTATCGGAATCTGAATCAACTGCTGCTGACTCTTCTTCTTTATCGGAGCGGTGTTTAGAAGGCTCAGCATCTTTAGTTGATGCTCGAGTCTCAACCATGTGGACATCCGCTATTGGTTCTTCCTCAACTAACAGATCATCTTCATCCGGATTGAATTCCTCAACAGCTTTTTTCTTAAGAATATCTCTGATTTCTTGAACTACTTCCTCAACCGGCCTCCCATCTATTGCCTCAGCATAAATTGGCAGGTATCCATCGTAGTCCATCACTTGATCATACTCTTTCACATCTAGTTTATCAAAGATATTACTGATCTTAGCATCCTCTTCAGTGATTTCTTCACTAACCAACTGCTCTAACATCTCTTGATCAGGATCTCGGGTCATCTCCTCCCCTCCGACTGTCCCGGGGTCGGTAGTCGCAAGGGTGACATCCTCAGTAGGGTGAGGGACATCCATCTTAATTGGTGATGGAGGGGCTTGAACAGCTGGGGCTCCAACATCAACATGAATAGAGTCCTCACTTCCCTGAACTGGGAGTCTAGGGAGTTTAACTGGTATCTGAACTTGAGGTTCTCTGAATTGAATCCCAATGGATCTACTGAACTTCTTTCTTGCAAATGATTCGTCTGGCGACATGGGCCTCTTGCCCTTAACATCAACTGGTTTCAGCTCTTTAAAGACTTCTTTAGACCTTGCAATCACTGGGGCCAGCTTTGACAGTTTTGAAGGTGGGGTCGGTGGTCTGCCACTGAAAGAGCGACTCTGGCCAGACCCGGTTAGTACTATCTCCTCCGTTTTGTAGACGGGAGGCGAGGCACCCAGTGGTATCCATCCACCAAGACTGAAGACACAGGTTGTTTGACAAATTTTTTGTTTTTTCTCACTGGTTGAGGAGTCAAGTTCTTGGCTTCAGACTTTTCTTCCTTCAGAACTTCTTTCTCAAGCTTATGTGAAATCACTCCCTTCAGGTGTTTCACATATTGTTCCTTAGTTTGCCCCACTTGAGCAGCACAAGTATGGATGATATTTCTAAGCATCCTAGTTTTCAGGATTTGCTTCTCCTTTGGGGTTTTCTTGACAGAATAGTCTACCGGGCTAGGCGGAGTGCTAGCTATCCGAGCAACTCTCTCCTCCCCTGCAGCAGCTGCGAGGGGGTGGAAACGACTCCCTTTAAGGAGTGGAGAAGAAGCAGGGATTGGCAGCTCCTCGGCAGCCTCAAGGTCGACTTTACTTAAGGCCTTCAGCTCGGCCACCTTCTTAGTCTTAGTAATTTTCTTCCTTAACCTCCTGAGGTAGTTCTTCTTGGAATTTTTAGTACCGTACAGGGTCTCAGCGCTAGAAGATCCCTTCTCAAACACTATCTTAGCTGCAGCGGCAGCTTCCAGTTTCTTTGCATCTTCCAGGAACTCTTTTGGCGCATTGGCAATATCTAGCGCTGACCACAGACTAGGAGGGGCATCATTCCCGGCTCCTATGGCTAATTGAACTACAGGGGCATCTTTCTCGCCCTCGACAGCAAGGTCAACCAACGTGTTTCCGTTCATCACCAGTCTAAGGGACTTAAACCCTATTCCAAACTGAATTGAGTTCTCGTAGACTAACTCTTCAATCAGCAAATCACGGTCCATTGAAAACAACAGTTTGCCAGCCATTGCAGTTAAGTTGATTGTCTGAGAATTGAGAAGGAGAAGATTTGAATTAGAAACTTGAATTTAAATTTTGAAAATAAATTTATATTTTATCGTATATATCGGGTTATAAGAGCTATAACCCGGTGTAAAACGATAGAATATAGAGTTTGATTTTGATTGAGGTAGAGTTTGAATTGTCGTTGTATATATTCAACTACAGAAGGATTTTGTAGGAAAATATATAACAACAAAAATCTGAATTTGATTTGGATGAATTTGAAGAAGATGTTCGAATTTGGAAGTAATTGAATTTTGGAAATTCGAAAATCCGGCAGCATTTCCCCTTATTTTGGAACTCAATGTGTTGAATTTTCATTCAACAAAAGGTTCACAAATAAACGTCGGGAAAAACGCTAAGAAGGCCTAACTCTTTCAATCTTTAAAGGATGAAATGTTAATGGCGAACTTGTACCGGATAGAGTTTGAAGGTTTGTTGTATATTAACTACGACGATCGTCGTGGAAGAACATACAACAAAGATAATCTATTTGAAAAGATTTTAGAAAGAGTTTTGAAAATTCAAAAATTCGGCAGCATCTCCCCTTATTTTGGGACTCGAGGTGTTGGATATTCGTCCAACAAAAGGGTCCACATTAATTAGGGGAGACTTGTTTGGAATTTACTTGACTCTTTCATTCTAGTTAGTGCACTAAGAATGAAATGTCGTAGCTTAACTCTACCGATATAATTGAATTTTAAAACGAACCCTAAAAGTGAGTGTTATGGTTGATCGTATATATCGAATTGAAATTGTTACAATTCAATATACGACGATACAATCATAACGATTATCTAGACGTTGGGAGGATTAAAACTCTATTAAAAGACTAGAATTTAGATTTTGAAAATTGAGGAGATTTTCTATAAGTTATATAACTTAGCATGCCACTGGTAGCCCGAGCACGCTAGTTTCTAACATTTATAGAAAGGGGTAGGCTTGACTCTTTCGCTCTACCAACCAAGTTGGAGGCAAAATGTCCAAGCCTAAATTTAGAGGGAGGCTTCCTACTCTCACCTCTCTTTTAACATGTCTTAATTGAGTTGGCCACACTCACCCAAGGGAGAAATGGGTAGAGGGACCAACGGAGAGAAAGGTAGTCAAAACTACCGATGCAATAAAATTTATACCGCTATTAAAGATGGAGAGTGAGATAATTCCCCAGCGGAGTCGCCATTTTTGTTTTTGATTAAAAAAATATTTTTATTTAAGTATATATAGATTTTGAAAAATATTTAATTATCTTTGAGAAATATTTAATTTTGGAATTTTGAAATTGAACACTCTATTATGAACAATATATCGCCTCGAAAGACGAACATATCGTTCCCTAATGGGTTCGAATTTCAAAGTTTTAAATTTCCCCAAAGATAATTAATTAAGGGTTTTGAAAAAGTTAATTTTGAAAATCAATTCTGGGTTACTAAATCTCCTACGAGCGCAAGCCCTCGTAGTTAATTACATCGTAGGAAATCAAAATTTCCTACGAAAACTCTCGATTAAAATAGCGGTATAAATTTTATTTAAGAATTTTTAAAGTTAGACATCAAAGGAAGAAAAGGGTAGGAAATTCAAATGGGTATTGGTTCAATGTTGAGCACTTATTTCTGGAGTCAAAGGAAGAAGTGTAGGAGGTGTTTTGAGATTCTGAATTACTTCAGAAACACCTCAACCTATCCTAAGTGTTGGGCTTAAATTAGATTGAATGAGATATTTAATTTTAAATGGTCAATTTTATTAGAAAATCGAGATTCAATTCCCGGAGGGTGAGGTCTTATAGCCCGAGCTCGCCTCAGAACCTAAGTCTAAATTGGGTACTAAAAATTAGCACCCCGAACCTAGCTAGTGCAATGCGAGTCTGGTCTTACCCCGGCCTGGATTGGGGAGCCAGCTAAACCACCTAAACGATTTTAAAATATGAGTCCGGTCTTTTTATGTAGAGTGATCGGGACGTTATTTAAGAAAGGTTTTTGAGGACGGGGCCGACATCTAGAGCGGATCCTAATTGGCCCCTTAGACTCATGTTGGGTATTCGATGTCTAAGTAATGCAATTAAATATTAGACTCTTTTAAATTTGTTGCTAATGCGATGCATGCTAATTGACTCAATTGAATGCCAAATTGGTATGTAGCAGTTTAAAAATTTTGGCTTAAAAAATAGGTTTTTCCCTAGAGATTGCATAACATCCCCTTGACAGATCGGCACCCTCATAGGCCAGGTGGTCTGCCAGAACCCGCAGGCGGGGAGATGCCTAACAAGGTTGAGAAAGTATAATATGTATGCATGAAAAACCCTCGGCGAGTCCGAGCTTACTTCTTAGGACCGTTTAGAGTTACTATCTTATCTTAAAATTTTTATTTAATTAAAATAGAAGAATTTTTGACAGACCCCTAAGAGCCTAAATTCGTATTCCAGACTAAATCAAAGACGGCATGCATATAAAAAGACTAGAAAAGGCAGGAATTCTAATGCACAATCAATTAAATAAATTAACTACATTAAATATATCAAATTGAATGTCCATATGGCAAGTGCCACTTATTATTACATCACAGAAATGACAGTAAAGTAAAGTGGCCGGGCTCCACTGACTACAACCCGGATTTCTAATCCTAAATTAAATGAACTTGAAATTTGGGATTCTTCTCGTTGTCCACTTCTTCGTCTTTTCACGAACACCTTGATTCATCGGTTCCGGATACCCAAATGAAAAGAGACTCCCCCTTAACCGGGGTGTTATCTTTCCTCTTTGGATATTTGAAGGAGATCCTAATTTGATTTCCAAATGGAAGAAGACTCTCCCTTTAGGGATGTCTTCACCTCTTTGGAAATCAAGTTGGATCAAATTTCCCAAATTCAAATCATTTTTAAGCAATTACAACCTTTATACAATCAAATTTACATCTCAATTAAAAAATAAAAATCTAGACTCGATCCTGCAGGGTTATCCTAATAATCAACAATTATATACTCAATCCCAAGCAGTTATAATATAGAAAATTAAAATGCACTTTTTAGCCACACTTGGCCATGCTCTTTTTATTTAAAAAGGGGTCTTTAAGCGCGGCAGGTACCTGTGCAAAGAGTTATATTATTTTTTTTTTATGACTGCCCCCTTTTTATTTTAGCTCCTTGTATGAGCATGGCCACCTGCATAAGATTGCACAAGTATAATTCGCTCCTAACCTAGGGGTAAATCTAACGCACAATCAATCACAGAATACAGGAAGCAAGTAAATAAACACATCAATTCTACTCTAGCAAACAGCATGCAGTAAAAGCTCGAAAAACTCGGCACACAACTGCAGAAAGTAAAACACCGGCCTATCCTAAAACTAGAGTCAGTGATCCTAGCAAACCATCTAAAGTGTGTGAGGTAGGTCGTGTGGTTTTGATGTATCCTAATTAGGATTATTAGTTAAAGTTATCTAAAGTTTGATTGGTTGGAAGGTTTAAGGGATTTAAGTTTGAATTCAAATATTAATGGCTTAAGATTAATTTTAAGATTCATTTAATTATTTGTTGGATATCACCTTTGTTTCACACCGAGGCCGTGAAGTTTATTTCACCTTCCTTGGGGCTAAGCTAATAGCCTCGTAGGCCTGGGTTACCCAGTGGTACCCGATATAATTAAGTATTTTAGATTGATTAGGGCTTAAGAATAAATGAAATTTATTAGAAATGTTTGGTTGCTGATTTTTAAGATTGACTTATTTAAATTTGCCATTAATTGATTCGTGGCGTTGTGCCACCAGGCTCGAGGAACCAGCCTCCTTAGGACACGTAGCCCCGCAGCCCGGAGTAGTCCAGCCGATAAACCAAATTAATGTAGTTAAACTAAAAGTTTTAAAAGATTAGATAATTAATAATTAATCTATTTTTAAGGTTTAACATCCCTTGGAATCCATTCGTGGCGTTGTGCCACCAGGCTCGAGGAACCAGCCTCCTTAGGACACTTAGCCCCACAGCCCGGAGTAGTCCAGCCAATAAACTTCATCTTTAGGATGCTTGTTGTGTTTTGAAAGGTTTGTTGAATGCTTTAAAGATTAAGTTAACATTTTCTGGAATTTTAGAATAATTTTGAATTTTATGAATTTTTGAATATTTTAATCATTTAATTAAGGGGTTGAAAATTGACTTTTTGATTAAGTTCAAATTCTGGAATGTTTGTATTTTATTAAAATACTAGACCTTACTACGATCAGTTAGAAGGTAAGTACGTTGAAATCGGATTTTTCTACATTTTATTACGAAGGTTTGAAGTTTTGAACTAAATTTGAACTAGATTTGACCGGTTTGTTGACTTTTTGAAATACTGCAGATTTCTGGAGTTTAAGATTTTTAATAAATATTAGGCATTAATAGGAGTTGAATGCAAGTGAGTTTGGGTGATTTTGATTTTTCTGGAATTAGTTATGAATATTTAAAGTTTAAGGTATTTAATGGATTTTGAAATTGCTTAATTAGAGGGCCATTTTGTGATTTTTCTCCAAATGAGTCCCAAACTCCTTGAAATCAACTCCAAAGGTCAGAAATGACCTAAGGAGAGATTTCCAAGTGTTTTGGAAATTTTTGGAATTTTTAATATTTTTTAATTAATTAAATGAATTAAATATTGATTTTTACTAAAAATTAGATTAAGGTTCAAATTGCTGTCAATTCAAAGGGATCTTAATTTTCATTGGTTAAGCTCTTGATTCTGGTCAATTAGAGGGGTTGGTCATAATTTTTGGGTTTAAAATGGATTTATTAGATTTTCCGGAAGGTTTAAAGGCTTAATTAGGGCTTAAACTTAGGAAAATTAATTAGGGACCTTAATGACTTCTAAATTCAGTGAAACTTTTCCTAGTGGCTGTACATGTCACTAAGTTTAAATGTTTGAAGTTTCAACTCAAGTGGAAGTGGATCCTAATTATTGAAAATATTCTAAATTTTCTAAACATGTCCTTAATTATTGTCCTTAATGTCCCTAAGTTGTATAGGTTTGAATCAAAGTTTGGACTAACCCTTGACAACATGTAAACATGCACATATACACAAGCACATTCAACACCTAAATCTAGGAGAGCCTTAAGTGTGTGTGTGCACAACCTAAGCATGCAAAGACACCTAATTAACTTAAGGTTAATGAATGGGCCAAGAAATGGTCATTCACTAATCACCCCCCCCATTAATTCCATTCACATATGCTCAATCTATGTTTAAAATTTTAAGATGGATCTCTCTAAGGTTCAAGATTTAAAAATATATAGGTTTTAAAATAGTTTTAAAATATGTAAATACATAAACATATATATATATATATATATATATATATATATATATATATATATATATATATATATATATATATATATATATATATATATATATATATATATATATATATATATATATATATATATATATATATATATATATATATATATATATATATATAAAATTTAAAAAAAAAGTAGTTCAAAATATCACCAAACTAAAATGTTTTTTTTTTTTAGGATTGAAAGATCCACTGACTTTCCAAAGTCATTTGAAAATAAGTTTTTTTTTTTTTTTTTTCAAAATAACTAACATGATATTAAATACTAATTAAATATTAGAGATAATAAAAAAACAAATTATTACCAAAAGTTCCTCAAATAGTTTTGGAAATATGCTCTGAAAGTTAACAATAAACTAAAATATTTTTTTTTTTTTTAAATTTTGAAAGCACTTCAGATTTATTTTAATTAAATAATAATTAAAATGATCAAATAATTAATTTTTTAAAATTACTCTAAATTTATAGCTTATTTTAAAGTAATTTTATTTTTAAATTAAAGGTCTTGAAAAACTGAAGAATTTGATATATTATATGGATTTTTCTGATTTTATTTGATTTTTTAATGATTTTTTGAAGTTTCTGTTAATTAAATAATTAAAATTAATTAAAATGCTGACTTTGGCGGCTGAGTGGCCACGCGGCGACTTTCCATTCGACGGGACAAAACACGTGGCGCCGCAATCATTAGAGGCGGCGGTCAAATGGGGTCCACGCGCTATTCACTTAACCACGTCAGCGCGTGGTTAAGGCCGTCGGATCATCCGCCTGCTCGATCTAACGATCCAGATCGAGTCCCGCGGTTTGATCTCAGGAGAAGAGATCGAACGGCGAGAAAGCAACCCGCGGTTTGGATCCAATGGTCGAGATCACGCCGGACGGGAGATCTGAACCAATAGAGCCATCACGCGGCCGGACGATCCGCGGGAACACGAAATCAGAGCCGTTGATCGTCTGATCAACGGCTCAAAAACATACGCCTGAACGAACCTGGCGAAACGCCCTAGGATTTCGTTTTTTGGCTCGTTCAGGCGATATAGTAAATTAAATGGCTTAAAATTTTAAAACTAGATTACCACAGTGAACAGAAATCTTGGGGGACTGATTTCAATGCTTAAAACGCACTTATTAGAAAGCTATTTAACGCTAAGTGCTTCTATCTAGGGTTTGAGTTTTAAAGAAATTTCACCGATGGATTTTGGAATTTTTGGTTCGGTTGCAGTTGTAGACTGTCCACGCTCCTATTTGTAGAAGACTCCTCGGCTCGAGAGCTCCTGGATCGAGCGTTAGATCCTTTTGAACGGATTTGGGTTGGATCGCCGGGATCTCGCCGGAAAAAAGCCTTTGACCGGAGGGATTTTGGTGGGAAAGTGTTGAGAGATGTCTGGGGAGCTCAATGGAATAGGGGGCTGGGCTTGAGAGAGCTTAAGTGGAGAGAGAGGGTTAGGGTTAGAATGAGAGGCATTAGGCCCTCTTTTCCCTATTCAAACGTCCCCCAGCTAAAAGGGACGGCTGGGATTGACTCCTGGGGTCTCCAGATGCTGCCACCTGTCCCTGGGAAAGCTGGGAGGCTGCCCCAAAGGCTGGACATGCCTCCTTCCCATTGGGTGGTCTTGGGTGAGTGGGGGGGGACCATTGCCTCTTAAGGCTAAACCAAGGCCTGATCCTTGTTGGGAGAGCCTTGAGAGGGCTTTAAACCACAAGAGGGTCGGCCTAAGGCAGCCCTAATGGGGGAAAAGGGGTTTAGCACATGACAAACCCCCTTTGAGGAGTTTTAAATGGGGTTTGACAAAGTTGACCAGTCAACCAGTCAAAGGGGGCTGAGGTGGCATGGGGAGGAGTTCAAGGGCTGATTGGATGAGTCAATGGGAGTCCAAGTGAGTTGAAAAGGCTTGGGCCAAAGGATTTGACTACCTAAATGCTTGTTGACCATGAGTTGACTGGTCAATTGACCATGGAAGACTGCTGATGTGGCAGCCTAGAGGTCCTAGGGGTTGAATAGGTTGGGTCACAAACAAAGCCAAGGGAAGGGTTGGAGGTTTGAATTGATTTGGGGTTTGAAATAGATTTGACCAACTCATAGAGTTGACTTAGCCAACTCTAAATGGGTTGGATTGGCCAAAGTTTAAAATATGGTTGGACCACATTTGGAGTTGATTTTGGAGCTAAGAAATGGATTCAATGGATTGAATGAGCTAAAATAGCCCATTAAAGCCTTAAGGGAATTTTGGGTCAACCTAGGTTGACTGGGTCAACTGGGTTGACTCAAGGGGTGGGTCCAAGCTGGGCAAATTTAAAATGATATTTGAAGTCTGGTAGAGGTGTTTTCGAGGATTGAATTGGTTATTTGAGTCAAAAGGGCTTAATGGGCCCTTAATGGGCCCTTAAGCCAAAATTGGTTGACCTGGTCAACCGACTGGGTTCAGGGTCTGGAAATGGGTTCAACAAATTCAAAATGTCATCCTGAGTCTACTGGATGTGGTCCCAGGGTTTGGAGTGATCAATTTGGTCAAAATCACTATTTGAACCCCTAAGGGCTTGTTTGGTCAACCTAGGTTGACTTGGTCAACCAGGTTGACCCAGGGTCTGGACTTGGGCTCAACAGGTTTCAAATGACATTTCAAGACCAATGGAAGTGGTTCTATGGCCTGGGGAGGTCATTTGGGTCAAAACACCCATTTGGACCCTTAAGGGGTCACTTGGGTCAACTAAGTTGACTTGGTCAACCAGGTTGACCCAGGGCTTGGAAATGGGTCCAACAGGTTTCAAATGACATTTCAAGACCAATGGAAGTGGTTCCATGGCCTGGAGAGGTCATTTGGGTCAAAAGGCCTATTTGGACCCTTAAGGGGTCTCTTAGGTCAACTAGGTTGACTTGGTCAACCAGGTTGACCCAGAGCTTGGAAAGGGGTCCAACAAGTTTGGTTTGATATTTAAAACTTGCTGGAGGTGGTTGCGTTCAATTCGGAGTTCATTTGGTTTGAAATCACCATTTGAGCCCCATAGGGGTATTTTGGTCATTTTGACCCCTGGTCAACTGGGGGTCAAAGTGGGTCAACCAAAATGCAGTTTACTGCTCAGTGAGTCATAATTAAGGGTCTGGAAGTGACTAGAGGCTTTGGTGAAGGCTCTAAGGTCAGAATCTTCAAGGTGACAGGTCCAGTGGCATAGGCTGTAAATATTTGAAGGTTTTACAGCCTATGGATTTTAATTAAGTTTCTGAGGTTAGACACCTCAGAATGGGCTCAAATTTGGAGGGTTGCCTCCAGAGACGTGTCCCATCAGTATGCAACTGACGGATTCTGAATCGGAGGTCAAATGATTGATTTTGAAGTGTTTGAAAATTTGCTGAAAAAGGCTTTTAGGACTTGGCCTTTTAGCATTGGATTGGGTCTGGATTTTTTGAATTTGATCTGGATTTGATTGGAATTTGAATTGAACTAAGGTCTGGACATCTCCTAGGGTCTAGAATAGATCCTAACATCTGGATTGGTCTGGAAGAATCCTAGGGTCTAGAGTAGATCCTAGGGTCTAGAATCTAAATTGATGTAGGGTCAGGATTGATCTGGAGTCTAGATGGATCCCTGGTGACCTCATACAAATATGAGGTCAACAATATTTAAGAAGGTCATTACAACATACCTTGTGGTATTAAATGCCCTATATAAAGTCATAATCTAGAGCATGCTACTTTAAGGTTGTCAAATCCTACTAGAAGGAAGTGATGTACGCTATCATCAGGAAGGGACCTAGCCTTAACACCTCCGAGGCTTTTGAAGAAGTCAGCATCTCAAATAGTGACCTAACTCACACTCTCTAAATCAAGGCTTCATGTGTGTGCGTGTGTGACTTTCTTGGAATAAACAAAAAGATAGGGGTAGAAATCAATATTTCTTATTTTTATATGAATATGGATATGTTAGCAAGCTAATCAAGCAAAAAGACTATAAAGTAACCACAAATTTTGTTGAAAGTAAAAAAAAAAAACTATTATAAATAAGCTTTATATAAGAAAAAACAACACCCTTAGTGGAACTTATTAGACTTAAAGAGCATATTTAAACTGAGGAAGACCTACTCTAGACTCTTTTTAATAATCTTGTATATAGAGTCCAAGGAGTCATAATTGAGATCATGCTAAGGAACCCAATTAGAATAATAATTATTCAAGTTATCTACATATACTTTCAAATCATAAATAATCAAGATAAATATAAAGCCACAGTCATTTGTCAATTATTTGCATTTGGATTTAGTACCAAGTATTACATCATCTTTTATGACTCATTTTGAAAATCAAGTAAATAGAAAATATGAAGCCCGAGATCACATAATATATAAGTAACTTCTCAAATTCAAAACAAAAATTAGCAAACTTGAATATTTCTACATCAAACAAATCTCATAAGACCAAAGCCAATTTGATAACTTATTTTTCAAATGTAATAACACTAATGATTGAGTTGTAATCGAGCTTATCTTTCCAATCATTTTGTAACAAAAAAAAAAAAAACAATTAAAAGTCATCTTTAACTAGGTAGATTCATTCATTAAACATTTCTCTACTAAAAAGTATTTAACTTTCAAATATTTAAGGAAATTCAAAATAAATGTGGCATAATATTTCTTTATTAAGAACCAATTATTTAGATGAACTTTCATTGGTACAAATATCTAATGCACACAAGAAAATAAGACTACCAACATCTTAAAAGAGGTATATTTTATAAAATCCAAGAACAATTCCTAAAGGAATAAAATTTGCACATAAAATGTTATCGTAACTCGTAAGGCTATTTCTACCTTATAGGCTTTGAGAGAGCCTCATGATGACAAGAGACCACCCCAAATCTAAACCATGCAAATTGGGTTGAGAATGGAATGTTGGATGTGCTATCATGTACATGATAATAAATGAAAAGTAGATGAGATGCTTCACAAAGAAGAGATTGTATTAACCTGAGAGATTGAAAATAAATTAGTCTAAGGACTTGAAAGACAAAAATACATATATTAGAGATTTCTCCTATCTAACTTTAGATATTATATACGGTTTATTTACTTTAGGAGATCTAGTTTCCCATAGATGCAAGGCCATATAATTAATTACATAACTATAAATCAAGAAGTATAAGAAGACTGTTGATTAAGGATATTTGTTCATGTTATCTTTGGGTTGGTATAAATAATCTCCTAAGATAGTTTTCCTATCCTGCTGGAAAAATGACTTAGATTGTTGAGCAAAAAGTAGGGTAAGCATAGCCAAGCATAACAAGTAATCACGATAACTAAGGGATAAAATCATAGAAGAAGAGCAAGTAAAAAGGCATAATAGCATGAGAGATATGGAAGGTTTTCATTAGGATGATGTGGATATGTGAGTCTTATAATCCATAATGAATGAGGACTGCCTAATGATGGGATGTAGGACATCACAAAGATGATAATACTCTCAAAGCTAAATATAAGATAATGACTTAACATACCATTAGGTTACTTATGACCCTCAACCCAAGGCTTTGCTTGGGACTGCTTTTTTACTACTTTTTAAAACATCTTTCTAGAACCAAAATTAAAATTTTTGTACTAGCTATAAAGGTACTTTAAGAAGCAGTAAGAAAGCCGTCCCAAATGAAGCCTAAGCCTGATGTGAACTACAATGATGAGATTTAAAACTTGAAACCTTACAAAAAGCTAAATTTGATGATGAGATTTATAATGATTTATAGTGCATAAGGGCGACAGTGGTGGCCAGCTAAGGTGGTGGCTAGCAGTGGAAATGACAGAATTTGTAGTTTATTTGAAAATTAATCAAATCTAATGGTTTTAAAATACATCAAAAATGAACTAGACGGTGCATTCAAAATACTTTAAAATTTCACTCTTTATTTCTTTTCCTTCAGACAAACATCAATATTTTTTGTACTCCTGTATTGTGAATATTTTACACAAGTTTTACTTTATACCAAACATCCCAAATATTGTTGCATGTGTAGACAATGAAAATAGTAGCATTGGCATTTAAAAATATGACTTATGAATGTATATGTGACCTCAACTATCCAAATGGGTTTTTATCATATGCAAGTATGCAAACTATATCCAAAAAGGCAAAAACATATGGAAAAGATTGTATTATGATGTTTGAAATAAAATATACCAAAAACTAAAGAATTTTTTTTCAATATAAAAAAATTCTTTTGCGAATAATACATAACATTTAAATTTCATCTTACCAAAATAAATAAATAAATAAATTTGGAGTAGAATGCCTTATATTAATACTTAAATATCCTATCGTATATATTAAACCTCTTTTTATATAATTCAAATATAAAAAGTTTTGATTGAATAAAAATTCTTCTAATTTATTTCAAGATAAATACAATATATGAGAAATTACACAAAATTTAAATTACATTCATCTTAAAGTAAAATCAACATCTTTAATACTCATTCTAACTTAAAATTAAATAAGGAAATTTGCTAATTGTTATATTTACTTAAATATTTTATTACTTTAATGATTTTAATAAAATTCTTTTTCCCACATCCACACACCCAATTGTTTAGGTGCTTGTCCACACCTAAAAAATAATTCAAAGGCATGAATTCATGTGATGCCAATATGTCATATCATATTCACAATATAAATTGGTGTGCTTTGTCATTATTATTGCCCTCTATAAAAAAATTTAAAAAAAGTTATAGCTAAGTGTTTGGCTGCCAAAGGTTAATTAGCCTCATCCAAACTCCTCCCTACTTCCACACCTATAAAAGTCACCTTCTTCCTTACACCCACCATTCTTTGTCCTCTCTTCAAACATGTCTTTCTCTGAACTCAAAGGCCTCAACTTCCACTTCCCTTCACATCAAACAGCAACCTTCTCCCACCTCGCCTTCACCAAGTTCCCGGGCGAGTCTTACATGACCCCCTCGGCCCACCCTTCTTATTTCCTCACTTCCAACTCCACTTCAGACGAGGCAGTGGAACACCCGGTCCTCAACCTCGTCGTCGAGCGGCGGCAGAGGCGAATGATATCTAATCGTGAATCTGCAAGACGGTCGAGGATGCGAAAGAAAAGGCAACTCGATGAGCTTTGTTTGCAAGTCGACTGCCTCCGCGCTGCCAACCGTCGGCTTCTTGATGAGCAGAACCAGGTAATGAAGCAACATGATGAGATTTTGGATGAGAATGATAAGCTTAGAGAGGAAGAAAGGGTGTTGAAGGAGAAGCTCAAGGATTTGATTGGTGAGAATGGACATAATATGGAGATAATGGAGGTTGATGACGGCCCATGCAACGTAGCTCATATGAAAAAGGAAGCTATGATGATGAGTTCATATATGGCTTCGCCCTTAGTTTTTCCTTATTGAAAGATTGATCAAGTAGAATGGTGAATTCCTTGTTAGCATCATTGATCTTGTGATCCTATTTATATTAATTCCTTCCGTGGAAGCTTAAGTTAGCTTCAATTAGTTAATTGTTGAGTTATGAAAACATAAAGGAATGTAATCGGTACTTAATTAATTGATCGAGGGCATGAAGTTTCTTCCATTTGTGCTCCTGACCAAAAATAAAAAGTTAAGCTTGGTTTGATAATGCTTTTTGATCGACTAGTTGCTTTATTTTTTTTATAAAAATTGATGTGTCCAGTAATATAAAAAAACGTTAAAGCATGACAAGGATGGCTCGTGAGATCGCAATCGTAAGCTTATTTGCTTAAGTAAAAATGCGACTTAATTAACTGTCTTCTCTCTGGTCTAAACACTACTTGCACATAGCACATACGTAAGACTCGAACCTAAAATTTCTTAACTGATAGTAAAAACTCTCAACAAATAGATCAATGGAGCTATATGTATTGGCCTACTTGACTATAATAATGTACTCATTAGAATCATGCGAATTAATTCTCTAGAAATCATGCATGTAGGTGATCATACAAAATCTCTCATACAAAATTATAGCAGTAGTGTTGATTAAGGCTTCGTTTGGGACAGCTTTCTTACTGCTTCATAAATCAAATTTTTAGAACAAAATTTTTATTTTTTAAACTAAAAAATTACTTTGAGAAGCAGTAAAAAAGCCGCCCCAAACGAAACCTAAATGAGCCTCCTACCAAGACTTCTCTTCTTCTCATTTCTATGTTTTGACTTACAGTACTTGCAACCTGTGAAACTTTTCCCATCTCATAAATAATGAGAAAAATATTCTGAAGATGAAAAAGGGGAAATATTTCAGGTGTACTGAGAAAGAAGAAATTTTTTTTAAAAAAAATGGAGAAGGTGGTGTCAATTAGTGGTGAAGGCTGAGTGGTGGAGATTGATAACCAGAACAGGAAAACAAAGAGGAAAAGTCTTCCACCAAAGTATGTAAAATATTACTTTGGCAAGAGCTGAATGTTCATTTTCAGAGTGGCTGATGTGATGATGATGATGATGATCACGGTTTGATTTGTGTTGTTCTTGCTCAACTTGGCCTTTTATGGATAACGTGCAATCGGCATGGGGCCCTCTTTAGCAAATATTGTCACAAACACTTAGCCATGTAGGGCTGTTTATGTAGTAATGGTTACTCTTGAGGAAACATTGGAGGCTTGTGGTGTTGGTATATGTTCCATGATTTAACAAACCATTTTTCTAAAGATGTCATTATTTATTAGGAATTAGCTAGAAATGGGTAGTGCTGAACTAGCAAGTGAGTTGAATCAAATCAGGGTTTGTATAAGTCGAATTTGGATCGATAATCGTGTTTGTAATTGTCATCTAATTTAGCTGAATGGGATTAGATCAGATGACGATACTCTGTTCAGGCGGGGGGGGGGGGGGGGGGGGGGGGCAAAATTTAGAAAAGCCTGCATCAAATGCTTCCATGAGTGGTTTCAAAAAAAAAACTTGAATGTAATTGGCAAGCATATTTTCATAGAGTATATTGATTTTTCATAATACATATATACTGTAAAGTGATTAATTGAATCTGTATATAAAAATCAGCTGAAGCAAAATTAAAGTTGGCAGCGCCCTAAAAAATTTCTGGCTTCACCACTACTCTCGTTAATTTGAATTTGATCAGATAAAGAAAGAGAATGAATATTTTGTATTTGAATGATTATAGAGTTTTTGTTTGAGACTATTATTATTCAAGTTTATATTTTTCAGCAATCTAAATGATTGTGTTAGACAGATCATACAACCTTTGCCCCAAAAATTAACTAGAATGTTTTCCAATTATGAATATAATATTTTTTATCAAATTAAACAATATTACATTAACCTTCAATTTTTCATTAGGTTAAGCAAGAGGATTTGCATGGAGAGAAATATTTGAGTATTTAATCAAACAGCCAAAATATAATAATTATGAAGCATAAACCCTAAATGATATTTTCCTTTTACATAATTTCTGAAAATGAAAGAAAAAAGTTATTAAAAAAAAAAAAGATTCCTCATTAGTACTGAAAGTGCACCTATCATAAAAACAGAAATATTAGTTTTATCAAAACAAAATGATCATTAGTTAAACACTCTTCTATTAAAAAAAAACATTAATCCTTACTAGAATTGACCTGCACCAGCTTCTTAACATTTGATACTTTTTTTTATTCAATAATATCTCTATGCAATAATTTTTTGAAATTTAGTTAACATTCCTTTAATGATTCTTTTTTTTTTCTTTTTGTTATTCCTTTAATGATTCATTATGACTAATTATTAGATGAGTTGAAGATCAAGAATTATGATGAAATATTAAGGTTTTAAGTCCTAATCTGGCCTTCAAATTAATGTGGTTAGGAATTGAGGTTATTAAATGGGTCGCATGCACTTTAAGTTAGAGGTGTAAACTAGTCAGGATGAAAGCTCAAGCCAGACCAAATCTTAGCTTGAGCTTGATTCATTAATCGATTTCAAGCTTAATTCTATGAATTCAAGTAGCCTCATGAACCAGCTTCTTTATTCTTATAATTAAATTATGTAAAATATTAAGAAAATTAAGAAATAATAAGAAATCAATTGACTAGAAGAGAGAGATTTTTTTTTTTAATATTTGTAAGAACATTATAATAAAACCTTTAAATTGTAATATATTATAAGTGAATTTTTTATTAATTATTTAAAAATAATTAAAGTCGAGGAGATCCCGTCAAAGGTCTCAAGAATTTCATAAGGTCCTAAGGCTAAAAGTGTTAAGCTACATAAACCTAAACCACTACTCACTGCCAGCCGCTCAGTCACTTCGGTTTACAGAAGCCTGCCACCGCTCATAAAGCAAACTCTCCACCACTTTGCATAATTACGCTTACTGTAAAAGCACTGCTTTTGTAACCACCTGTCTCACAAAACATCTCTATATATTATGTAAACAGTAAACTGAGAGCTGTAACAAAGTTTGCTTTAATGCATTAATCCCTGTTGAACTCTTTGTTCCTTTTAGCTTTTATGGTATCAGAGCTACAGCCTCACGACTAATCCTGCCTCTTCTCCATGGCAGACTCCGGCAGCACCTCCGACAATGCTCCGGCCAATGCTACTCAGCAAGCGGCAACGGCGACGGACACCATCATCCCACCGGCCTTGAAATTCCTCATCTCAAATCTCAAAAATATTGTTCACGTCCACCTAAGCTCCGACAACTACCCGATCTAGCGGTTACAAACTCTCAAAATCTTCTCCGCAAACAAATATGAGGGCTACCTCACCGGTACCAGCAAATGTCCCTCCGAATACATACCCTCACCCACCTCTGGCATAAGACCGAATCCTCTCTATGCCTCCTGGACATTTCTTGACCAGAATCTAGCTTCCGCTCTTTGCTCAACCATTACAGCACCCATTCCCCCCTACATATTAAATCTCTCTACCTGCCATGAAATCTGGCTTACTTTGGAAAAACGACTTCAGTCGTCCAACTGAAGTCGCATCATTCAGCTAAAAAATGAGCTGTATAATGTTTCCATGAAGGATCTTTCCATGAAGGATCTCTCCATGTCTCAATACCTCAATCACATTAAAACCGTCGTTGACAACATCTCTGTCGCTGGATCAACCATCGACCAAGAAGACATCATCTTCTACATTTTGAACGGCTTACCTGCATCATACCAATCGTTCAAAACGGCCATAAGAACGAGATCCAATCCTATCAGCTTGGATGAGCTATACTCACTCCTATGTAGTGAGGAAATCAACCTAATGACAGAACAAATCAAGCTCACACCGGCAGATCCCCCGGCGATGGCATTCACTGCAACCAGAGGTCGCGCATCCTCCTCTCGAGGTCGAGCTCGTCACAACAGCGACAGCTCCTCGCAGTCACGACCACCATACTCCACGTCGCGTGGGCGAGGACGAAATTCTAGATATCCACGCATCGTGTGCCAAATATACGGGAAACCAGGCCACATCGCCCTGCATTGCTGGCATTGATCGGACTTGAACTACAGTCCACAGACCACGACATCACCAAAAGCCTTCTACTCTGCACCGTCCCCTGACTGGTATTTGGACACAGGCGCTACCGAACACATCACTGCAGACGTCGGACACATCAAGCAACCAAAACCTTATTCAGGATCAGACACGGTATCCATAGGCGACGGTTCTTCTCTTCCCATCCACCACACTAGAGACGGACTGCTTCCAACACCCAACCATCACCGTAAGCTTTACCTTAAACACATACTTCATGTGCCTAACATATCTCACAACTTATTATCTATTCATAAACTCACCAAAGATAACCAATGTTATGTACATTTTGATCCGCATGGTTATCACATCAAGGATCTGAACACCCGTGAAGTCCTCCTTCAAGGCTCACAATCTCAAGGTCCCTACCCGATCACCAACTCCAGCACCTCCAGCATCAGTAGTTCTCACCGCTCAAACTCATTCCAGCAAACTATGGCATCTACGTTTAGGCCACCCCCACAATTTTGTAACCACCACTGTCATGAAGTCTCTTAATGTTCCTTTTTCCGCAAAGAATTTCTGTTGTGTATCTTGTAATGTGGCTAAAAGCCACAAGTTACCATTCACAACTCAATCAAAATCTGTAATCACACCTTTATCTTTAATACATAGTGATGTTTGGGGACCTTCTCCTATCTTAACTCAAAACGCATCCAAATATTATGTCATTTCTATTGATGATAGCACAAAATTCACATGGCTCTACATAATGAACTCCAAATCCGAAACATATCATAAATTCCTTCACTTTCTTACAATGATACAAAATCAATTTAATACTACCATTCGATACTTACGAACCGATAACGGAGGCGAATACACATCCACACAGTTCAAAAATCTCCTAGCTTCAAAAAGCATCATTCATCAACTCACCTGCCCCTACACTCCTGAACAAAACGGCGTTTCCGAACGCAAGCATCGACACCTACTCGAGACAACTAGAGCACTATTACATCAAGCCAGTCTTCCGTTCACCTTCTAGACAGATGCAATCCTCACATCCGTCTTTTTAATCAATCGTCTTCCTTCCAAAAACACCTCCAATAAATCCCCCTACCAACTCTTAACCAACAATACTCCAACCTATACCCATCTTAAAGTTTTCGGGTGCCTATGCTTCCCCTGGCTCCGCCATCTCACTATAAACAAATTCTCTCCACGCTCCACACCTTGTACATTTCTAGGCTACAACAACTCCTCCAAAGCCTATCGATGCTATGATCCCATCTCCAACAAAATTATCCTATCACGCCACGTCATCTTCTATGAAGATATATTTCCCTACTCAACACAACTAACCAACCAACCTGTAGCCACCAAAATCTCACCCCCATCCCCTCTTCTACTCACTCCCACCTCAATACCAACAACAACTAACTCCCCTAACCCTCCCACCAACTCTCTGCCATACAACTCCCAAACATCCTCCCCTATGACCACATCATATACACATAGCTCCAACACATCAACTCCCTCCACAGAAGCTGCTCCGACGCCTACACCCACATCTCCACACAAACCTACCACTTTATAATGCTCACCAGGTTCAAAACAGGAAGCCTAAAGCCGAAACAAATATTCACCCTCTCCGCCATACAAACCACATCACCCACTCCCACTACCTTCACTCAAGCCAACAAAGATCCCAATTGGCGCGCCGCCATGTCCACCGAATTCTACGCCTTACAACAACAAGGAACCTGAACTTTAACCCCACCTCCAACTGACCAACACATAGTAGGTTTCAAATGGACATACCGCCTCAAACTCAAACCAAATGGCACCATTGACCGATACAAAGCCAGATTAGTGGCACAAGGCTATTCACAACAATACGGCATTAACTACCATGAAACATTCTCTCCAGTGGCCAAAATGCCCACTATTCGACTCCTCCTTACCATCGCACTTCATAACAAATGGTCTATCACACAATGCGACGTCCCCAATGCCTTCCTTCATGGACCCCTTCAAGAAACCATCTACATGGCCCAACCTCCAGGCTTTCATGATCCTTCACACCCCACTCACGTCTGCAAACTTCGCAAAGCCATATACGGCCTCCGCCAAGCATCACGCCAATGGTTTCAAACATTCTCATCCTTTCTAATTCAACAAGGTTTTAAAATCAGCCAATCCGATCCTTCCCTCTTCATACATTCCACTACCAATACACAAACCTACCTTATTCTCTACGTTGACGATATTCTTCTAAGTGGCAACAATCCCACTCATATAAAATCTGTCCTCACAGCTCTACAACATCAATTTCATCTCAAGGATCTCGGCCCAATCTCCACTTTTCTCGGTATACAAGTCATTACAAATACCAATTCATACTTCCTTCAACAATCCTCCTATGCAGCCACAATTCTTCAATCCGCAGGCATGGAATCCTGCAAACCGTCACCCACACCACTCTTCTCCTCAACCAAAACCTCCAATGACAGTCACCTTCCCTTCTCCGATCCCGTCCTTTTCCGTAAATTAATCGGCTCTATACAATATCTAACCATCACACGTCTAGATATAGCCTTTGCAACCAATCTCCTCTCCCAATCCATGCATCATCCGCTCAACATTCACTTTCATAAGCTCAAACGTCTCCTTCGTTACATCAAGGGAACTCTAGCCTATGGATTACCGATCACTCATGGCGATATGATCCTACGATCCTACTCCGACGCCGACTGGGCATCCGATCCCTCTGACCGCAGATCAACATCCAGCCATTGCTCTTTTATTGGCAACACACTACTCTTTTGGAGCGTAAAAAAACAACCAACTGTGGCCAGATCTTCTACGGAAGCAGAATATAGAGCCCTCGCAGCAGCAACAACAGACATTGTCTGGCTAAGACGCCTCCTTGCTGAATTTTCACTCTCTCAACAGCTACCGACACCGCTACATTGTGATAACATTTCAGCTATGACATTAGCCAACAACCCCGTTTTCCACACTCGCACCAAACACATTGAGATAGACTATCATTTCATACGAGACAGGATCAAGGCCAACGAACTAACGGTCCATCATATCTCTTCCCAGGATCAACCAGCGGACATCTTAACCAAAGCCTTACCACCAAAGAGATTTTCGGAACTTCGGTCCAAACTGACTATCCAACCACTGGATCCTCAGTTTGAGGGGCCGTGTTAAGCTACATAAACCTAAACCACTACTCACTGCCAGCCGCTCAGTCACTTCGGTTTACAGAAGCCTGCCACCGCTCATAAAGCAACTCTCCACCACTTTGCATAATTACGCTTACTGTAAAAGCACTGCTTTTGTAACCACCTGTCTCACAAAACATCTCTATATATTATGTAAACAGTAAACTGAGAGCTGTAACAAAGTTTGCTTTAATGCATTAATCCCTGTTGAACTCTTCGTTCCTTTTAGCTTTTAAAAAGCACCGAGAGGATTCTAAGGCACCTAAGAGAAGACCATTAATCACATAATAATGATGACAACCTAACAATACTATAAGCTAATTATGACAATATTTTTCTTTATTTTTTAAAACAGCTTTTTAATATAAAAATTTTTAATTTAAAAAAAATTATAATAAAAAATTACTTTAAAAAACAATAAAATAATTATCCCAAACAAAACCTAAGACCGGTTTCCATTACTGAACAAATTTCTTTGTGATGTCATATCCGCATTATTTCTTACAAGCCTTCTGAACAATGAAATCTTTATGCCTGCTAAAGAAGCTCAATTCAAATGTTTCAATTATAATGAATTTCAAGCTCAAGAAAAATAATAATAAACTACAAATCACCTCTTCTCTGTATGCTATTATGTAACAATAATTTATACATATTCGTATAAAATATACAGAAATCTGGGTTCTATTTTACATATTTGAATTGGCTCTGAAGCTTTAAAGTTCAGTAAGTAGCTTCTGACATTTCATGAGTAGAAGACAATGGCACTAGAAGGCTAAGAAATTCTTCAAAGTATTCATCACTAGTGAGGGCCACATCAGAGACGCAGACATTCCGTTTGCAAGCCTTTATTTGATACATTTGGAAAGAAAGCAAAGAATAATTCAACTTTAGCAAGGTCATTAATTCCACATAGTGCTCTGCAACTTATTTGACTAAGTATGGCTTCTGCACACTGAGACTTCATGACAAGGGAGACTAATATTATCCCAATTGGCTTTAAAGCAGCACTTCTAGAACTTTCTTAGAGAAGCATGATAGCCAACTACTACCATTTGAGAATAAGGACAGAGTGTCAGATTTGTATCATCATCAAAATCATTAGCTTTATCCAACTATTTATGATCAATTTTATGAATTTTTTATTTTCTATTCATTCCAAGAAAATGGTAAATATATAAGATTTTTGAAGTATTCGTTTCACTATCTTCATTAGATATTAAAATGGTTAGAATTTGCTTGTTTCCGATATTTCACCTAAATTCAACAGCTTAATTCTTTCATTGTTCAAAATAACATTTATTTACATTATATACTACTAGAATTAATCCTGAAGACATAAAACGTCATCAAAATAATGTCAAATGCATCAAACATCTCCAAAGACAATGTCAAACGTCTCCAATTTATTAAGCAACATTTCTAATTACATTGCCTATCATATTCCATTAAATGGTCAAAAGGAGGTTTTAAATAACTTGCATTATTTACCTCTAATTTTCTTCTTCCTTGTCTAGTCAAAGTCACAAAAATCACTGCATATACTTTCTTCTTTCCTATCAAACACCAACCACAATTTAAATCAAATAAATTTTGACTCATAATTCTTCTCTACTATCTAACTTTACTAACCTTCACAAGTTGATACAATATCCCGAAGATCAAACTCCTTTCGTCTTCATCGAACAACAAAGCTTTACAAAATTCCTCTCTTTTTTTTTGTTCAATCAAGTCGCCGACCTCTTCTTAACAAGATAGTCATTGAACAGGATGTACAAAAAAGCCAAATGAACAAACGAACTTCTCTTTTCCTTCTTCCTTTGAGCACAAATTCTACAAACTTTTCTTTCATAGAACAAAATCCCTCTCTATCTTCTCTCTCTCTCTCTCGTCTTATTATGCTATTGGACCGGTTCAACTGCCAGCCGTTCACCACATTATCATTTCTTCATTTTGCCACACATTCAGTCTTTTTATCAATGAATTTTTCACTATTTTCCATTGACATTCATACAATACAGCTGAATTAAATGCAATCCTAAGTCACTTTGAATAACATAAAATACATCATCATCATTTTCACTCTCTCATCTTAAAAGTCTAATTTTTATCATTTCAATTTGATTAATAATGACATTTTTTAATGCTCGACATTCCAAGTCATAACCAATCTAAGCGCAGTACTAAGTCAATTTGCAAGACCGTAAAGAAATCATCATCATTTCCACTCCTCGCATCTTGTAAAGTTGGCAGCAGCAGAGCCTTCCAAGAAACATTACCTACAGTATTCCAGCAGCAAGTGCTCAACCAAATAGAGAAAAGAACCAAGGAAGCCATTGGATGCACAGATAAAAGAAGCTTTCAAAAGCCTAAAAGATGACATGGCTGGCACACACTTTGGAACTGTGCAGACTATTTCATAAAATAATTCAACAAACTTAAAGATATAAAACTCATAACTAATGCAAAGTTGAATAAAACATGGAGTTGCAAGAACTATATACTGAAATGGAAGAGGATTAAAGCAGACTGAACAACTATTATTGAATTTTTTTTTTTAAAGTTTGAAGAAAAAACCGGCATGAAGGCTTCTCTACGAAGAGGCTAAAAGGCGGTTGTTCAGCTACTTCATTCCAGCAAGTACAGTGGCTGCCTGACGAGCAAAGTATGTGAGGATAATGTCTGCACCAGCCCTTCTAAGGCATAACAGTGACTCCATCATCACCTTTTCTTCATCCACCATTTTAAGAACACCACCAGCTTTGATCATTGAATATTCACCAGAAACCTTGAACAATAAAAGATGAAATATATTATAAGGCTTGCAGTTTTTTAGTGGTGTTTATATCCGGGGCAACTAGGGATTTAAATATTATCATTACAGTTTTTTAGTGGTGTTTAATTATGGTAGTTTAGCATGATAAAAGTGCTTCATAAACTGATTAAGTACATTAAATTATAGTTAATTATTTATTATGTTAAATTACAAACTAATTATAATTTTAATTAAAATGGTTAATATTTGAAATACTGATAAAGTTTTATTTTGACTGATTAGATTTTTATTAACTACCTGTAATACTGCTCAAACTGTTGGCAGAGTTGGAGCACTACTATCCTTGTTAAATTGTGATGCAATGTGTCACACAAGCTTTAGAAGCTAATTTTATCGTTTAAATTGCTCAAAATATTCAAGAAATTCAGTAAGCTATTAAGTCAACACAACGGATCACCATAAGCTCATCAATCATTGCTGGAACCCACACAAACCAAACCATACTAAATGCGCATAGAACTCAAGTGAACTAGATGACTCTAGTTGTTCGAGCTTATAAATTGATTGGAATCCCACATTATACAAACTGGGTGTGGAGAAAGAGACTGAGTTATGGAGCAATTCTTGAAGACTCATCTTCCTACATCTTATGCAATAATAAGCCTCATTATAATGATAAGTAACTCAAAGGGTTGAGTGCTCTAAGAAGGACCACAAAGTGGACATGACAACATTTAAGCTTCATGAAAGAGTTGACTACTGATGGGAAAGACATCATTACAACAACTTTGAAAACATTGCAGTGATATATTGGGCAAAATTTGAAAGTCTATTCTTAAAGCAATATTTTTCGATGACAGGCCATACACAACTAATGAGTGACTTCAAGAAATTGAAGCAATGATTAAAGATCATTTAGGGGCATGAGACTAAGGCTTCATTTGAGACGACTTTCTTTCTGCTTCTTAAAGCAGCTTTCTAGTATAAAATTTTAATTTTTTACTAGAAAGTTGCTTTATGAAGCAGTAAGAAAGCCGTCCTGAACGAAGCCTAAATTTGATTTTTTTTTCTTCTATTATGCAACAACAAAATTAGAAGATTCAGTTTTTTATACATGACTTGAGAGAGGATAGTAGAAAGTGTTTATATACCATCAAATTCGCTTCTTATAGGAAGCCAGTCGATCAACCAATACATGTCAAGATAGAGATCACTACTTATGAAAAGAAGAATATTAGAAAACAAAAGGATGTAGATGCTTAGGCAAGTGGAGGTTCTAAAAAAAGCAGCATACGAACAAACATAGTAATTTGAAATGGGCAAGCAACCAGAGAATAAAGCTCTAAGGGCAACTCCCATTACTGTAAGGGCAACTCCCATTTCTCTCATTATGGAAATTGGAATATTAGACCTTCTAATTTGATTGTGGGCAAGTGTTTTAACCGCTATAATCCTGGTCATAGCTTCTAAATTGCTCTATGAACAATTGAGAATAGTTCATTTTGAGAATTGTACATGAAGATAATTCAAAACAATTTCAATATAAGAATGGATGATAAAAACTTTCGTAAAGGACATTAAAGTTTGGTGTCAAAGGAAAAACAAAGAAATACAATCTTAGCCACAGCTACATCAATGATTTTTGGCATCGCAACCATATCAACAGTAATAACTGAAAGATTATTAGTAGCCACAACCAGCTCAAACTCAAGAGCAGCCCATTTAGACAACTCCACCTTGTGTCTTCACTATAGCTCAACAGGAAGGTCAAGAGGCTCCTGATGCTTTGACATTTACAATTTCTGTTTTGAAGTAATTAACAAAGATTTTTTTTTTACTTTGAGATATCATTTTTTTTATATCAGGTAAATTTACATTGAGGTCACGAATTTCTAAATTACAACCACATTTGTCAACTATTACGCCATTTTGATCCATGCATGATAGTCGCACATTTGGTTCATGCATGGTAGGCGATTGACACATTCATGACTGATATTATTATCAATGATATATACACTAAATGTATTCTCAAATCTCACAAGCTAAGTTTGATGTGATTTTAGGTTATCTACCTGACATTATTATTGACTATCAAAAAGAGAGAGAGAGTGAATTTTTGTATACCCGATGCTGCATCTTTTAGTTTTAAGGGTACTAGGGGAGCCTAATTTATTGATTTTTATTTGCACTTAAAGCAAAAAAGGTGCATAATTATGTAAGGTTTTCATTGACTACAAGAGTTTAAATATATTGTCACTCAAATTGAGCTAAACTTGAGGAAAGTTAATGACTTAAGCTGATGAAGCACTATGAATCATAGTCTTCAAGTTCTGTAGTTTGCATGATCACTCAGTGAGAGTTGATGCTCAACATGAAGCGATTTCATCTTGAGATAATACTTACAAGAGACAAATCTAACATAAATTACATGACAATTTCAGTCAAGATTATAGATCAGATTCTAACAACTCAAGTGGAAGAAGCAGAATTGATTCAACTTGGGGATCAACCTTCGATTAGGTTGAAGCTCGAGTTTGTTATCAATCAAACATGTGAGTTGAGAATTAAAATTTGGCTGTGTTTCAAGTGTGTGTGTATATATATATATATATATATATATATATAAAGATAATTTAGGAAGTGCGGATTACTCCATATTCTATTCATTGAAAGAACACTAAAATATATTTAAATCTCAAAAAAACATTTTTAAACAGTCTGGTATAAAGAATAATCTGATAGACTTTATGGTTAAATGTTTAAATTACCAAATAGTTAACACTGAAAATAAGAGAACCTGGTGGAGTTTTAGAGCATGTTCCTACTCCAGAGAAGAGGTGGAGTTGAAATTGATTTCGTGGTTGACTTAAGTTTAAATAGGGTCATGATGTAATTTTGGTAGTAATTGCTAGACTCACAAAGACATGCACTTTCTACCTATTATTAAGTGGACAAGCTAGCATTTATTATTCGATTGCATTGGATACCAATCATGATCATCATATTTGATCATAATTATGGACGAAAGCGCAAAAAGCCTTAGACACAAAGTAAGACTTTTTAAGATGATCATTTGTCCACAAAATGGCTGAAATTTTTAAGATTTATAAATTATGGACGAAAGTGCAAAATGGCTGAGTATTTGTTGTTTATTTACTGTCCATTTTAAAATACAGAGTAAATCAGCAAAATGCAGTAAATTCTCAATAAATACTCAAAAAAACTCATCAAATACTCACCAAATACTCAGCAAATACTCACAACTAAGGATTTACTGAGTATTTATTGTCTATCTACAAATAGGCAATAAATAAGCAGCAAATACTTAGCAATCCGGATGATTCTCTACGTTCGGAGTCTACACAATAATTTCTCCAATGTGTGACACCAAGAGTGTCCAACACCCTGGTATCATAAAGAGTATTCATAAGAAATATCGATAGTTTTCCATCTACTAGCCTTTATGAGCACCAACATACTAGAAACCATCACATAACTGGAAAGAAAAACAATGAGTGCTTACACAAAGCTAGAAAACAACAAAGACCATTTAGTGAACCTATCTCTACTGTTTCGTGCTCAAGAGGAGGGAAGCGTATAAATTTCTAGAAAATTACTTCTTGTTTCTTGGTTTTCAGCGCATTTCCTACTGTAATTAAGCAAGACATTTTGCTTATTTCGTTTACTTCTTTAGTAGTCTATTCATCATTCTTCTCGCGTAGATATGAAACTTACTCACAAGATTGGGATTATGTATTTTGTATTCAGAAGATAAGCCTATAAAAACTTTACATCCCAAAGGTAGAGCATTTATATAAGTTCCACGGTTTGCTAAAATAAATTCAAAAACACTATAATATTTTTCCTTTCTTTCTCTATACAAAAAACTTCTTCAGCAAACCAGATCTTGATGGAAAAAGCAAATATATTAATATTAAAGGTTGAGTGCACAAAATGTAGACGTATGCTTCCCATCTAAAGAAAAAAAATTAAAGCTTAGAAGTTACCAGGAAGAGTTACTGTAAACCCATTTTACCTGGTAAGCAGCAATTGGCAAAGAAGAATTATCTCGAAGAAGACGAATTATATCTAAATATGGTAGCCCTGGTTTTACCTGCCAAAGTGTTTAATAAACCTCAGCTAAGAAGTCAAAGAGAAGCACCAATTGGACGACACATACACAAAATGTGCTAAAAAAATTTACCAAGAGAATATCAGCTCCTTCAGCATCATCAGCTTCCATTTCAATAAGGGCTTCTCGATAGTTAGCTGGGTCCATCTGATAACTTTTGTTGAACAAGCAAAACAAACAGCTAATCCCATGCAAGTAGATAAATAAATGAATAAATACAAATTAAATGTATAGGATACTTACGTTTTCTTATCACCAAATCTTGGATTTGAATCTAAAGCTTCACGAAAAGGGCCATAAAAAGAACTGGCATACCTGAAGGAAATGCAAATCACAAAGAAACACTTCATACTCATAATTTTTTTCAAAATTTACTGAAGATGAATAGGTTAGAAGATTAAACAAAAGCATAAGAAAATACTTTGCAGTGTAAGACATAATGGAGACATCCTGAAAGCCTTCAGCATCGAGAGCAGCTCGAATTGCTCCAATGCGTCCATCCATCATATCACTGGGGCTAACTATGTCAGCACCAGCCCGGGCCTATATGCAATACCATTATGTGTCAGTTTGAAATGAGATGAATTAATAAGAGGTTCAGAAGATTGGAAAATTAACCATACTTGAGAAACTGCTTGTACACAACTGATGAACAGTTTCATCATTCATGATGACACCTATTCAATGGACAAAATGGAACATAGATATTAACAAAATGAAAATTCAAAAACTTAAAACTAACCCAAATGAAAAATACAAGTGATAGCGACACAATATTGCATTCATAATGAACTAAACACCATTGGGTTGTCCAATTACCTACGAATTTAATCCAAATGATTCTTCTCAAAGATGAAGACTAAAAACTGATAAGGCTATTTTTTCACATTTGTACGATATATTTAATTTGGGAAAGAAACTGGTCAGGATATCTTAACCCTGTTTCCATCAAGATGGACTTAAAAATTTTATATATCATATATGACATCTGTATTGCTGTCACATATAAATGACAAAATATTTTATTATTTGATCATATATTTCATAGCAAATGTCTTCATTATTTTAACTTTCACTACGAATCAAAATCACATAATTTCAAGTCATTCAAATATAATAGAAATGTCATGTGGTAATTTTTTTAAGCCTGATCAAAATTAGGTCAAGAGTATTCTGACCGATTTTTTTTCTTTCCATTGATCACTCTTCCTACACTTCCACATTTTCTTACTTAGCTCAATTCATGAGATTTGGGAATGGTTTTGGGATGGTTAGAGAGATCAAGGTGTTTAGGGGAAGAAAAGGGAAAACAAAGAAGAATAAGAAGAAGAAGAAAAACTCTGTTTGCTTACGTGGCAGGAGTGGGCCTGCTTAAGAATGAACATGGAGACCATCAGTTAAAATGAACGTGCCTTATTTTGGAAAGGACAACGCAGAAAATTAGGGTAAAAAATAAGATCAGGAGCTCCGCATATAAAGCTTGATCATAAATGCAAGGAAACTATTCTTAAACAACAAAACATTTTGTATAAACTAGTGCTTTAAAAACCGGACCGGACCGGCCGGTCCGACCGGTTCAACCGTGAACCGGGTTAAGGGCCGGTCCGGTCCAATCTGAAAACCGCCTTCACATTGAACCGGCCGGTTTTGGGTAGAACCGCCGGTTCAACCAGTGAACCGGCGAACCGGTCCATGTTTTTAAAAACCGGCCGGGTTCAAGTTTTTTTATTAATATTAGTTAAATAAATTATATAATATTAAATAAATATTAAACTTAATCATTATCAATATAAATATTAATATTAAAACTCTTAAATTAAATTAAACACACTATTATTAGGGTTTAGGGTTTAAAATTTTTTAAATATTTTTAAATAAATAATTTAACATATATTTAAAATTTTAATTAATATATATATATATCTTTTTTTTATAAAACATTTATCTCCAAATCATCATAAAGCTTTTTCACATGGAGTGGTGGTACCATGTGAGCTCTTACACAAGAGAACTCAAAATGCTATGTAAACACTAGCAAGAAAGTGTTTTCAAGTGGTGTAGGACTAAAGAAAAGAGTTGAGATGTAAATGAACTCATAACATATATAATGCATATAAAAACTATTTTTAAACAGATTTTTTAATTAATTATTTTTTATGTAAATGAAACTTATTTATTAGTTAATAATAAAAAATTATTTTTTTTATACACTATAAAAATAATTTATCATTAATAATTTAATGTATTTAATTATTTATTAATTTTTTAAGATATAAATTTATAAAAGAAATTTGATATACAACATAAACATTAAAATATATTTAATCATATAATATAAATTATAATAAGAATAATTTATATTAAATTTATAAACTTATGTTATAATTAAATTTATATTAAATTATATGGTTATATATAAATTTAATTTACATTAAAAATTAAATTTAAAATTCAAAAAATATTTAAATTTAAAATTATCATATTTTTATGAGTGTAAATTCTTATAAATATGAGATTTATATTTTTTTCTTTTATGTGAGATTTTAATATAATTCTTTTACTTAATTATATAAAATTTATGTCTCATAGTTTTTTTTTTTAATTTATTTTTTGCCTCAAACTTTGAATGATAACATTATTATTATGTTAATTTTATTAAATTTTAATAATATTTATTATTTATTACGTCATCCGTTCGACCCCGGTTAGACCGGTTGAACCGGTCGAACCGTGAACCTCTCCTTCTTCCGGTTCGTTGTCCGGTCCGGTTTTCACAGCCTTGGTATAAACTACAAGACATTTATAAAAAAAAAAAAAAAAAGAGAATTTCTTTTAAATTTATATAAAATATAAGATAGTTATATGTAAACTACGTAAATATGGTTCTGTAAGACTAAAAAGACAGGTCTTTTTCTATTCCAAGAATAAGCTCCAATTATTACTTTTTTGTAAGATAAAATTTGAAAGTTTTGTTTTGTTTATATTGGATTATTTTGTTGTTTAAGAAAAACTATCATCCGCTCATGATCAATTTTTTTATGAGGAATTATTTAAGAGGAGAAACCCATAGCAATCATTAGGTTCCCCATTGCCACTTAGAAGAAATGGTGGATCCAGGTTGCAAAATCTCGTGATTCCAACTTAAATTATACTATTTTCTCATAACAATTCTCTTCATTATCTTTATTTAACCCAACTCTCACCTTCTCACCTCCTCACTGCATTCTCTCTCTCTCTCTCTTTCTCTCTTTTCCAGATGTGAAGTCCCAACTGTCACCCTTAATCTTTCTTCATAAAGATAACAATCAAAAGTTTGTCGAGGTGGATAAATTTAGAAATCACTTGAGCTCACAAAGAGCGAATGTCCAGTTGAGAATATCACTAAGATTCATTCTCAAACCCTCTCATGCCAATAAGGACGTGGCGCGTCCTCTAACTAGGGATTTCGCCAAATGGCACCACAATAAACTATTATGACTGGGACCCTCTGATTGAAAGGTTTTGTCGTTAAATGTGTTGACCTGCCGTATAAAACAAAAAAAGAAAACAAAAAAAATTTATTTCGCGTACCTGCCCGACATCTGCACGACGATCGCACGTTGTCGCCGCTAAAATCCCGTAAATCTAGCGACGCGTCATTTCTCCCACGACGCATTCACGTCGTTAAAGATCTAAAGAAAACGAGGCCGAAGGCCTCGTTCGACGAGATCTTCCGCAAGCTCCCTTCGTGCTTCTCGACTTGGCTCATTCCCTCTCCCCGCCTCTCGTATGCTCCTTCATCGTCGCTCGGCTCTGCTCCTTCGACGACTTATCCTTCCTATCGAATCGGAAGTTACAGAGCTTTGATCGGAAGCAACAACTGAAGCTCGTTGGTTCGGCACCTTCGTGGACGCTCGACTTCGCTCTTCTCGACAACTTTCCCTGGCTGTCAGATAGGAAATACAGCATTTTGATCGGAGGCCATAACAGGTAGCTCGCCGGCCGTGAAGAACTTTCTCCTTGCGTCGCTTCTCCGGCTCCTCTGTTGCTGATCGGCTTCGGCTCCTTCAGGCTGTTCGACCTCGCTTCCTCCAACGACTTTCCTTCTCTGTAGGATCGAAAGTTACACATTTTGATCGGAAAAACAAGAACAGAAGCTCGCTGGAAGTGAAGGTAACTCTCTACCTTTCACGCTCTTCTTTTGGCCGAATCCCGTAAATCTGCTGAAATTAAAAAAAAAAAAAAATTATTATAATTATTTTAATTAATTCTAATTAATTAATTAATTATTATTTTTAATTAATTATTATAATTAATATATTTAATTTTAATTAAAATTATTATAATTAATCAACTTAATTATAATTAATTTTAATTAAAATTACTTTATAACTAATTAAATAATTTAAAAGATTAGTTATTATTAATTATTATTACTTAATTATAATTTATTTTAATTAATTAATTTAATTATTTTTTTATAATTAATTATATATTAATTATAACTAATAATTTTAATTAATTTTAATAATTTTAATTAATTATATTAATTAATTATGATTAGTTTTAATAATTAATTAAAAAATATTTATTAATTAATTTTAATTAATTAATATTAATTAATTAATTAAAAAAAAAGAAGAAGAAGAGAAGGACCCTCCTCTTGCCTCGGTCCACGAGCCTAGACTACCGACAGTCGCCGACGACTCCACCTCGCCGGGTTTCAAGGTATAAATTTTCTAACTCCAATCCCGTCCTCGACGCTTGCAGCGGACGGACGGAGAACCACCTATACGCTCTCTTGTAGCACGGTAGGGGGAGCCCGGTGCGAAGCATACGACGAGGCTGGTAAGCCCTATACACGCTCTTTGTAGCGTGGTGGGGACGGCTCTCGACCTCACCTCGACACCGACACCGCCGACGACTGCTACGCAAGGTATGATTTCCAAATCCCATCCTCGACGTTTGCAGCGGACCGGGGAACCACCTATACGCGCTCTTGTAGCACGGTAGGAGGGAGCCCGGTGCGAAGCATACGACGAGGCGGGAGAGCCCTATACACGCTCTTGTAGCGTGGTGGGGAGTCACTGCTGTTCTGGTACGTCACTGCTGTTCTGGTACGGGTACTGCTGAAGGCCCCATACACGCTCTTGTAGCGTGGTGGGATGAAATTTTTTTACGGCCGCGGTGCTACGGACACCTACCATACACGCTCTAGTAGCGTGGTGGGAAGCCCCAGCTCCCCAATTTTCCCCCAAACGGGGGATATGCCGGGGTGCTGCCGAAATTTTCACTGAAATGGCACAAGAAACTTGAACAATATAAAGACCTTCTTGAGCAACAATGTAGAAGACATGTACTTGAACAGAAATGTACGGAACTTGAACCAAATGAGCAGAGGACCTGTACAAGAACAAAGGACTTGTGGACCTAAATCAGAACCAAAATTCAAATGATTTCTAAAGACCAAATTCAAATGAAATAAATCAAGCTGAAGCCCAATTCAAATCATTTGAACAAGAAATTGTACTCAAAAGATCCCAGAAAACTTTGAACAAGCACTTGAACTTGTTCTTGGAACTCAAACTGTGCAATATCAGGGGACCCAAACATAGAACTCAAACTCAATTGAACTCAAGTTGGATCCAAATTTGACATGAGCAATAAAAATTTGAACTTTCAAGAACAACACACAAGATTCAAGCATGAGTTGAACTTTGAACTCGGGTCCGATGGAATACATAGAATTGAGACTTTGGTGAATGAACCAATCAGAGTCTAAATGCACAGTTCTCTATAATTAACAACAAGTTACAAGCGGGGATGAAATCCCGGTGCACACGAAAGATGTGTTATTCCTACAACAATCCCTACAAGTGCCTGTTGATTGAGAAGCAATATGGGAGATCAATAATGGAAGGAACGTCCCCTACAAGCAAGTGCAATCATCAAATCATCTGAGATTGGTGAAAGGTGGTTCCAATACAAAAGCAAAGGCTCTCCTACAAATACCTTCAGGAAGTCGTAGTGAGTACAACGTACACGGCCCTACTAAATGAGCACAAATCACTTGTGGATAACAACAGTGGGGATGTCGTAGGTACAACGAACCACTGTGGGCACAAGTATAGATAATCACCTATGACAACGTGATCAAGATCTTCAAGTATCTCGAGTACAATAGCAACCGATGTACGAAAAAACTCTACTACACTAAAGATCTTGAAAGGAGATCTTCTCAAAGCAAAGTGACAATCAGTAGACTTCAAAATCCAAAAGAAAATCTTCCCCGGTGATTGATAAAGGGGGGAGTCAATATCAAGACTAGAAGCCACCGAATCTGCAACATTCGTACAAGCAGACAAAGGCGTCTATAATTATTTCAAAGTACCCCTACACGTGCACCTTAGTTTGTATACACATAGGTACACAAGGGGTAAATACAATCTCAACCCGTATGGGCCCCGACGAGCGTGTTATTGGTACACACGTGACCCGCTTAGGGATGCTGCGCGGGTTGACAAGTGAATTCAAGTTCGAATCCGATCCTTCTATACGGATCATAGAAGTCGACAAGATTCGAACTACCTAACAAAATACACTGTGTGTAGCGAACGGTGTATTTGTTTAAATACATTCTTTTTAGGCCTTCAATGCCTAAAATCAAGAAAATTCATGAACAAAGGCACAAAGCCTACGAGAAACCCGATCCTCGAGCAAAAAGCTTGATCGAGTTGACAAGTTTCAATCAACAAATGGAAATGACCCCAAAACACCCCGATGATGGCCATGGCCGTGTTGAATGATGATCTCAACCGGAGGGGTTAACTTCAGGCATTTTTATGTCTTCCAAAAGTCCAAATCAAAGCTCCCAAATCCCAAATTCCCAGATATTTTAAATCTGAAATCAATCCATCAATCACTCAAAGCAAAATCCATCCACCCTCCGCAACAGTTTGCCGGGGTGGACAAATCAAATCTACTTTTGCTCACAAGAGAGCCAAATGCCTAGTCGAAAAATATCACTAGGATCCATTCTCAAACAATCTCCTGCCAGTAAGGACGTGGTACGTGTCCTCTAACCGGCGGTCTGCCGCTAAATGGCCACCGCAGGATAAACGGTTACGACGACCCGGGGCCCTCTGAACCGCATGGTTTCGCCGCCAATGGCACCCACAAGATATCCGGTATGGCCAGAGCCAATACGCTCCTTACTGACATCAAATCCTTGAGATATGATCAATAGGATATGATCGATAGGGCACAAAGCCCTCTGTAAGCTAAGGTGGATTCAAATTTATCCCCTTAGACAAACATTCAACCACCGGTCTACAAGGTTCCCTTGGACGAAGCAACCCATGGCTGCCGACAAGGATCCTTCTGTCAGGTTGGGTCGACTACCTCCTCTGACTAAGTAGACCAGGGACACGATGGCCCGGGACGACGGAACCATGAGATCTTGATCGGGCCCATCATCCATTCCCCCACCATCCGCTTTAAGTACAAGATGGTGCATATTCTATTTTGAATTTCAAAATCTCCAAATTCTCAATTATTTCCAAACTTTCCACACCTTTACAAATATCCAAACCCAATTTCAAAATACCTAAACCCATGCTGCTACTATATGCCAGATAACACGTATCTCTATACGTATCTGATCGACGACTAGCCTTAATCGAAAGTTCTCTCTCGTGATCGGGAGTTGGGTAATTAACTATAGGGGCTTGCGCCTATAGGAAACCAGAACTCAGATCATAAAGTCCTCACAAATGAGGGCGAATCTCGGGTAGTGTCTTATCTACAAACCCATCTGCCTTCCAAATTTACCCCGAACTTAGTCCGTTAAAACTCCCTCGCCGAATAAGAAAAGCGATGCGGAGGCCGGGGCCGAATTTTCGGAGCCCACAGATTTCTGGCGACTCCGCTGGGGAATGGTTCTCTTTCTCATCTTTGGCTAGTCATATAATGTTATAGTTTGCAGCCAAAATGCTATGCTCTATATGGTGAACATCAGGATGTGACATTTGTTCTTCTGTCCAAAGATCCATCACTGAAAGTTCCTTAAATGAATCTTTAAATAAGATCAATAGAAATTCGTTTAGCAGGATTTTTAATTCCATGCTAACTTTCTGCTTCTACTGTTGGTTCTGCGTTATTCTTTGTTATAGAAAGCGTGGGGTGATGTATCATTCTGATCACTAACTCCTGTCTTTCATTTTTGTAGAATGGAAATGCAGGACACCCCAATGACCGTCCAACTGGGACGAGGAGCCAGCAGAATTTCAACTTGGCGAATGCTGTCATTGTAAACCGTTCTGGATAATACTAGGAGAGGCTCTTAGCGCAATTCACTTCTGGTGGGAAAGCTCCGAATTACTGCAGCAGCTTCTGGCAAAGGGACCTGCAGGCCGTTCCCTGTGTGACGGG
>CM028358.1:69329388-69658579 GCA_016618105.1 Dendrobium huoshanense | reverse complement strand
AACACGTATCTCTATACGTATCTGATCGACGACTAGCCTTAATCGAAAGTTCTCCTCTCTCGTGATCGGGATGGGTAATTAACTATAGGGCTTGCGCCTATAGGAAACCAGAACTCAGATCATAAAGTCCTCACAAAATGAGGGCGAAATCTCTGGGTAGTGTCTTATCTACAAACCCATCTGCCTTCCAAAATTTACCCCCGAAACTAGTCCGTTAAAACTCCCTCGCCGAATAAGAAGCGATGCGGAGGCCGGGGCCGAATTTCGGAGCCCACAGATTTCTGGCGACTCCGCTGGGGAATGGTTTCTCTTTTCCATCTTTGGCTAGTCATATAAAATGTTATAGTTGCAGCCAAAATGCTATGCTCTATATGGTGAACATCAGGATGTGACATTTGGTTCTTCTGTCCAAAGATCCATCACTGAAAGTTCCTTAAAATGAATCTTTTAAATAAGATCAATAGAAATTCGTTTAGCAGGATTTTTAATTCCATGCTAACTTTCCTGCTTCTACTGTTGGTTCTGCGTTATTTCTTTGTTATGAAAGCGTGGGGTGATGTATCAATTCTGATCACTAACTCCTGTCTTTCATTTTTTGTAGAATGGAAATGCAGGACACCCCAATGACCGTCCAACTGGGACGAGGAGCCAGAATTCAACTGGCGAATGCTGTCATTGAAACTGGAAATACTGGAGCCACCATTCACTTTGGTGGGCTCGAATTCTCAGCAGCTTCTGCAAGGGCTGCAGCCGTTCCTGTGTACGGCGTAAACTCCGAAGAATTTTCTGGAAGGTCTCACTATGCAAGGACTGCTACCAGGAATATTGCTCAAGGAAGAACTTCTGTGTTTGAAAGACTATCCCAACCTGAGACCCTTACTGCAAAGAGGGTTGTCACTGGAAAAAAGTTCTGTGGTGACTGCAAACACCACCGCCCTGCCCAGAGAGACTGTTGCACCTGGGAGGTATGATAATGAAGCTTCTTCATCTGGAGGAAGGCTTACTAGAAGGCAAAGGAGGAAGAGAAATGCAGAGCTGCGAGCTCAGCAATTACCTGTACCAGTCCATCCCTCCAATCTGCCAGCACAAGAATCAGAAATCAATATTCCCACTCAAAATAAGTTTTCTAACCTAAGTGGGTAAAGAGAAATAGCTCATCTTGTGAGCTTAAGCAATCATTCTGGGAGCGTCGACCTGAAGTTCCAGCCCCTCAGAAGATAAGAGAGCCTGAACGTCTGTCTGCCCGGGTACACCGTGTACTGAAGACAGTCAAGGAGAGGGCTTAATGAAAAAGAAGTTCCAGAGGCCACTGATTGTTGAGGCCCGAAGAACTCCTCCAAGAGAGAGGCTATCGTCTGTTGTGATAGCCAAACAAAGAAATTACCAACGCCAAGTTCCGCGGGAAGCACATCGGGGCGTGACACTTGGACCACATGTCCAAGAATCCGTCGCCGAAAGGGCCCAGCGGAAAGGTAAACAAGTTTGGAGGCCGAAGCCTCGAAAGGAAAAGATTTTTGAAGAAAAAGATAGACCAGGCGTGACATCCGGCGCTGTCTCCCGGAGATCCGCCCCTGCCAACAAAACTCGTCAGAAATGGGTCCAAAGGAAGACCCATAATGACGACAATTATATGGACGGTCGACATCCTGGAGAGTCTTCCAGGAGATCCCGTCATTCTCCTACTTCAGCCAAAGAGGAAGTTCATTTCGATCGTAGTCCGCAGATCGAAGAAGTAATCATTCCAAGTCAAGAGCCTGAAATTCAGTGGCGACGCCGCTCAGAAATTCAGGTACGAGAAGATGAAAAAGAATATGACGATGATGATACTATGGAGATCGAAATGGTTCGTATGGTCAGCCACATTGATGTTGAAGATGATGATGGTGATGAAGAAGACAAACAATCACAGCCGCGCGTACGTGTTTATCGACGTCGCCACAGGGCTAGATCCATTGCTAGCCAAAGTGCTCGCTCCTCAGAAGAAGGAGATGAGGAAGAAGAAGAGGTGGGAGAAAACCCCTTCGCTGGCGAAGACATCACACTCGCTGAAATGAGAAATCAAATGAGGCGACAAATGCGGAAGAAAGATAAGGAAATCTCTCAGTTGAATGATAAAATGACTGAGATGATGACTCAGATGACGGCCATGATGGAGATGATGCAGAAGACCACTTCTGTGGGCCCTGCACCGGCTCAACCCATCAACCAATCTGCTAATCCTCAAAATTCTCAAGCACACCAAGCTTCAGGAGTGAAAGGTATACCTGAAGGTGGCTATAAGAACGATGATCCTACCCGCCAACGCACTCCCCAAAATGTGGCGAATGCCTCTGAACCTGTAACTGCATCGCAGTTGGAAGGCATAATCAGTGAAAAGATCAAGGCCATTATAGCTGCTGAACAGGCAGAGAAGTTGGTAGGAAAAGGTCGCCCGTACCCAGCAGAGTACGATCAGGTGCCATTTCCAAAGGGATATTCTGTGCCGAAGTTCAATATTTTCGATGGCAATAAAAATCCCAGACAGCATCTGGCGCAGTTCAAAGCAACCTGTGGGAACACAGGGGGTAATGATGCTCTGCTATTCAGGCAATTCGTAAGCAGCTTGAGTGGAACTGCTTTCGAATGGTATGCCGAGCTGCCAAATGATTATCTGAAGACCTTCGCAGAATTAGAGGCCTTATTCGTGAAGAGATTTGCCAGTGCAATAGAGAAGACTACCATTGCTGATCTTGCCCTTGATAAAAGGAGGAAAGATGAATCAGTAACGAGGTACATAACACGCTGGCGCAATCTCAGTATGAAGTGCGAACAGCAGCTGGAAGAAGAACATGCAGTTCAACTGTTGATGGGGAACATTGATGATAAAATGCAACCCTTCTTATGCATGGCTTCTATTACTACCTTCCAAGATCTGTTGAAGGGGGGGCTAAGTTTGAAAAGTTGAACCTGTCAAAGTCAGAAAGCCTCCCTGACAAACCTAAAAAGGCTAAGGCGCCTGATGCTAGGAGAAATGATGTTTACTCCGCATTCCCTCCTAGACCTGATAAAGGTAAAAAGGCAGTATATAATGTGGATAAAGGAAAGCAGCCGATGCAATATGAAGAAAAATCAAAGCAAGCTTACAATCCAAACCCTCAACCAAAGTTGGTTCTTGGAGGAAATGACAAACCTCGAGCCTTTCCTGGTGGAGGAGAGCGCCAGAGGCAAATCACGGGAACTGGTGATAGAACGTTCCCTTCCCTCAAGGAGAAAATGAATAAAGAATATTCATTTAAAAGGGAGAGTGTCGCTAAACTATTTCGACAAGCACTCAAGAACGGTCTAGAATTGCCAGAATGCAAAAGACCTGAAGAGTCCAAACACAGTGGCGACCCAAATTACTGCCCATATCATCGGGTAGTTAGCCATCCAATTGAAGATTGTTATGTCTTCAAAGATTGGTTAGAAAAGATGTACAAGAGGGGAGAACTTACATTATCAGATAATGTGTTGGTTCGTCCCAGAAAAGAATCCACCAGGGTAGTCACGTCCTCTTCCGTACTCCCGCTTAAAGAAAAAATGAAAAAATCTATCCAAGAGGAACAATGGGAGACTGTGATTTCCAAGAAGACATCAAAAATGCTGAAACAGTTAGAAGAAGTTCCTGGTGTCAAGTGGAAGTCCCCTACTGAGCCAGTACTGAATTTAAAATGGTTGCCTATGTCACAAGCATCCACTTCTAAACAGCAACCTGGCCAAGCTAGCTCATCCAAATCTGATAAAGCAAAGCCAAAGTCTTCTAGGAAGAAAGCCAAGTTGAAGAAGCCTGTGGTAAAGAAGACTGCAACTCAAAAGGCTATTGATAGTTTGGGTGAATATTACCAGACTGTCAGGAGGCCTATTAAACTCAGTGATTTTATGAAAGAGATTAAAATAGATGAAAAGGGAGAAGAAGCTGAAGATGAATCTCTTCCTACGGAGATATGCCGAGTCATCTCAACAACATTAAAAATAGCAGAAAGGGAGAAATACGCTGAAGAAGCGGCCCCTGAATTCTGTCTAATGGTATCATCAATGGAATTCAGTTCAGAAGATCTATGTTTTCCAGATGATGAAGATTCAGACCCAAGCGTAGCATCACAAATGAAACAAGTAAAGTTAGGAGATGATTCTGAGTCTACAGGTGAATCCCCAGACACAACAATGGCTGACTCTGAAGAGAATGCTTCATCAAACAAGTCTGAATCAGATGAGGTGGCCCAGGTGCAGTTGAGGAGTGGCAAAGTACTGTCACCCCCACCAAAGAAGGGGATTCCTAACAAAGATAAAGGAAAAGAGATAATTATCAATGAAGATATTATCCTAAATGACTCCAAGAAGAAAGAGACTTCATCTAAGGGAATAGATTACAATATCTTATCTCACTTACGGAAGATCCCAGCGCAACTCAGCATATACGATGCCCTCTTGATGTCTAAGGACCTTCGAGAGACTTTGATCCAAGCTCTCAAGGACCCCGAAAGATATGAGGCATATTTTGCTGAGCGTAATCTAACTGAAGTCTTGCAAGCTCGAAATGAACCCCTCATCACCTTTGCTAATGATGATATGATGCTTGGAACGGCAGATCACAATCGCCCTCTGTATGTTACGGCAGAGAGCGACGGTATGATGATCAGTCGAATTTTGATTGATCCCGGATCTTCCGTAAATCTTATGAGCCTTAAGGCACTGAGATCCCTCTGCCTCGATGTAGAACATCTTGGCCAAGATAAACTGATGGTGCACGGCTTCAACGAGAAAGGGCAGAAAACTCTTGGTTCGTTTATGCTTCCTCTTGTATTTGGGGAATTCCATACGGAAGCCAAATTTCATGTAATTGATGCGGACACTTCGTTCAAGGCGTTATTGGGTCGCCCCTGGCTGCATGAATACGGCGTTGTCCCTTCAACATTACACCAGTGCATGAAGTATCTCAGAGAAGGAGAAGAATTCAGGATCTCTGGCGATATTCAGCCCTTTGCAGTACATGAAGTAACAGTTTACGAAGATGCTAAGTACTTCATGCCAAAGAAGCAAAAGTCGTCAAGTTCTCTTGAGGCTAGAGCATCAAATTCTAAGGCTGCAAAGAAACCCAAACAAGAAGATGAGAAGAAGCGTGTAGGAAGAAAGAAAGCGACGCCAACTCTTCCTAAAGCATCAATCATTCCTAAAGAAAAAAAACATGTACCTCATCTTGGGAGCGACACGGATGAAGATGATGTTACTCCTGCCAAATCTAGAAAAGTATGCCGGTCCACGGATGAATGGAGTAGGCAGATTGAATTTTCAAATGATGATTATGACTACGACTCAATCTATATGAATTCGGTGCAAAGTGTGTTCTCCAGAAGAATAGACAGTCTGTTGATTTCAGACAGCGTACTCGTAGTCACACGTGTTCCCTTGCAACATTTCAAGGAAATCATTTCGCGCGAGATTCATAAAATTGAAGAACTCTCTACTCTTTATCTGCCTCCCCGTAAAAATGGGACTGTGCCAAAGAATGTGCTATATTCCACGGGAGTTCATGAAGAGAAGAATCATGACTGGGATTGCATGCTCCTCGACTCCGAGGAATTATTTCCTACGAGGCTACCCAAATTCAATACCAAAAATATTCAAAGAATGTTGCGAAATCAAATCAATATTCCTACCACCAAGCGACAACTTCGTACAAGTTTGGGCCTCTGGTATGGGAGGAGTCCGCGTCCGTTACGGCAGAAGGATACAGACGCATATAAAGGTATTGGATTCATCAAAAGAAAATTCCTCCGGAAGGAGATTTGTCGGGCGATCACATGTGGAGAAATCAAATCCGATGATGATGGTGCTGAAGAAACATACGAAACCAATGCTTATGATGATCAACCCGTAGAAGCTGAGCCTGCACCAGAAGAACTGGAAGATGGTGGACAAGCTGCTACGATGGACGAGCTCAAAGAAGTCAACTTGGGAACTGAGGAGGTCCCTCGCCCAACCTTCATTAGCTCTCTTCTACCAACAGATCAAGTAGAAGAAATAAAAGAGTTACTATGTGAATTCAGGGACTGCTTTGCCTGGACATATGCTGAGATGCCTGGCTTATCCCCTGATGTGGCAGTTCACAGATTAGCAATCAAGCCTGATGCAGTACCTGTCAAGCAAGCTCCAAGGAGAATGAGATTGAAGATTGAAGAACAGGTGATTGCAGAAACGAAGAAGCTCATAGAAGCAGGCTTCATTCGAGAAGAGAAATATGCCGACTGGATTGCCAATATCGTCCCTGTAAAGAAGAAGAATGGCCAGATTCGTATCTGCATCGACTTCAGGGACCTCAATAAGGCATGCCCGAAAGATGACTTTCCGCTCCCAGTATCAGAGCTTCTAGTTGACAATACATCCAATTACGATATGTTCTCCTTTATGGACGGATCGTCGGGCTACAATCAAATTAAAATGGCGCATGAAGATGAAAGACATACATCATTTAGAACGCCTATAGGCATATTCTGCTACACAGTTATGCCCTTCGGCCTGAAGAACGCTGGTGCCACCTACCAGCGGGCGATGACTCGTATATTTGATGATTTGATTCATCAGAAGGTCGAATGCTATGTAGATGACTTGGTCATTAAAAGCATAGGCCGAAAAGACCACATTGATGACTTGAGGATCGTGTTCGAAAGAATCAGAAAATATGATCTGAAGATGAACCCTCTCAAATGTGCATTTGGGGTATCCTCAGGGAAATTCCTAGGGTACGTTGTTCGACATCGAGGCATCGAAGTCGACCCCAACAAGATCAAGGCGATCGTGGAGATGCCACCTCCAAAGAACCTTCGGCAACTCCGCTCCTTACAAGGACAACTGGCTTTCATTCGGAGATTTATATCAAATCTATCGGGTAGGTGCCAGCCATTTTCAAAGCTAATGAAGAAAGATGTCCGTTTCAAATGGGACGCAGAGTGCCAAGAAGCATTTGACAGCATCAAAAGATATCTATTGAATCCTCCTATTCTCGCGGCGCCAATCCCGGGAAAGCCTCTTATATTGTATACGGCAGCACTAGAAGAGTCCCTCGGAGCATTATTGGCCCAGCATAATGAAGAAGGCAAGGAGAATGCACTCTACTACATCAGTCGGAGGTTGATAGGAGCAGAAATCCGCTACTCTCCAATCGAGAAGCATTGCTTGGCCCTGATCTTCGCAGTTCAGAAGCTCCGCCATTATATGTTGTCTCACAAAATCACCTTGATATCAAAGATCGATCCGTTGAAGTTCTTGATGACAAGACCAGCGTTGACAGGTCGTTTGGCAAGGTGGGCAGTGATACTCCTGCAGTTTGATATCACATATGTCCCTCAAAAGGCAGTGAAAGGGCAGGTGTTGGCAGATTTTCTTGCTGCTCATCCTATCCCTGCAGATTCTCCGCTCAACGACGATCTACCTGACGAGCAGATCATGAATGTTGAAAAAGAGGAGATGCTACGAGTATGGAAAATGTATTTTGATGGAGCATCGTCAATCAAACGTGCTCGGCCTCCAAATCTCGAGAAAGCTCAAGCCGGAATTGGAATCATTTTCGTAGCACCCGAGGGAGGCATAATGAGATTTTCGTTCAGTTTGACTGAACCTCGGACCAATAATGAGGCTGAATATGAAGCCCTAATAGCTGGATTGGAGATTGCAATCGATGTCCGAATTCAAAATCTCCAAATTTTTGGTGATTCTCAACTTGTTGTAAATCAAGTGTTGGGAGTTTATAAAATCACCAAGTTTGAGTTGGCCTGTTATCATCGGCGAGTTCTTGAGCTTATGAAACAAATTCCAGTTGTCAAACTAACTCAAGTTCCCCGAGGTCAAAATGCCAAAGCCGATTCTCTTGCCAAATTGGCTAAAGAAATGGCGAATATGGACGACGAATGGCCTATAATAATTATGGTGCACAATCGACGGATCTTAGAGCCAGCATTACTACAATTCCCGCAGGCAGAGGGAATATCAAATTCAAGCCAGCAGGATACAACTCCAGTTGATCCTCAACCTCCCCAACCAGTTGATCTCGAAGATCAACTTGAAAAACATCAAGTTCCTAAGAAAAGACGAAAGGTCAGTCAAACTTCAGAATCATGGTGGCATTGTCTAGATGTCGAGGAAGAAGATGACTGGAGACTGCCTTTCATTGATTACTTTAAAGAAAGTAAATTGCCAACAGACAAATCATTAGCTGCTCAAATCAAGAAGAGAGCGCTACGATATGCATTTGTCAACAACACATTGTATCGGCGTGCTTTCGAACAAATGTGGCTAAGATGCTTAGGAACTCGAGAAGCTGATAAAGTTGTGGCAGAAGTTCATGAAGGACTCTGTGGAGCACACCAGTCAGGTCCCAAGATGGCAATCAAAATTAAAAGAATAGGTTACTATTGGCCGACCATGGTCAGAGATTGTATTAATCACGCTAAGAGGTGCCACGAGTGCCAGATTCACGGTGATGTTATACATCAACCGCCTAATCCGCTGCACCCTACAATAGCGTCCTGGCCATTTGAATGTTGGGGTACTGATATTATCGGGCCGATAGATCCGCCGTCATCAGCAGGACACCGCTTCATCTTGGCAGCAACCGACTACTTCTCAAAGTGGGCAGAAGCAGTCCCATTTAAAGAAGTTACGTCTGAGCACGTGATCAACTTCTTCACCCATAATGTCGTCTACAGATTTGGTGTGCCACGTCGCATAATCTCAGACAATGGAACTGCATTTAAAAGTACAAAAATCTACAAGTTCGTTGATCGGCATAAAATCGATTGGCGGTATTCCTCTATATATTATCCAAGAGCAAATGGCTTAGCTGAAGCTTTCAACAAAACGTTGGTGAAATTGCTAAAAAAGATTCTCTCCAAGAACAAAAGAGAGTGGCATACGAAGATGGCAGAAGCGCTATGGGCGTATCGTACAACTTACAAAACGCCAACCAAAGCCACTCCTTACTCTCTAGTATTTGGAGTTGAGGCCGTACTGCCACTAGAAGTTGAACTTCCATCTCTTCGAGTTGCTGTCCAGAATGAGCTGACTCAAGAACAAAATGCTCGTCTAAGAATGGAGAAGCTTGATGCACTCGATGAAATCAGGTTACAAGCTCAGCAGAACCTGGAGATCTATCGAGCAAGAATGACAAAGTCCTTTGATCGAATGGTTCGTCCTCGATCATTTCAAGAAGGAGAATTGGTCCTGGTGCAGAGAAGACCAATCATCCCGCACAGAAAAATTGGTGGCAAATTTGTTTCCAACTGGGAAGGACCTTTCGTCATCGAGAAGGTGTATCAGGGTGGAGCTTATCAACTCATTGATCTGAATGGTCAAAGGCCCATGCCGCCGATCAATGGTCGTTACCTGAAGAAATACTACGCATGAAATGATGTGCTTAATGTGTTATGTTTTTATGCATTATTGTTAGCATATACATTTCATATTTTGAAACTCTCTTATGTCATGAGAACACATTTCGAAATTCTCCTGTTAGACTGGGGGCATTTTAAATATTTATTCGGGTCGACATCGTGCTGCGTGCCGAGATCCCCGAATAAATTTTTAAAATTTCAAGATTCCAATCTTATTCTGCTCTAAAATGACCCTGCAAGACAGGGGGCATTTTAAATATTTATTCGGGTCGACATTGCGTTGCACGCCGAGATCCCCGAATAAATATTTAAAATTATCAATTCAAACATTGCTTTGTGTTAAAGAATACAGATGTTTCTTTTTCAAAGTACATGCAGGTGATCTCTTAAAGAACGAGATAACATCTTCTCCAACAAACCAAGACTCAAAAAGTCAATAAAGAGACTTTTGCCACTACACACTACTACAAATTGAGCCAAAAAAAAAAAAAAACTTGAAGTCTTTCAACAGCCTGAAGCTTAAGGTTCGAATGGGTGTAAAAGGTTGGATCCAACAAGCCCAAATATGGCCGGATCGCTGGCAGCTCCGTCTACTCAACAAGCCATAAGAACGGCCGTAGTAGCGGAACCCCCACTTCGTCAACCCGTCAGTAGGGACTGAAGAAAGAACGAAGGAAAATTTGACTCGACCAGTTCAAGTGATCATAGTCTGCAAAATTCTCCAAAATGACTGGAGAATCAAAGTTCCAGTGGAAGAATGAGTCTCGAGCAACTACTGAATGTTCGTAGTCTCCAAAATCTAAAAACCATGAAGGATGACTCCAAATCTGTCAACTTCAGCAAAATCAGCATTGGGAAGCGCAATTCCCATAGCTCAAGTCTGAAGACTGAATGGGTGTAAAAAGTCGGATCCAACAAGCCCAAATATGGCCGGATCGCTGGCAGCTCCATCTACTCAACAAGCCATAAGAAAAGCCGCAGTAGAGGAACCCCCATCTCAGCAACCAGAGGACAAAGAGTTGTCAAATTCCAGCTCTCCTGATCTGATGAATTCAAGTGATTTAGATTAAAGTCTTCTCAAGTGGTTAAGGATCAAGATACTACATACGTTCGGTAATATCAACTGAATCCAAAACCTGTAAATCCTTCAACAAATCCGTAAAGCACAAAGCGAGGATAGAAGGAATTTTTCTTCAACAAGTCCGTCGAAGCACAAAGCAAAGGACCGAAGAAAACTATCCCAAAGTTCATGAAAAGCCTTAGGCCGAACTAAGGGAATTCCGTCATCAACAAGTCCGCTATGCATAAAGCTCTGGACCGATGACTTTTCGCCATCGACCTAATACAAGCCTAAGGGTTTAGGTCATTGGCATCTACTCCTTCATCAAGCCCGCCAAAGCTAGAAGCAAAGGGCAGAAGGAATACAAAATTTCTGACAAGTCAACAAAGACAAATCAGACAATCCTTCACCAAGTCTGCAGCATAAAGCACAGGACAGAAGGAATCTAAATCTCGGGACGCTAGCAAAAGCTGCAGAATGAGCACCCTAGATGACATCTACAAATGTTCCTAAAGACTGAGGGCATTTTAAATATTTATTTGGGTTGACATCGTGCTATATGCCGAGATCCCCAAATAAATATTTAAAATTTTGACAAGATATCAACCATAGGTGGATAAATCTAGAAGAGCAGGTGGAGAAGAAAATTTTAGTGTGACATCCAAACAAAATTTTGGAGATCCACTAAAAGAAAACCCTAGTGTGATATATAGAATAAAAATCTAGAGATCCACAGGGTCAATCAGCACGCAACAAACGTGACCCGCTCCAGACGCCTACCACATTTGTTGGGGGGCATTTGTTGACCTGCCGTATAAAACAAAAAAAGAAAACAAAAAAAATTTATTTCGCGTACCTGCCCGACATCTGCACGACGATCGCACGTTGTCGCCGCTAAAATCCCGTAAATCTAGCGACGCGTCATTTCTCCCACGACGCATTCACGTCGTTAAAGATCTAAAGAAAACGAGGCCGAAGGCCTCGTTCGACGAGATCTTCCGCAAGCTCCCTTCGTGCTTCTCGACTTGGCTCATTCCCTCTCCCCGCCTCTCGTATGCTCCTTCATCGTCGCTCGGCTCTGCTCCTTCGACGACTTATCCTTCCTATCGGATCGGAAGTTACAGAGCTTTGATCGGAAGCAACAACTGAAGCTCGTTGGTTCGGCACCTTCGTGGACGCTCGACTTCGCTCTTCTCGACAACTTTCCCTGGCTGTCAGATAGGAAATACAGCATTTTGATCGGAGGCCATAACAGGTAGCTCGCCGGCCGTGAAGAACTTTCTCCCTTGCGTCGCTTCTCCGGCTCCTCTGTTGCTGATCGGCTTCGGCTCCTTCAGGGCTGTTCGACCTCGCTTCCTCCAACGACTTTCCTTCTCTGTAGGATCGAAAGTTACACATTTTGATCGGAAAACAAGAACAGAAGCTCGCTGGAAGTGAAGGTAACTCTCTGCCTTTCACGCTCTTCTTTGGCCGAATCCCGTAAATCTGCTGAAATTAAAAAAAAAAAAAATTATTATAATTATTTTAATTAATTCTAATTAATTAATTAATTATTATTTTTAATTAATTATTATAATTAATTATATTTAATTTTAATTAAAATTATTATAATTAATCAACTTAATTATAATTAATTTTAATTAAAATTACTTTATAACTAATTATAATTTAAAAGATTAGTTATTATTAATTATTATTACTTAATTATAATTTATTTAAATTAATTAATTTTAATTAGTTATAATTAATTATATATTAATTATAACTAATAATTTTAATTAATTTTAATAAATTTTAATTAATTATATTAATTAATTATGTTTAGTTTTAAATAATTAATTAAAAATAATTTATTAATTAATTTTAATTAATTAATATTAATTATAATTAATTAAAAAAAAAGAAGAAGAAGAGAAGGACCCTCCTCTTGCCTCGGTCCACGAGCCTACACTACCGACAGTCGCCGACGACTCCACCTCGCCGGGTTTCAAGGTATAAATTTCTAACTCCAATCCCGTCCTCGACGCTTGCAGCGGACCGGAGAACCACCTATACGCGCTCTTGTAGCACGGTAGGAGGGAGCCCGGTGCGAAGCATACGACGAGGCGGGTAAGCCCTATACACGCTCTTGTAGCGTGGTGGGGACGGCTCTCGACCTCGACCTCGACACCGACACCGCCGACGACTGCTACGCAAAGGTATGATGTTCCAAATCCCATCCTCGACGTTTGCAGCGGACCGGGGAACCACCTATACGCGCTCTTGTAGCACGGTAGGAGGGAGCCCGGTGCGAAGCATACGACGAGGCGGGAGAGCCCTATACACGCTCTTGTAGCGTGGTGGGGAGTCACTGCTGTTCTGGTACGTCACTGCTGTTCTGGTACGGGTACTGCTGAAGGCCCCATACACGCTCTTGTAGCGTGGTGGGATGAAATTTTTTTACGGCCGCGGTGTCTACGGACACCTACCATACACGCTCTAGTAGCGTGGTGGGAAGGCCCAGCTCCCCAATTTTCCCCCAAACGGGGGATATGCCGGGGTGCTGCCGAAATTTTCACTGAAATGCACAAGAAACTTGAACAATATAAAGACCTTCTTGAGCAACAATGTAGAAGACATGTACTTGAACAGAAATGTACGGAACTTGAACCAAATGAGCAGAGGACCTGTACAAGAACAAAGGACTTGTGGACCTAAATCAGAACCAAAATTCAAATGATTTCTAAAGACCAAATTCAAATGAAATAAATCAAGCTGAAGCCCAATTCAAATCATTTGAACAAGAAATTGTACCTCAAAAGATCCCAGAAAACTTTGAACAAGCACTTGAACTTGTTCTTGGAACTCAAACTGTGCAATATCAGGGGACCCAAACATAGAACTCAAACTCAAATTGAACTCAAGTTGGATCCAAATTTGACATGAGCAATAAAGAATTTGAACTTTCAAGAACAACACACAAGATTCAAGCATGAGTTGAACTTTGAACTCGGGTCCGATGGAATACATAGAATTGAGACTTTGGGTGAATGAACCAATCAGAGTCTAAATGCACAGTTCTCTAAATTAACAACAAGTTACAAGCGGGGGATGAAATCCCGGTGCACACGAAAGATGTGTTAATTCCTACAACAATCCCTACAAGTGCCTGTTGATTGAGAAGGCAATATGGGAGATCAATAATGGAAGGAACGTCCCCTACAAGCAAGTGCAATCATCAAATCATCTGAGATTGGTGAAAGGTGGTTCCAATACAAAAGCAAAGGCTCTCCTACAAATACCTTCAGGAAGTCGTAGTGAGTACAACGGTCCCCTACAAATGAGCACAAATCACTTGTGGATAACAACAGTGGGTATGTCGTAGGTACAACGAACCACTGTGGGCACAAGTATAGATATCACCTATGACAACGGTGATCAAGATCTTCAAGTATCTCGAGTACAATAGCAACCCGATGTACGAAAAAACTCTACTACACTAAAGATCTTGAAAGGAGATCTTCTCAAAGCAAAGTGACAATCAGTAGACTTCAAAATCCAAAAGAAAATCTTCCCCGGTGATTGAGAAAGGGGGGAGTCAATATCAAGACTAGAAGCCACCGAATCTGCAACATTCGTACAAGCAGACAGAAGGCGTCTATAATTATTTCAAAGTACCCCTACACGTGCACCTTAGTTTGTATACACATAGGTACACAAGGGGTAAATACAATCTCAACCCGTATGGGCCCCGACGAGCGTGTTATTGGTACACACGTGACGCTTAGGGATGCTGCGCGGGTTGACAAGTGAATTCAAGTTCGAATCCGATCCTTCTATACGGATCAATAGAAGTCGACAAGATTCGAACTACCTAACAAAATACACTGTTGTAGCGAACGGTGTATTTGTTTAAATACATTCTTTTTAGGCCTTCAATGCCTAAAATCAAGAAAATTCATGAACAAAGGCACAAAGCCTACGAGAAACCCGATCCTCGAGCAAAAGCTTGATCGAGTTGACAAGGTTCAATCAACAAATGGAAATGACCCCAAAACACCCCGATGATGGCCGTGTTGAATGATGATCTCAACCGGAGGGGTTAACTTCAGGCATTTTTATGTCTTCCAAAAGTCCAAATCCAAAGCTCCACAAATCCCAAATTCCCAGATATTTAAATCTGAAATCAATCCATCAATCACTCAAAGCAAAATCCATCCACCCTCCGCAACAGTTTGCCGGGGTGGACAAATCAAAATCTACTTTTGCTCACAAAGAGCCAAATGCCTAGTCGAAAATATCACTAGGATCCATTCTCAAACAATCTCCTGCCAGTAAGGACGTGGTACGTGTCCTCTAACCGGCGGTCTGCCGCTAAATGGCCACCGCAGGATAAACGGTTACGACGACCCGGGGCCCTCTGAACGCATGGTTTCGCCGCCAAATGGCACCACGATATCTCGGTTATGGCCAGAGCCAATACGCTCCTTACTGACATCAAATCCTTGAGATATGAATCAATAGGATATGATCGATAGGGCACAAAGCCCTCTGTAAGCTAAGGTGGATTCAAATTTATCCCCTTAGACAAACATTCAACCCCGGTCTACAAGGTTCCCTTGGACGAAGCAACCCATGGCTGCCGACAAGGATCCTTCTGTCAGGTTGGGTCGACTACCTCCTCTGACTAAGTAGACCAGGGACCACGATGGCCCGGGACGACGGAACCATGGGATCTTGATCGGGCCCATCATCCATTCCCCCACCATCCGCTTTAAGTACAAGATGGTGCAATTTCTATTTTGAATATCAAAATCTCCAAATTCTCAATTATTTCCAAACTTTCCAAACCTTTACAAATATCCAAACCCAATTTCAAAATACCTAAACCCATGCTGCTACTATATGCCAGATAACACGTATCTCTATACGTATCTGATCGACGACTAGCCTTAATCGAAAGTTCTCTCTCGTGATCGGGAGGGGTAATTAACTATAGGGGCTTGCGCCTATAGGAAACCAGAACTCAGATCATAAAGTCCTCACAAAATGAGGGCGAAATCTCTGGGTAGTGTCTTATCTACAAACCCATCTGCCTTCCAAAATTTACCCCGGAACTTAGTCCGTTAAAACTCCCTCGCCGAATAAGAAAAGCGATGCGGAGGCCGGGGCCGAATTTTCGGAGCCCACAAAATGATACAACTAAATTACAGTCACGGTTAGAGCCCGTATGTTCCCTAATGACTATAAATCCTGAAGTAATGAATCAATAAAGTATAATCAATAGGGGAAAAAGCCCTTTGTTAGCTAAGGTGGACTCAAATATGTGTTCCCTTGGGCAAATATTCACTCCAAGTCTATCAGGTCCCCTTGGATGATGCAACTCATGGTTGCTGACAATGATTCTTCTATCAGATTGGGTCGACTACATTCTCTAAGTAGACTAGAGACCACAACAACCCTGAACGACAAAACCATTGTTGACCTCAGAACAAAGAAACAAAAAAAAATCTCGCATACAAACCTCGCACCTGGCGGATACACGAAATCTGCCCAAAATCCTGCTGAATCGCTGCACATTCGGCGTTGTTCCGGGATTCCTGTTCGCAGAGCCTCGATCCTCGCCTTCTCCGCGTCTATAAAACGAAAAGGTTGGCTATTCAGTTTGCTACACACACGAAGCCGCTCCCTACCCGATCTCCTCCATCTCAAATCACAGCCCCGATCTCTCTTCCTGTGCTCGATCTCCTCAGGCCGCCGACCTCCTCCCATTCCCCTTGCTCCGTTCAATCCAACACAAAGAGAGAGAGAGAGAGAGAGAGAGAGAGAGAGAGAGAGAGTGTGGGAGAGGTAGTTCTTCTTACCTGAAGCCAACGCCTCCTGCCGAAGCTTTCACTGCTGACGCCATCTCAGATCCCTTCTCCAGCCGACGCCTCTCCACCTCACGACCGAACCCCCAAATCGCCTCTCGTCCGACCTCCTTCACTCGACAACATCCCCTTACTGTCGGATTGGGACTTACGACATTTTAATCGGAAGCAACATAGGGAGCTCGTTTGCTGTTAAGGTAACTTTCTCCCTTTCGGGAGCTTCTTCGGCCAAGCCCTGTTGCCAAACAGCCCTTAGGCTGTTTTAATTTTTATTATTATTATTTCTTTGATAATAATAATAATAATGATAATAATTATTATTATAAATATAATTATTTATAATTAATTAAGTTTAATTATAATTAATTATTTTAATTATAATTTATTATAATTATTTATAATTAATTAATTCAATTATACATTAATTATTTTTAAATTATAATTAATTAATAAAAATAAGTAGTTATAATTAATTAACTTTAATTATAATTAGTTATTTTAATTTAATTAAATATTATTAATTATAATTATTTATAATTAATTAAATTAATTATTTTTAATTATAATTAATTAATTAATTAATTAAGTTTAATTATAATTAAAAAAATTGATAAAAAGAAGAAGGGGAAAATCCTCTTTCCTCTTGCCTCGATCCACGTGTCAACATCTACAACCTCGCGAAGGTACGAATGTTCTAAACTCAGATTCTCGCCTCCGTTGTATGTGCGCGTGGTGGGATGGGACCCCGGTCCGACGCCTACGACGAGGCGGGCAATCGCCTAAACTCTACTTCGGCGTTCGTGGCGCACCGAAAAACCACCTATACACGCCTTTATTGCGCGTGGTGGGAAGGGACCCCGGTGCGGCACCTATGGCGAGGCAGAGTCACTTATAAGTACCTCCGAGCGGGGGGAAAGCAAATTGTGTCACTTATAAGTACCCCCGAGCGGGGGGAAATAGCATTTTTAAATAGGTCAAAGACCCCATACACGCCTTTATTGCGCGTGGTGGGAGGAACAAAAATCACGGCCGCGGTGTCCTCGTCCGAGGACACCTACCATACAAGCCTTTATTGCGCGTGGTGGGAAAGGCCGAGTTTTCTCGTAGTTTTCCCCTAATTAGGGGAGACGACGGCAGGCTGCCGAAATTTCAGGTGAAGACGAACCGTACTTGGACTTAATTTGCACATCCAATGGACAAAAATGAGACTCGTACTTGGACTCTTTTTGAACTAAAAAAAAAAACATTAATGAACTAAGTGCAAACTTGAATAAAAGGCTTAATTCAAACTCAAAACCAAACTTGGACAAATGATGAAGGACTTGTAAGACTTGAGTCGGACTCAAGCTGAACTGAACTCGAATTGAACTAGAATAAGAATATGATTTGAACTTGAACAAAAACAACAGAAGACTTGATTGAACTCAGAATGGACAAAACTTTGCACACAAAGAACTTTGACATCAAAGTTAATATACAAGTTGACTATATGGGACTATGCTCAGAACTTGAATCAAGTGGAAAATGCATGAACACTTGAACCCCAAATTTGAATGAATCATAAAATGATTGATCAGACAAAAAAATGCAAGTGCTAAATTCCAAATTATTTGATCGTGAACTAACAATCATAAGTGGCTTAAACTCGAAGTTTGAGTGACTAGGAGGAAGAGCCATGAGCTAAACTGTGAAATGTTGAACCTCACTCGCAATATGCAAATGGGGTCATGATTCTCAAATGCATTAAAAGATGAATGATTCTCAAATATATGAAATGATTCATTCATGAATAGTGGAGTGAAATGCTCATGAACCAAACTTTAGAGATCTAGCAACATCTCTATAATGAGTATGGTGAACATAGAAGCCTACAATGATTTTTTATATGACATGTGCTAATACCGTGGCAAGTATACATTCCCATTCCCTAAAAGCACAAAGGAAATGATCATCGCAATATCCTAGCAGTCAACTTCGACTGGCTAGTGAAGGAAGAATGAAAATCCCTTACAAACAACTAGGAGATACTTGTGATCATTCATGAACGATAATGGCATGCATCCAAATGAGTATCAATCAACACCTCATGGTTAGCATTAATACATAGTCATCTGTATGGAGTCTTTCTATTAACGTCGATCAACTTGCAAGCACAATGGTCCATCAAAGAAAGGTAACATCAAGTGATTTGGAATCATTGCAATAAGGTCGAAGATGGATGCAAAAAGTTCGTTATAAGTGCAATAAAATATTTACAAGCGATGATTGTTGGCAAAACAGTGAATAATATAGTGTTCTAGAGCCAACAATAACTAATATACAAGCACTTGCAATGATCCCCGCATATATTGAAATGCATATAATAGAATGCAGTAATTCTCTGATCAAAACACATATGGAATACCAATGATGAATGCAACAACATCTTACAATCAATCACCACTCATTATCAAGCAAGCACAATGGTCTTATGCAAACAAAGATTGATGACTACAATAAATGCAAACCTCTACGAGATGTTATAGAAGGTTTACTGCACACCCAGTATGTCAACCACAAACGAAAATACAAAATAACTACAGCAAATTTAAATGCCTGTAGTCAGTTCTAAAAGACTCGTATGCAAAGCAAATACCATGAACAAAAACATCATGTAAAGGCAATTGTCTACAAACGAAACCAGGAGATTAGTTAGTGCACTACGATCCACCTACAGAAAGCAACGAGTAGTGCACGATAATCTACCTGTACGAAGCGCGAACAACTCTATTCAGAAGCTGCTACGCCACGCCACCAGATCTGCAACCTCCGTACAAGCAGACAGAAGGTGTCTACAAATACTTTCAAAATACCCCCGCAAGTGCACTGTAATTTGTATATACATAAGTACACTAAAAAGGGTAAAAGCAATTATAAAACCTGCATTGGCCCCGGCGAGCGTGTTATAGAAATACACGTGACGTCTAGGATGTTGCGCGGATTATCAAATTTTGAACCCGATCCTCCTAAGCAGATAAAATGAGTGGACATGGTTCAATTATAAAATGACCCCAAATACCCGCATGGGCCCCGGCAAACGTGTTATTGATACACACGTGACGTCTAGGGATGTTACGCAGGTTGACAAGTGAATTCAAGTTCGAAACCGATCCTTCTATATGGGTCAATAGAAGTCGACAGGGTTTGAACCAACAAACAAATACACGGTTGTGACGACCGGTGTATTTGTTTTAATACATTCATATTAGACCTTCAAAGCCTATAAACAAGCAAATTCACTAATAAGGGCATAAAACATACGAAATCCGATCCTCTATCGATAATTCGATAGAGTCGACACGATTCAATCAATAAAAGAGAAATGACCCCGAACACCCCGATGATGGCCGTGTTGAATAAAGATCTCAACCGAAGGGGTTCCCAGATATCTTCAAATATCTCCCAAATATCTAAAGTCCATTTCAAATATTCTAAAGCTCCACCCAAAATATCCATAAAAGTCCAAATCCAAAAACTCCACAAATCCTAAAATCCCAAAAATATTTAAAAATTGAAATCCAACTATCGAACACTTAAAGCAAAATCCATCCACCCTCCGCAACAGTTTGCTGGAGTGGACAAATTAAAATTTACTTCAGCTCACATAGCCAAATGTCTAGTCGAAAATATTATTAGGATCCATTCTCAAAAAGTCTTCTGCCAGTAAGGACGTGGTACGTGTCCTCTAACCGGCGCTTTTGGCACCAAATGGCACCGCAGGATAAACGGTTATGACCCGGGGCCCTCTGAACCAAGTGGTTTTGCCGCCAAATAGCACCACAGATAGAGGTTATGGCCAGAGCCAATACGCTCATTAGTGGCGTTAAATCCTTGATATATGAATTAATAGGATATGATCGATAGGGCACAAAGCCCTCTGTTAGCTAAGGTGGATTCAAAATTGTCCCCTTAGGCAAACATTCAACCCCGGTCTACAAGGTTTCCTTGGACGAAGCAACCCATGGCTGCCGACAAGGATCCTTCTGTCAGGTTGGGTCGACTACCTCCTCTGACTAAGTAGCGGGACGACGATGGCCCAGGACGACGGAACCATGGGATCTTGATCAGGTCTATCATCCATTCCCCCACCATCCGCTTTAAGTACACGATGGTGAAATTTCTATTTTAAATATCAAATCTGCCCAAATTTCCAAACTTCCGAATATTTCCAAATCAATACCCATTGCTGCTACTATATGCCAGATAACATGTATCTCTACGTATCTGATTGACGACGAGCCTTAATCGAAAGTTCTCTCTCGTGATCGAGAGGGGTAATTAACTATAGGGGCTTGCGCCTATAGGAAACCAGAACTCAGATCATAAAATCCTCGCAAAATGAGGGCGAAGTCTCTGGATAGTGTCTTATCTACAATCCATTTGCCTTCCAAAATTTACCCCGGAACATATCCGATAAAACTCCCTCGCCGAATAAAAAGAAAAGCGGGTGGAGGCCGGGGGTCGAATTTTCGGAGCCCACAACCATATGATCTTAATTGGGCACATCATTATTCTCCCATCACTCACTTTAAGTGTACGACGATACTTTTCAAATCATAAAGTACTCACAAAATAAAGGCAAAATCTATGGGTAGTGTTTTATTTAAAATTCAATCTATCTTCTGAAAATTTACTCTAGAATTTAAACTCATTAAAACTCTCCATGCTGAGAAAAAAAAAGAGCGTAGAGAGGTCGAGTTGCGAATTTTTGGAGCCCACATAAGTCAGAGTCATGCTCAAGTAGCTTAATTTTTTTTTTAATATTTTAATGTTAAGAGTTATTTGATCATCACTATAAGCAATCGATGAATTGATGCATAATTAGTATTCCTATTTTTCATATAGTGATCTCTTCAAGGACTCACTTAGTTGCTTGTAATTAATCTTGAAAAAGTTTCATCTTTTTCTAAACAAAAAACAATTACAACAACGACAACAACATCAAGCCTTTATCCCACTATATTGGGTCGGCTACATGAATCCTTTTTCTCCATTGTGTCCTATTAAAAGTCAAATTCTCGTTTAAATCTAATAAAGAAAGGTCATTCCTAATATTTTCTAACCAAGTCTTTTAGGTCTACCTCTACCTTTCTTAACATAAGTCAAATCTAATACCTCTACTCTCCTAACCGGGTCATCGGAAGGCCGTCGTTTTATGTGACCAAACCATCTAAAGCGACTCCCTCTAATCTTATCTTCTACTGGAGCTACTCCAACCTTTTCACGTATATACTCATTTCGTATCCTATCTCTAAGGGTAAAGCCACTCATCCACCTGAGCATCCTCATCTCTGCCACACTTAACTTAGTATTATGCATCTCTTTTAATAGCCAACATTCGACACCATAAAGCATTGCAGGCCTCACTACCATCTTATAGAATTTTTCCTTAAGTTTGAGGGGTACATTTCTATCACATAACAAGCCCGATGCATTCCTCCACTTCAACCATACAACTTGAATTCTGCTGATAATATCCCCATCTATTTCACCATCACTATGAACAATACATCCAAGATATTTAAAACGTGTACTCTTATTAATGACTTGATCGCCCAAAGTCACAATCCCCTCACTAGGTCTATTACTACTAAAATTATACTCCATATATTCCGTTTTATATCTACTAAAGCGAAAACCTTTAGACTCTAAGGTTGACCTCCATAATTCAAGTTTACCTTCAACTCCCTCTCTAGTTGTAACGACCCCAAGATCCGTGTAGCGAAAGGATTCCTCTGATCGTTCTTTTTTTTTTTTTTTCTTTTCTATTGGGTTCCTCATCTGTTTTTCATATCAATACATACAAACATGTATCCAGAGCCAGAGATAATTACATTACATAAAAGAAACAGCAGCGGATACTATAATTCACATATAGTACAATCAGAGAAGAGACAATAGAGTCCAAAAGAAATATCTACACTAGCCACACCGGCTACAAAAGAAAACCTACCAAAAGCTACAAAACAAAAGGCTGAACTCGACAGAAAGATCTTCAGACTGGAGGCCCTGCACCTGAAATATTAACCACATATAATGAGCTTACAAAGCCCAGCAGGTCACCAAAGCCTACAACTGAAATCAAAGCACGGCGATGCTATCAATATGCAGGTCAATGAAATCAAATCAATCAATGGTCAATGAGTCTATGCAATACAGAAATCCATCGTCAATAAAAATCAAGTTAATAGTCAATGCAGTACGTAAATCAATAGTCAATAATCAATGCAGTGGTAAAAACATCAATAAATCGCAATCAAATCAGTAAGTGCTTCCAATCAATATCTATCCTCATGGCAGTGTCTATCAATCAATACTATCAATACTATCAGTTCGATCAATCGCGTCATCTAATCAAATCAGTGTATCTATATTATCAGTCAAATCAATAGGATATCTGTATCAATTAATAACAATCGACAGCGTCAATTGATTCAATAAGAAACTCATGCCAGAACGTACTCTTGCAAATCAGTCGATCTAATTATATTCAATGACACTACGACAGATTCTATAATGACGACGTACGATGCTACAGTAGGGAAATCATCTCAATCAATAAAGCACTTTCCAGTCAAATATATCAATCGGTTCAAATCCTAATAAATAATCTAATCAATACGGCGAAAGATCAATTGAAATCAAATCAATCAATGAAATCATCAGGTCAATAGAAATCAATTCTACGATAAATCAAATCCATACGACAACAATCCATTCAATCAATCAATCGATCGAGAACCGGTACGACGACTCAATGTATCAATATCAGTGTCAATCTCTATGAATCAATACGCAGGATTCATATCAATATCGGTGCCGGTATCTATGAATCAATCAAGTCGAGAAAATCAAAATCAATCGGAAGAGCAATACGATAACTTTATACAGTAACAAGTCGAATCAATGCAAGATCAATAATATCAATGAATCTATGAATCTATGCCGTCCATATCCATATCAATATCAATGATCAATAGTCAAGTAGTATCAATGCTCAATGATCATTCAATGAAATCAATGAATCCGTACGATAATTGATATCAATAAATCAATGTTTATCAGGAAATCCATATGATGCACATGCAATCCCATACAAGGATCTTACTCGACAAGCACAAACACTAGCTATTATCAATGATCAATGATGCTGTTGTAGTTCGTTCAATGATGCTGTTGTAGTTATCCGCACGTTGGTTTCGATCAAGAAGAGTCGTCACTCTATTGCCCGTCGGCCGCCCGTCGGCATATAATCTCCTTATGACTCCCATCGTTATATCCATGATCCATGATCTATGATTTAAAGGAAAGCCCGTCGGCCCACCATCCTGTACAGGTATCATCTCCAACCAACGTTCAACCAGGTTCCCACTTGTCTTTCAGTAACAATCAATCAATGCAATAATCGATGCAATAATCAAAAATAAAGAAATCTAAGACGATCATATCAATAATTATACGCATATCAATTCAATCAATCAATTTCAATCAAATCAGAAATCTTACGAAAATCGGGCAGAGTAGCAGTAGTCGGTCAAATTTACACAAAAATCTCCAAAAATGACAATTCACCAAATTAATACAGAACGTGCACAGTAACATTATAAGACTATTCTTCTACTGCTCAAACCAATTCGGACATCATAATAATTTGCAGTCAAAATAAAACCCCGCAAAACCAAAACGGACCGGACGAAATCTACCAGAAAATAATCAAAACGTGCAGAATAATCATATCTACAGCATACCAAAAGTTATGCGGTGAAATCTTCGCCAGTACCAAACCAGGTACGAAAATCACTTACAAAAACACAAATCTGAGCACCATTTTACAAAACCTCGAAATCTTCGAAAACAGAAGTAGGGTTCGGAGTCCTTACAGCGAGACAAACAAACTATTCAACAGCAACGAACGACGAAAATCGCTCCGCGGGCTCCAAAATCGGACTTCTTCCTTTGCTTTTTCGCTCTTTCTCTCTCCTCAAAATATCTGTTTTATAAAATGATTTTTCTCTCTCCTCAAAACGAGCTCATTTCCTTATATCATACTCAGATCGGCCCGGCCGATCGACTCTATCGTCCCGGACGATCAGACCAATTCTGGTCGTCCTGGCCGATACTCCAGGGCGATGATCAGGACGATTTTAGGAACAGTGCAGATCGTCCTGGACGATCTCAATATCGTCCTGGACGATTCTGTCCAGAAATAGCTCCAGAAATCAGCTGTTTTCAATGCACTGATCGGCCTGGACGATCTCAACTTCGTCCTGGCCGATCTTGGGGAAAAATCACTTTCCAGCAGCTACAGCAAAGGAACGAGGTCTCACACTAGTCTTATCAACAAAAAGAATATCATCAGCAAAAAACATACACCAAGGTACATCCTCTTGCAAATGTCTAGTGAGAACATCTATGACTAAAGCAAAAAGATATGGGCTTAAGGCTGATCCTTGATGTAACCCAACCGAAATAGGGAAATACTTGGTCAATCCACCTTGTGTTTGAACACAAGTAATAGCTCCTGCATACATATCTTTAATGATTTGAATATAAGCATTATTAACTCCTTTCTTTTCAAGAACTCTCCATAGCACTTCTCTTGGAACTTTATCATATGCTTTTTCTAAATCAATAAGTATCATATGTAGATCCTCCTTATTTTCTCTATATTTCTCCATCAAACCTCTTAATAAATGTATGGCTTCCATAGTCGACCTACCCGGCATGAATCCAAATTGATTTTGAGAAACATCAGTATCACGCAGCAGCCTATGCTTCATAACTCGCTCCCATAGTTTTAAAGTATGACACATTAACTTAATACCTCTATAATTCGCACAATCTTGTGCATCACCTTTATTCTTAAAAATATGAATTAACACACTCATTCTCCACTACTCTGACATCTTTTTAGTCTTCAAAATAGTATTAAAAAGTTTAGTAAGCCATGAAATTCCTTCATCTCCTAAGCATTTCCACACCTCTATTGGAATATCATCAGGTCCAACAGCTTTTCCACCCTTCATTTTCTTTAAAGCCTCTCTAACTTCAGTTTTACTAATACGCCGATAATAACAGATATCTTTATTTTCATTTAGGGTGCTAAGGTCATTATAGTCAATCTTATTTTTGAAATCTTCATTAAAAAGTTTAGCAAAATATCTCATCCACCTTTATTGAATATCATCTTCTAAGAAAAGTATTTTTTGATCTTCATCCTTAATACACTTCACTTGAACTAAATCCTTACTACTCCTATCTCTTTGTTTGGCTAACTAATACATATATCTTTCTCCCTCTTTAGTATCTAATATATTATATAAATCACTAAAGCTAATGTCTTTGCATCGCATATTGCTTTCTTAGCATCCTTACGAGCCACTTTATATGTAGACTAAAAATATGTAGACTAGAAATGTTAATCATGAACTAAAATTGATGATTATTAGATGATTTTTTGATTTCCTATGTCAAGAGAGATGCATTCAAGATTAGAGTAAACTTTACAATATCTTCGAAGTAGGAAAATGTGTAATGTTCAATTTTAGCATATCTTCAGGCAACATGGAGTGTAAATATTATGTATTTATCTAGGATACTATTATTATCTTATAAGATATTACAATTTTTGAATAATTTGATTATAGAAATCATTATGAAATTTTGTCTTTTATTTTCTCCATATTTTGAATATTTTAGGGGAAGTTTGGCAGTAGATAGGATTGATGTCATTATGTCAAAGAGCATTTAGTAAATCTAAGGAGTGTTAGATCTCAAAAAATTTTGGATGTAATTTAGAGGATTTAACAGGAGACGAAGCGATAAGAGAATATTATCATAATTGACATAAACCTAAGCAACCATTTCCTCTTACATGTAGACAGCTTTTTGAACCTACCACAAGATGCCAAACGATACATTTTCTAACCCATGAGTTTAACATGTTTAGTATCCCAATTCTTGAATAAAGATATTTGTTATTATAGAATAAGACACAAATCATGTGCTCTTTATTACGAGTTATAGAAATTTGAGTTCTCATTTTTTGTCAAGCACAGCATATATGGTAATTTAAGACAAACATAAACCCCCATCTTAATTAATAAAGAAAGTAAAGAAACAACAAAATGAATATAACTAATAATCCAGAAACAAATAGTTTTAATAGAATAAGACCGTCCAATATGGCAATGAGGCTTTCAAAATGAGACTAAAGAAAAGAGAGTTGAGAGCTAAGATCAATTGTATCTCACCATCCTCCCTCACAATACCATCATGCCCATCAGAAGAATATGGATCCAAAGCTACATCAGTATAAATCACCTGTATTGGTGGTTTGAATATTTCAGTAAGTTAAAAACTCAAGCAGAAGTAAAAATTGAGAGGATTTTACTAACAATGTCAGGAAATTTGTCCTTTAGTAGGCGTATTGCTCTAGGGACTAGACCATTGTCGTTGAATGCTTCATCTCCTGTTGGAGACTATAAACAAAGAAATAGGCTACCCTTACTTTCAAAAGATCAAAAAAAAAAAAAACAAACTGAACTACAATATAAAATACAAACCTTCAATGCATCAGGGATCTTAGGAAAAAGAACGAAGCTCTTGACACCAACATCTTTGGCCTTGTAGACCTACATGAAGTGGAATATTGTCGACAAGACGTGTAAGATTGGTTCATATTTTTAGATGTTAGAAGTGAAAAACAAAAACAAATTATGCTCCGTGAACGCTCGTGTTTTGGAAATATAGTACTAACAGCATCAGAAATCACAAAACAATAACTATTACTTAAAAACTGGATATAACAATCTTCATAATATTTGACTGAGTGGGGAGTCAGGAAGGGAGGGAGAGAACGAACAATAACTACCTCGTCAAGAAGACCATGTCTCCATCCCAATCTGAAGCAACCTGGCATAGCTCCAATTGGGAAATCCTCTTCACCTGAATAAGTAGAAGAATTATTAATTATGTAATATCTAAACGTAACACAGTTAATTCTAGTTTGAGTGGTAAACGGCTATGCTAATCAAGCTAGTCCTTACGAGCATAGATCATCATTATCATAATCATTAGTAGGCTTATCCCAAACTTTTGCAATAAGTTTATGAATCCTGCTTAATGTTCTTGATGTAGAACTAAATCCATGTATTGTGGCATAGCGTCTTCCCGCATTATCCACATTTTTTTATTTTGGGGGGGTGGGCGGGGCTTCATAGATCATATGTTTGAATTTCATGTAATGGGACATTATGCAAGACATTAGACATTAACCTAGTATTAGGTTGTTTTATAATTTTCTTTCTCCTACACTTATTATGTAATTGTACAAAGGCTCCTAAATATTGAAGTGTATCATTTTTATTTTAAAAGCCAATGGATTTTGAAATTAAAAATTCCTCCGTTTATTGGAATGGCCAGCCCTTGCCTCCCCTTCCCCTTCCTCTTCCTCTCCTCAACTCTTGCTGAATGTGATAAGGACCACCTAGCTGCGTGCAAGGATTTCCCTATTGCGTTTAAGGATTCAGAAGAAGGATGTTGATATGTCCTATGTTCTTCATCCTATTGTCAAGCAAAAAAAATAAAAAAATCCTATTGTCAAGCAATCCAAACAAAAGAGTTATCATTCCAATTACACAATTTTGTCTAAATCATGTTTTTATTAATTCCATTGTTTTTTCACTTTATTCTCCATCATTTGGCATTAGAACTTGACTTCATCTTCATTGTCGTGGATAAATCTTTTAAAATGGATCACTTATTGCCTTATTAAAAGATTAACGATGCTTCTTAGATATTTAAACAAATTGCCCATCTTCATTTCCTTTCTTTAATCGTCATGTCTAATCAATGGATTGGTTTTGTTTGTTATTTTTTAAAACAATTTGGAGATTAATTGGAACTCAATTGAAATACTCAGCTTTTCAAACTCAAACAGAGGGTAAAAAGATGTAGTTAATATACTATTCAGCAATTTATTGAGTTGTTTACTAGGAAAAGGTACCAATCTACACCTTCCTACAATGACATGTGCATATAATGGAACCATTTTAAAAAATTGGGAAAATTACCTTTTCAAATTATCAATAGTCTAAAAGCCATTGAATCATGCAGACTTTGTCAACCCAATACCCATCTCTACATATTTGAGTTTGTATCATCATTTGCAAAGAATATAATCAATATTATGATGATGTTCGAAAACAAATTAAGTGGCAAACCAATAAATATTTCAAAAAATTGCTAATGCAATACATAGCCATTATAAATATAACGAAGATGACAATGTTACATTCCAAATGATACCCAAAATCTATATGGAAAACATTCAAAAAAGCAAAACACTATTGCCTCTAGCACTTGTCAAATTATTTGGAAGTTAGAATTGAATGCTCATATTTTAAACTTGCTACCTGATATGTTCATAAGAGTAGTGTTAAAGATATAACATGTTAGCAAGTGGAGCATCTTCTGCTCCTACACTAGTTGTAGTACTCCATATAGGCTCACTAGCATAGGATATTGACTAGATCATTATTGATGATGAGACATTGGCCCGCACTAGTACCCAAAATTACCTTGCTCATTAAGATCATCAACCTCCTATAGATGACATTTGGAAGGATCACTACATACTTAAACATATAGGCCCTACCTCTTGGCCAAGCACTTCACTTCTAACTCTCTGAAAGCAAGTTATTCCTATCAGTGAGGAATAAATATAACAATAGATCCATTTATTATAGCTCAATATCATCCTATGAATCATAGCATGACAAAATCCTTGATCATTCATGTTTTGTTTCATAGATCACATGTATTAGGATTTTTATGTATGTTTGAATAGTATTAGTAATTGAACATCATAAGAGATATTAGTATATTCCATATTTATCTAATTTAAGGTTATTTTATCTTTGTTCATCTTCATAGGAACTTATTATGCAATTATACCGGACAATTTTTCATTTTATGAGCTAATGACATTTTGAAATTAAACAACTCTTTTTATTTGAGTGGTCAGCAGCGCTTGCCTCCCTTCTCCTTCCTCTCTTCAACTCTTGGCAAGTGCAAGCATTGCCCTAGTGCAAGAATCTAAAAGAAGAACAATGTCACATGCTAAATTTTTCATCCTACTATAAAGTAATAAAAAAAATTGTGATATCAATTCCCTTGCAATCATGTTTTAAATCGTGTTTCCATTCATTCTTCCAGGGTCAATTGTCGGTCTCCATCACTTCTTCTCCATTCATCATTGTGAGTGAGTTTATGTATTTAGTTTATGTAACTTTTTTAACCCAACCTCTAGCAAGTAATTTTTTGCTCCACCGCCCTACATTCAAAATTCTTCCACTCTGAAATGAAGTTTGCTACAAACATAAATTCAATAACGCCTCTCCCACAAGCTCTCTAAATCTAAAAATTTATCTCTTATTATTTTCTAGTTGCATTAGACATGAATCTTAGCATTCTCATACGTTTACACATAATTTGGTTGTTAATATTTTCTGTTACAAAAACTCAGTTCCATTCAAAAGAAGCAGAGATGATATCAACATAAATTCTTAAGTACAGCTACTAAAACTCCATTTCGACCACTGACCTTCATGAATAAATAAAGGAAGCACAAAATTTGCAGCTGATATAGTGGTTTCCTGGAAAGTAGACCTCAGTGTAGAAGACTTTCGATTTCGACGAGGACGTCTAGTAAGCACCTAAACAATTAGACAGCATTAAGGCATCAATGAAAAGAAAAGTAACACAAAATAGAACTACCAATTTCTCATTTCCAGTGCTTATAGAAAATCTAAAACCTTGGAAATTATAACTTAAAACTATAGAATTTGCTTCCAGAAAGATCAAACCATTTCCAGAATTCATCCTACCAAATTATGCCTAGCCTTCATACTTGTAAAATCTATAAGATCATACATACAAGTGGCTTCACGACTGGAGTTCCTTTTGGGCCAGCTGGCTTAGTAAGAAGTGGAGGATCAGGGAAATTTCCAGCCACAGCATTGGCTTCACATTCCTCAATGCTCAAGCCTTTGCTCTCAACACTGGTCTCCTGCTCTCTGCTTGCTCTAATAACAGCAAGTTTTCGAGTCTTCAAGCCAACACATTTCTCGCTATCAATTCTTCTCGCAACTTGAGGGTTACATGGAGTTAAAGAGAGCATGGAAGCCATTTTCAATGTCGTAAGCATTTCTTCTGAACTGTTCCCTCCTTTAGCAGAAGAGAAAAAGCACAAATAAGCATTTCTGAAACTCAAGCTCCTTGCTTGATAACAGTAAATTGTTAAGCTAAGAACAAATTCAAATTAAAAAAAAAAGACATAATTTGACTGTCTTTCAGTTAAAGACTAGCAATTTCAGACATTTCAGTGACATTACAACTCATGGGGGGGCGGGCAGGGGGGGACTAAAGCTCCTTCGAGAAAAGATGAAACCCCGTATTTAGCAAGAAAAGAACAACAAACTATCCAAACCTAATAAAAATAAAATTTTCGTTAATCTGCTGAGAAGAAATGGTAGCAATCAACAATTTAGTCGAGAAAACACACCAAGTCAGATTTTTAATCCAGCGACGATGTCACCATACTTTTCTAGAACTGAGCGAGTACGAGGCGGGTCTGAAAATTTTGTAAGGGAAAGAAAACAAAACAAAACAAAACAAAAAAGTAATTTTGCGCGCAAAATTAGATCTTTTGGGGAGTAATCGAAAGTGACGAGGGGTTTGGGTAACTCGGATGGTGGAGGGACGAGGGAATTCTAAGGGGAAGTAGCGAGAATGAACTTATTCCTACGGTCCACGATATCTGATTCAGATTTCCTTAGCTTTTCTTATGCCTCAAGACAAAATCGAGTTGCGTTTCCTCTCGAGAAATAAAAAACTCCCAAATAACATATACTTTGCCTAAGGCTTCTTTGGGACGGCTTTTTCACCGCTACTTAAAAAGCTGTGTTTTTACTTTCTAATAATAAAAATTTTGAAAGTAATAAAAAATAATCATATAAAGTTATTTCAAATAAAATATAAATCCCGTCAAAGATTAGGTCAGTAGCTGTATTTTTTTTTTTTTAGACATTTAGGCCATTTAAGGCAAACTCATACACACAACACATACACATGGACTCGAACCTTGGACCTCTTAGTTGGAAGCCTAAGCTCTCAACCAATAGGCCAAGGGGAGTTCAGTAGCTGTAAAAATTAGATTAATTGAGAATTTCATTACCGAGATTATAAAAATCGGAACCGATCGTTGAGCCAAAAAAAATGAGAGGTTAAAGTTTTAATGGGTTGATCAGGGTTGAACCGGGAGTTGAATCGAATGATGTAATAAATATTATAATTATTGGATAAAAAATAAATGACATAATAATGATATAATAAATATAAAATGATAAAAATTTGTGGTTAAAAATAAATTTAGTTTATGTATAAACTTATAAGTTTAATATAAATCATAAGTAATTTATGTTAAATTTAATATAAATTATTATTAATTTATTTTATATATTTAGATAAATTTTACAATCATAAATTATATATTAAATTCACATCATAATTTTATATCTATAATTCATTCATGTTAGATTATTTACAATTAATAAATAGATTAAATTTAATTTTAAATATTGCATATTTTAAAAAAATAAATAATTAAATATAATTAATCAATAAAATAAATATTATGTTTATCATTAAAAAATAATTAAATTTTTTATTTAAAAATATATAATGTATGTGTTTTGAATTAGAAAATTTAAACTAATGAGCTTTGTTTTGTTTTATTTATATATATATATATATATTTTTTTTCTTAAACTAATGTGCCCAATTAAATTTTTGATAAGAAAAATAGCTTTTGATAATGTAACTCATGCCATTGGTTATTAAGTGTCTCGTCATTGCTTCTCATGTTTGACCATATATCTCTTGAAGCACTCAACGGCCTTGTAATAGCGAACAAATGAGGAGATGAGGAACAATCATAATATATCTATATAGTAGAATAAAATAATCATTCTGATAAAGCATTAATATTTATAAAATAAACATCCATGATGAAAGCTTGAGTTCATGTTAATAAATTTACAGGAACTAATTGTATGCTTGATCTTAGGTGTTTAAGAAAGACAAGATGAACAACTGCAACCTTCAGTAATCTTTCTTTTGTTAAATAATGTTAATCTTGATCAAAGCTCCAGCTTGCCCTTGGACTTTAAAAACTTTCCACCAGAACTTATAAAATTTGTGGCACAGCCTTGATAAAAATGCAAATTACAAATTGATTTTGAGCATTTTTGTATATTAGCATTACTTGCACTTTCTTAATGGTTTTTAAAACGGCTTTTTAATACAAAAATTTTAACTATTGTACTAGAAAGCTGCTTTAAGAAGCAGTAAGAAAAATATCCCAAATGAAGCCTAATGCTTCAATTGGGATAGTTTTCTTACTATTTTATAAAACGGCTTTTTGGTAAAAAATTTATGAACTAAAATTTTTTGTACTAAAAAGTTACTTTTGAAAACAGTAATAAAATTATCCCAAACAAAATCTAAATTGCTGATTCTTGTATTGTGGCAATGAAGGGGGTTTCAGCCTCTGTGGAAGATGGGAATCCCTTTTGATCTTCCATATTCTGAATTGGATCAGCAAATGATCTTGTGCAAGGCCATCTAAATGAGGAGAAAATTATGAGGGATATTAACATGAGAATATGGTATGGTAATATGAATAAAAGACATTGTTCCATAATTATAATCTTACCTGCTTGATTTTATGATCACATTGTCTACTATAGTTTCATGGTCAAAAATGTCCTCTGCAATGTGAAAAAGATTAGTCATTGCAAGAATTTGGCAAAATCTAAAAGGAAAAGGACATTGCCAAGCTAGGAATGATTTATATGGTAAAAGAAAATTCATTTGACTAGAGAGTCAATAAATTATATATATATATAATGCCCATGCAATAGCTATTTAATTAATCAAATTTAAAACATAACAGAGAATTTTTTTCCAGCATATACAATGATACATTCAATCATAATAATTACTAGCTAATTAAGACAACAACAACAACAAAATCAAGCCTTTATCCCACTATGTGGGGTCAGCTATATCAATCATTTTTCTCCATTTTGTCCTGTTAAAAGAAATGTCATTTCTAATATTTTCTAACCAAGTCTTTTTAGGTCTACCTCTACCCTTTTTAACATAAGTCAAATCTAATACATCTACTTTCCTAACCAAATCATCAGAAGACCGCCGTTTTATGTGACCAAACCATCTAAGGCGACTCTCTCTAATCTTATCTTCCACTAGAGCTACTCCAAACTTTTCACGTATATGCTCATTTCGTATCATGTCTCTAAGAGTAAAGCCACTCATCCATCTGAGCATCCTCATCTCTACAACACTTAATATTATGCTTCTCTTTTAATAGCCAACATTCTGCACCATAAAACATTGCAGGTCTAACCACCATCTTATAGAATTTTCCCTAAAGTTGAGGGGTACTTTCCTATCACACAACAAGCTCGATGCATTCCTCCACTTCAATCATCCAACTTGAATTCTACTAATATATCCCCATCTATTTCACAATCACTCTGAACAATAGCCCAATATATCTAATATTAGAAATCTTTTAATTACTAGCTAATTAAAATAAAAAAATTAAGATATAATATAAATACTCAAGTATATATAACAATTCTTAAAAATTAAGAATATACATGTGAAATTGTGTGACTAGCTAGAGACAGAGGCAGAGATAACAAAAATTAGAGCGTATGAAGATGAGATATTGACAAACATTCTCTAGAATAAGCTTGTGAATGAGCAGCTATTAGTTCAAACAATCAAAACTAGTAAAATTGCATAAGAACTAATAAAGGAGTGACGGTAAAGAGAAGAACCACGAAGAAACGACTAACTTCAACAGGAGAATAGATAACCAATGACCAAGAAATTAAAAATAATGAGATATAATGCGGAGAAATAAACAATTGTGCCTAATTATTATGGCAAATGAGACGAAATTTAAACTAGGATTTTGTTTTGAGCATGAACCAAGTGCACAACGCTACAAGGCGACATGGTGAACTGGCGCGATACACACACTTGCTACGAGCATACATTCGACTGGAAAGTGATGCACAAAACCAGCACATTTCTTTGATTAGCTCCTAAAGCACAATTTTAGATTAAAACAAATAAATTCAAATATAACATTAGTTGTTTCCAGAAATTTCAATTCTGTCATCTTATTAGATTATATATATATATATATATATATATATATATATATATATATATATATATATATATATATATATATATATATATATATATATATATATATATATATATATATATATATATATATATATATATATATATATATAACTGTGAAGAAAATGGAGAAAATACTCATGCCTTAAATAAGATCCTGTTGAACAACATTGTGATACAGAAAGAAGGTTTATTGTCTGCCTCAATGATGAATGCAACAGCCAAAAGCTTGTTCTGATTCCTTCTAAAAGACAATAACCAAGAGTTTGTTCTGATTACTTCCAAAAGACAATAACTGAAAGTTTGTTTTCGGTAAGGGTAATGGATAAAGCTGAAACGTACAATATTGTAAGGTCAGGAAGAAAATGAACTTGACATTGCTATACCAGTATACCAGCCTTCCATACTTGAGAGAAATGTTCGTAGGGAGTGCAAAACTTTCATATTAAATTATGGTTTATAAGCTACAATAATCTACTACGGTTTATAAACTACAAATATGATAAAAATGCGGCGAGCTCACCATAAAGATATTAAATAGAAAGATTATATTCGCCTCAACAAAACGCATTTTCAACGTTTAGGTTAATAACATAGGGTCCATTACAAGGAAATATTGCTTACATAAAGAAAAGGCATTCAATTATAAATTCTGACTGTAAAGTTAATAAAAGCGAATCCATGTCAGAAAAATGTCAAGTGAATCCAATAGCATTCATAAGATTGCATATATTTTAAAATCATTTAACAACATTGATGATTGACTACCTCCATTTAGAGTTTTCATGGAGAAGTATTTAGCCTTTAATCTTCGTGAATATGCAGCTTCATATTTCTTCAGCTTCTCCACATTCTCTGCATTCCATTCATCCCTAGAGAGTAAAGCATGGTAACAGTAAATGAAGAAAACATAAAAAATGGGATCTACACATCACATTACAGGTCATGAATAATGGCTTGAGAGTCGTGCATTAATATCTTAATATTGTAAATTCTACAACTCATGCAATTTGCCTACCATATAATTTATTTACGACGCCATAAACCAATTCCAAACTCTAAATAATGAGCAAAAGATGATCAAATCTAGATCATACAAGAGAACCATACCGTCAACCAAACCGAAGATATACGTTTTCTGTAAAACTCATGCATTTAAGTTATATATTATTAGATGTTTAGGTAATTTTAAGCTTATACTCTGAGGCACTCCTCCAAGCAAAAGAAAAAGAACTACTATCCATTTGCAATGATTACTTAAAGAAGATTAGGGGTGTCAATATTTGACACGACCCGAAAACCCGACACGAAAATTTCGGGATAGGGTCAACCCGAATTCGAAAAGGTTCAGATTCGGATTCAATAAATCGACCCATTTCAAAAACCGGGTCGGGGACCCAGAAACCCGAAATTGACCCATTTTTTACCTGGAAATACGAAATTGACCCGTTTTTTTATCCGAAAACTAGTAATTTTTGGTCGACCCGTGGCCATTCAGGTAGTGTCGGGTTGACCCGGACCCAAAGCGGGTCGGGTTCGGGTCAAAAAACCAACCCATATGTAAAAACGGGTCTAGTTTGGGTTGACCCAAATAGTGTCGAGTCAGTTTCGTATTCGATCCGAACCCGACCTGTGACCCGAAATTGACACCTCTAAAGAAGATCATAAACAATGATGATAGAAGCAAGAAGGCCAAGCTTGGTATTTCACCTTGTTAAGTTTTCATGAGGGTTTCTTATTTGCTAAAATAAGGACAAAAACAGCTTTGAGCATACTATAGCTAAAGACATGATTCTTCTTCGCATGACACGTGCACTAATGATAAACAAACAGCTTGAGCTAATAAAAAATAATTTGTCTTCATAAAAATCATTTGAAGAAAAGCTAGAAACACCTCTGTCAAGTGAACAAATAATACCATTCACTTATTAGATAAGATTCCATGGACAACCAGCCACATTTGAAAAAGTTAATATGATAATACAATGATTCATTTATCAAACCAACTCACTAACTTAAGTAATTGCTTCATAATGCTATTGAACAAATACGTTAACATCCTTAGTCAATCAGATAGCCCATATGTCGATATAGTCGTATTGTTCTCCTCACATTCCCTCCTAAAGCTTACAGTCTCTTACAAGAATGACAGACACCGCCAATCATTACAGTCTTACAGCTTAGAAGATCTATCAATCTTAATGATTATAATGCCAACAACGTTACGTTAGCAAAGAAGCTTCACAAGCTTAGGCAGCACAACCGTTGTCAACAAGAATAATCATTGCCAATAATTTCATAATCCTCTCAACTCTCCATCCTCGACCACACCCTATTCCAATCTTTTGCCTACATTGTTGTAGATATTATATCATTTCCTACTATTTCTTTGGATCCTCTATCCACTCCCATTTTCTTTGTCTTGCCTACCCTACGACCCCTACCCTTTCATTAAGTTACTTTGTTTTTGTGATGTGGAGGTCTAAGTTTGCAGTGCTTAACAAAAACACGAGATCTTTGCATTGAATCATTCCATTCTGTGTTGAGATGTGTTTGCTTCACTTATTAGTTGGAGTTGATGCCTATCAGTTGGGGATTGTAGTGTTCTAAAATATTTGTAACACATTTTAAGTTTTCAAATGTATACTTAATATGCATCAGATCCTGCTACATTATACACTATTTATATGCATGATTTGCATTAAAATCATCTTTAAAAATTTTTTTGTAACCTAAAAAGATTTGGTTAGAAAATATTAGGAATGACCTTTCTTTATTAGATTTAAATGAGAATTTGACTTTTAATAGGACACAATAGAGAAAAAGGATTCATGTAGCCGACCCCACGTAGTGGGATAAAGGCTTGATGTTGTTGTTGTTGTTGTTTATGAAAATTACAAATCCATTGCAAAATAGAATAGAAGGTATGTGAAATTGAAAGTAGGCCTTGAGAAAAAAATATGACCATATAAAGTTATGCAGCAAATTGGGATGAATGTATATAGATTAGAATGATAAAAACCATTTTTAATATATCTTATCTTACCATATCTTATGAATTATCAACCAATGCCTTGAATTCTTCTTCTTTTCCCACCTCCTCCATTTGGTTTACAACTAAATCATCATATGCCATGTTAGATCCAATCACTTTTGCACTTGAAGCTACTATTGGTGATGTCATGATGTCTACTATTTATGGTGGTTCTCAGAGGCTCCTTGTTTTAAAGAGAGACGGGCTTAAATTTTTAAGTTGGGTAGAATTGAAGGAACTATTTAAAGCTCTTCCTATGGTTTCTATACTGAATCTAGTTTTTCAATCCTTCTCAGGACGATAGCAGAATCGATGTTTCTTGTATTTAATTGCTCAAGTTGTGGCTGGCTTTGACTTTTGGGAATGTTCCAAAGGTAATTCTAGTGACTTCACTTACAACTAATAGTTTCGGGACATAAAAAAAATTGCAATAAATAGTGAGCTATTTTGTTGGTAATTCCTTCTGGGGATCCTATGATTATTTTGTCTCTTTTAACAATTCTTTATTGAAATCGATGCAATTCCTTTGATATTGAATTTTAATCTTTGATTCCTTGGATTTTATGGGTTTCTACTATATAAATAAATATATGAGGCTCATACATAAAGAATGGGATGGTTAACAAAAAAATTGCTCAAATTTGCAAATCTACCCTTTAGGATTAAGTACCTTGACCAAGTATGATATATGAAATTTCTGAGAGAGTGCATCATCTTATACAAGCATGAGACTTATTTTATGATGATTTCTTTTCTTGTTCTCTCTTTTCTTCTCCTTCTTTTTCTAATATTTTTTTTATATTTGTTGAAAGGTTGATTAAGCTTTGTTAAACTTGATATAATGAAGATTTCATTCAATTGTGTGAGATTTTAACCATGTGCAATTTTGTGATCCTTAAATTTTCAACTATTATTTTTTAATAAAAATACATAATTCATTTGCCAAAATTGGATTTTAATATTCCTCAGCTTTCATCGAAGATAGTAAATAAATGTTAAAGAATAATAGAATTGTCATACTAATTGTAGGCTAGATCTAAATGCTAAATCTATCGTAACCCTAGGGTGACTATTAATGAATAAAATTTAGCTTTTTTATTGTAGATATGAGTTTATCAGATAAGCCTATGGTATTTGGAAGCTGATTAATTTTAATAATAACAAATATATGTTTGGAAGCATTAAAATTTATGTTAAGAGATTTGAGGGCATGGAGTTTGCACAAATTTTGCTACAAGTGGCTAAATCATATGAAAATTGAATAAATCTAAGGACAAGGAAATCAAAAGAATATCAATTGGTGCTCAAGAGATCTTAGTAAGGTTTTTAGGTTCAATTGAGTCATTAGGTTGCCTTTACTTGTTGATTAGAGTTTGATCTCACCTTTAGCCCAAGATTTTAAGGAAAAATAAATTTAGTAAATATTTAAAATTACTCAAAAATTCATTTTAACATTCTAAATAACTTATAGATTAGTTAAATGATTTTTAGTCAGAAGTTTTATGCTAATTCAATCTTTACTGAGCATTGTTAAGCCCTTCGAGGCACGAGGAGTTTAGAATACTTACAAACGAGTCAGAGAGGAGATTTACATCTTACCACAACAATGAGTGAGAGTGGGATTTTTAAACTGACTCAATTTTAGTTAATATTCCATTAATTTAGAAAACAACTTTCATGCTAAAGGTTGGATATCTTAGGATTTTGAAAGCCCAATCTTGTGATAAGTTTGGTCATTCCCTTGCAGTAAGTATGCATATTTCCTTCGGCAACTTGTAGCAATGGCTATGAAAATGGAGTTTGGTTTAGATACTAAGGTAAGAAATTTTGATATCTCTTGTAACCTCATCGATATGTCTTATCAATGAGCTTCATTTGAAGATTGGAGATTTCTTCGCTGCATACAAGAATAAGACTTGGTGGCAAGGTAATCTTGATTTGAGATATTGTGATATTAGTCTTGAGCTTCGTTGTCTTTTGCAAGGGTCTGTGAAGGAATTAAAAGGTGCTGATAAGTGCTCTTCGATTTGATACACAACGATTGTGACTTTTCTGATATCGTTCATTGAAGTTCAACCATATAAATATTGGTATTGAGTGTGTAGTACATTCAATTTCTCTTTTGTTTTACTCTGCCGAAAACTGTTCTCAATCCTGATTGACACTTTCGCATCAACATTGGCAAAGTAGTTATAACAAAATTTAATTAAGCGATGTTTTCCTTGATAACTTTTCTAGGTTCTTCACCGCAAGACAAGAACACTAGTTCTAAAAAAGAACAGAACGATCTCACTCATCTTAGTAGGCTTCCAAACTAATACAGAAAATGGAAATTTAAACGCTTCAATAGCAGAAAAAGAACAACAAGGTCTGAAAAGTGAATAAAAGAACTCACAAAAATCCATCCGCCAACTCAGGCTTCAACTCATTACTCTCCAAATTGACGCCAGTAACCTGAGAGAACCCAAACCCTAAATTAATCCCAAGAAATAAGCATCAGAAGAACAGAACTCGGAGCAAGTGAGGAGTGACGCAGTCACCAAAAAAATTGAATTTTTGCTATTGAGAGGAGAGTGAAGAAAGGAGAAGTGCAGAGTAGAAGAACCTGGACAGAGACGGAAGCCATGGAAGATACTGCAGGGGCGTCGCCTCCGGCTCCGGCGTCTCGCGACGGAGAAGACAGCGCTGCGCCGGCGGGAAGTTGTGGGGGCGACGCAGGTGGCGTCGCCATTTTGTGGGATGAGGCGAGCAACTAATTAGGCTACGGCGAACTGAACGAGAAATTAGTAGCCGAGCGGGGGTATTTATTGAGTATTTATAAATATTCAATAAATCAGTTGCCATTATTATTGAATATTTGTCAGTATTTATTAATATTTATTGTGTATTTTATGAGTATTTATTGATTTATTGTGTGTTTATAAATACTTAATAAATACTCAATAAATATGCAGTAATTTTGACAATTCTTCTTGTTCGCACAAAATAATTTCTCACAAACGACTGCTAGTATAAGCTAGTTAATTGTCATCGTAGTTCGACAAATGGAAGGATTTATTGATCGTGAGTGATATTTTAGGTAATTATTTTGAAAGACGACAAAATTTTGTATTTTAATCTCATTTAACATAATGTTATGTTTTTGCACTCACAACCCTAAAAAAAAAATCAAATTTATACTCATTAAAAAAATAAATTTTAAAATTAAATATTATGATAAGAATAGAAAAAAAAATAATTTAAATTTCCTATAATATTTGAAATTAAAAAATATGTTCATTGTTTATTTTTTTATGAAAATAAGCTAAAAAATTTATCTAAGAACAAGTTAACCCTCTTGTAGTTGATGAATGTATATTAAAGCATCTTCAAAGAGAACATATTTCAATTTGTTCAAATTTTAATCTTAAATTAAACTTAGGTCATATAAGCTCGTTGGAGCAAGCATTGTAGAATTGTGACTTAGGATTTCACAATAAGAGTGCATTGGGGGTAGTCGAATAGGATTGGCAAAGCTCTTGGGAGTTGATATTGCGAGATGTGGTAGTCATTCGTTGTGGTAAACGACTTGTGATGGGAGGAGTCATCGATGTGACTAATAATATGTGAGGAGAATATGATTTCATGGTGGGAACTTCTTTGGGAAGGCAATGAGAGGATTGAAAGCATGTGAGGAGAAGAAGAGGCTCGTAGGGGATGTGATATTGGGGCCAGCGGCAATAAGTGGGCTTCCTTGGGAAGGCATCGTGGGGCAAACATGTGTGAAAGAATGATCAAATCAAGTTTGTGCTACATTTGGATGATATTTGAATAAGATTTGAACGATGTTTGATTGAAAAGCTAAATAGAACCTTATTCGAACTCAATTTGAACATTATTCAAACCTAGTTCAAATAATGTTTGAATTCAAACAAGTTTGAAGAAAATTTGCTCTTGATGGGTTTTAATAAGTATTCCGTATATACAAAAGAGGGCTAATTCAATCTAGAACAAACTTTGCATATTGTATCCAATAAAATAACCTATATTTATATTTTTCAATTACATATATTATTGTAAGAAGCGGCATTGTTGATTCAGTTGAGCCGGCCCTAATTAAAGAGCAAGCGAATATAATTGCATGGGCGAACTAGAGCACTAGCGAACGGTCGAACGAGCAAACGAGCGAACCAATGTGACTGTGAATGAAAATAGGCGACTCCTCATGAAGGATAACTCCATCTGCTCTATCCAATATTGCTAAATTAGAGAAAATCGATAAAGGAGGCAGCGACTGAGAGGAAGAAGAAGAAGGAATGTTTGTTCATCAAAATTTTCTATGAAATTATTTTATGATTTTAACCTAAGAAGAGATCAATGTTTTATTTGAAGCCAAAGGAAGAAAATTGGTTCAATAAAGGATACCAAATCAATTAAAAGGAGGAGAAAGAATTTTACGAAATTCTTTTGATATTAAGGATGAAGAGGAAGTAAGTTGCTTTAATCTTTCTTTTTTCCTTATTAAATTTTGAAAGGAAATAGAAGATTATTCAATAGAAAAAAAAAAAAAGAATTCGTTGGTGCAAATCTTGACTTAGCAAAGAAAAACATAGAAGAAACTTTTCGAGTAAAAGCAATTTAAATATAATGTTTGATTATCTTCCAATAATACAAATTTGAATTTATAAAGCGGAGTGATCAACATTATATTTAGTGATATTTATTATTATTTTGGATAGTGGAAGTCTGCAAAAGTCCTTGAAGGAAGTTAAATGTTGCATTAAGAAAGGTTATTAAAAAACTCGAGTAATTGGAAAAAAAATTAAAGTACAAAAGTAATCAAAGTGAGTAATTACGATTGTTTTATAGTAATTATAATTTTTTATTGTAATTATTGTATGTTGTATCATATATGTTGACTGAATATTCAATGTATAAAATAAATCAAAATGAGAAAAAAAAATAGCAAATTCATTTTCTTTATGCTATGGCTATTATTGAACATTATATCATACTCAAGTACTTGCGAAATTTAAATGTTTGATATGCACAAATTTGAGAATGACTGAAAGTTCATTTTATATATATATCATGTTATCGATAGAAAAATGAAATAAACTAAATGAATTTTAATATGAAGATAAAAAGTATAAAAGGGGAAAAGATGCATTGAATGTAAATACATGAATTCACCTCCTTATAGTATTGATTAGAGACGTAACGTATACATGCACATTAAATAAAAATGTTGTACCTTCATTAGTAAAAAAATTTAATGGTGCTCTTGTAATAAATAAAAATGAGAAAGGAATGAATGAAATAGAAAAAGGAATAAAATTGTTTGAAAGAAAAATAATTGGAGAAGTGTTATACTCTTATTATATTTCTTGGTACAGTACTTTATTTGACTACATTTAACCACTTTAAATATTCAACAAATTATTTGATAAAAGAATTTAAAAATTTAGATCAGCTTGTGTGGTCTGTTGAGCTTTTGTAGCTCATTATAATTTTGCTTCTGATTTTTAGAATATGTGAAGGGGAAGGAGAATGTTGATTAACAATTCATGATAAATAATTAATTTATAGTTATTTCTCTTTTTTTTTTGTACAGTCATGGTTAGTTTATTATTCAGTTTTATAGCTTTTACATGTAGCCATGTGCTGTAGCGTAGATATATTTTGATGAAATAAAATAAATCATGTGGATGAGTTCATTTTTAATATTTAGATATTTTAATAGCGTTGCAGTCTGTAGTTTATTTAAAATGAATATTGGAAGAGAATCTAAAATATTTTAAAACTAGATCTTGGGATTTGTCTGTCATAGCTCAACACGACAAGACTTCTCTTAGTCGGGTTGGGTTGTGACAAGCTTTTGTAGTATGAAAACGATAGTTTTGGAATAGATCATAAGATAGAGCTATAGAAATTAATCTGTAAATCTAGTGGGGTAGTTTTAAGTCTATTTGAGTATTCATTATTTTTATTTCATTTGCATGTATATTCAATTGCATATTCTGTATGATTATTGATACGCCAGACTTAGATATGACAGATTGATAGAGTGCTAGTCAGACAGCTCTTGTATATAATATTGCTCTAATAATTAGTTCGTATATAATTTTACAATTTGCTACTTTGATAGCCTAGATTATGGGTGAGGCATGTAACAGAATTTTTAATGTGAGATCTGATGAGGTAAACAAACATATATTGATTTTTCTATGATTGAAGCCTCCACGGTTTGAGGGTACTGTTGAGCCTAAAGCAGCTGAGAACTAGTTGAGGAGGCTGAAGAAGATATTTGACGGTATGCAGTGTCCTCATGAGAGGAAGGTATTATTAGAAGTCTTTCTGTCAGATGACGAGACAGCGTCATCTGACAGAACGCTGGTGGATGAGCCAATAAGAGGAAAAAAATTATCGGAGATTGAATCTCTATAACCTAGGAGTTCTTAAATATATTTAGATCTTGGTTTGCACCACCTTCTTCACGATAGTAGATGCATGAGACTTTTTTAAGACTGGTTCAAGAGAGTAGGATAGTTATGTAGTACGAGATAGAGTTCACTACTTTAGCCAGATATGCTCTGCAGCAAGTTAACACTCTAAAGGAGAAGTTCTATATGTTTCTGAGAGAACTTTGAGACAATTTGAGATAGCCTCTAGTGCCATTTCATATTTATAATTTCTCAGAGCTTATGGAGAGAGCTCAGATGAGAGAAAGATATGATAGCTACTTAGCAGCGGTTGGCTATTAATAGAAAGATGTTTAGTGGGAGACATCTGATAGTGGTTTTTTTTGGGAAAAAGAGCAAATTTATGCTTGGAGATTTCAAGAGAGGTAGACTTTCAGTATCTGCAACAGTCTCTAGCAGTAGTAGTATAGCTAGTTATGGTTTTATTATTGGGGCACATGTATACCAAAATTATGCTAAAAGTAATTCTAGTCAATATTATAGGATGACTAGATAGCGTTTCAAATGCGATTAGGTAGAACACCAAGTAGCAGAGTGTCTACATGCAAGATTTGACAACCATTTTTTAGCCCAGATTAGATAACTTTATTAAACTTGTAGGGAGATTGAGGTTATTTTTGCTCTATACTTTTTTTAAGGGACCATCTGGCAGAATTAATGGTTCTGGTTTTGTGGCAAGGAGGTCATCAAGCATTGTTTAAAGAGAGCCGAGTAGTTCTATTGCTCCATCTCTAGTTCAGTCATGTGTATATAATTTGACTCAATAGGAGACTTATGATGCTTCAGATGTTATGATTGATACAATTTATATTTTTTAAGTGTCTATGTCATGTTTGATTTGATTATGAAGCTAGTTATTTATTTATTTTTGAGAATTTCTTTGATTTACTGGCACTTGCCTTCAATATATGACTTGTTTATCTTTATGTTATCTTATCAACTGCAGATGATATGATAAAGTATAGATTTTATTTCTAATGATATTAAGATTTTTGAAAAGAAGTGAAAATCTAGTTTGATTTTATTACCCATTTCCTTAAATGATGTAATTTTGGGTATAGACTGGATGAGTCAGTGCGATGCTAAGATTGATTGCTCAAAGAAGCGAGTTACTTTAATTTTGGGTAGTGAAAGTTGTGTATTTCAAGGAGTTAAAGGTATTTTGTCTTGCCCGATTTTTTATGGAAGCATATATATTATTGAAGAATGGTTGCATGGTATTTCAAGCATCAATTCATGATAGGAGTATAGATTTGTTTCTCTTTTTGATGTCCTTATTGTATGAGATTTTATATATATTTTTTCTTAGGAATTAGTCAATTTATTTCCAGACAGAAACATAGAGTTCTGTATTGATATATTTTTTGGTATGGCTCCAATTTTCAAAGCTCCATATAGGATAACACCTAAGGAGCTTTAGGAGTTAAAGGCTAATATAAATCTAAACTACAAGCAACTCCCAAGCAGAGCCGCAAATCCCAACCCAAACCAAATCAACCAACATCTTTTGACTTCAGTTTACTCGATATCCCAGAGAGAAGCAACACATGTCTACTAATCAGATTCTATGGACACTACGATCAACAATTATTAGTGTTGTTAGATTGAAACATGCGGTATACTCGGGACAATGGAACCATGAGATCTTGATCATGTTTACCTCCCCTTAAACAAACATTCATCCCAAGTTTACAAGATACCCTTGGACAAAGCAACCCATAAATGCTGACAAGGATCCTCCGATCAGATTAAGTCAACTATCTCCTTTAACTAAGTAGATTAGGGACCACGATAGTTCGGGACGATCGAACCATGAGATCTTGATTGAGCCTATCATCATTCTCGTATCACGTGCTTTAAGTGCACGGTGATACATTTTAAATATTAAAAATCTTCAAAAAATTTAATGTTAAAATCCCTAAAGTTGCTACTATTATATGAGGGATACTTACTGCCTATCCAACAACTAGCCTTAATCAAAAGTACTCTCTCGTCATTGAGAGGGGTAATTAACCATAGGTACTTTCGCCTATGAAAAACTAAACCTTAGATCATAAAGTCCTCACAAAATGATGGTGAATTTAAGTAGTGTCTTATCTAAAACTCAATATGCCTTCTAAAAATTTACCAAAATGTAAACTAATTAAAACTCTCCCTATCGACAAAAAAGTCGCGAAGAGGCAAGGGCACAAATTTTTGGAGCCCACATCTATCACTACATCCAGTACCTCCTATTGAGTCAAATTGTATACTCAAGGCTACACCGAGGCTCTACTAGCCATAGCAATGGACTGTGAGATCTCGTTCCCTTACTGTTCCTCTCTGAATTGGATTTTCCTCCCAGAATCGGCCAGGACGAAGTTGAGATCGTCCAGGCCGATCAGTGCATTGAAAACAGCTGATTTCTGGTGAGTTTTCTGGAAGGATTTCTGTACAGATCGTCCGAACGATGTTGAGATCGTCCAGGCCGATATGTACTGTAGAAATTATCGGCCAGACAACAGCCCTGGGAACTGTCCAGGACGATCAGGATTTGATCTGATCGTCCCGGGACGATCTGGCGATCGGCCAGGCCGATCTGAGTAAGATATAAGGAAATGAACTCGTTTTGAGGAGAGAGAAAATCATTTTATAAAAATCAGATATTTTGAGGAGAGAGAAAGAGAAAGGGAAAAGGAGAAAAGCTGGTTTTCGGAGACCGCGGAGCGCTTTTCGTCCGACGTTGCTGTTGGAGAAAGTGTAGATCTCGTGGTAAGGACTCCGAACCCTGTTTTTGTTTTCGAAGATATTGTGTTTTGATCAAGTTGTGCACTGTTTTATGTTTTCGTAGTATACTTTTAGACCTGATTTTGATTTGACACAACTTTCACCGCACAACTTTTAGTATGTTATAGATATGACTATTGTACACGATTTGACTGTATTCTACGAAGATTTCATCGGTCGGAATTAATTCTACGCGATTTTAATTGAATAGAATAATATCAGGACCTGATTTGATTTGGATTCTTTACATTGATAGTCTTGTATTGATGCCGTGGATATTCGTTGGTAATTTGGAAAAATTTGGGATTTGTATCTTTTTGCAGGATTTTTGTGTAAATTTGACCGACTACCGTTACTCTGCCCGATTTTCGTATGATTTCTGATTTGGCTGAAATTGATGGATTGAATCGATATGCATATGATTATTGATATAATTGCGTTAATATTGATTATTGATTGATTTTTGATACTGGAACACGTATAACCTGGTTGAACATTGGTTGGAGATGATACCTGTACAGGATGGTGGGCCGACGGGCTTTCCTTTAAATCATAGATCATGGATCATGGATATAACGATGGGAGTCATAAGAAGATTATATGCCGACGGGCAATAGAGTGACGACTCTTTCTTTTCATAGAACCAATGTATGAATATCTACAACAGCAAAATGGATTCTACAACAGCAACATGACCATTGATTGTACTTGTTCAGTATATAGTATTGAAATGCATGTTCACTGTATTGACTTACGGATTTATTGCTTTATCGATTTCTGCTTTATTGATTTGATCGGATTTACTGCATCGTACGGATTCTATTGATTTCATCGATTGACTACTGAGCATTGATATGGACATAGATAGATATAGATATTGCATTGATAGCATGGACCTAGACATCGTATAGATTCATTGTACTTCTGCCTATAGATTTTATAGATTCGCTATCGCTACTGTTTCTGCACTGTATTGACTGCTTTATAGATTCATTGTTCTGTATCGCTTTTCTCGACTGATTTCATTGATTAGACCGTATCGATTTGATTGACGAGTATTGATTGATTGAGTTGATTTATCGTTTTGCCTGCCGCTGCATTGACTGGTTTTATTGACTATTGACTTCCGAATTGCATCGACTACTGATTTGATTTCCGCTGCATAGACTCATTGACCATTGACTGATACGGATTGATAGATTGACATGCATATTGATAGCATCGCCGTGCTTTGATTTCAGTTATAGGTATTAGGTGACCTGCTGGGCTTTGTAAAGCTCATTATATGTGGTTGATATTTTCAGGTCAGGGCTCGGGAGCAGGAGATAGGAATTGATCCAGATCTTCAGGTTTTAGTTCTTTTGGTCGATTTATGATTCTTTTGTACTCAGGACAGGATAGTTTCCTTTCTTGTATTGATAGTGTAGTTCCTGAGTATTGTACATGATATTTTGTGATTTGAATCGACTGATATATTGATGTTTAAATTTTATAGATGTTTGATAGATTGCTTACTGAAGGTTTTTTAGATAACCCTGGTAAATTGTTCGAGTAATTGATTGACATTCTTTCCAAGTTTGATCTTGGGGCGTGACATGGACTCTCTCCGAACTCTTGTCAGCCCACCTGACAGTCTCCCTCCAAATCTACCAGTTTTATACGAATATTATCAAACAAAGGTATTAAACTCTTCTAAAAAATGAGCTTAGAATATCCGCTCAAGCTCAACTCACTTCCATAACATATGAGTTGAATAAAAGCTTACTAATGAGCTAAATACGAAATATTCTCAAACAACAAGCCCTAATAGTAGACTCAAATAGTGAGATAGCCATACCACATAAGAACAACCCCCAACTAGATCCACTCAATAAGCTTTCACCAACCACCAATATACCTAGAAATCTACATAGTCATAATTTCACTTAGAATTAATATCGTAAAAGGTGGAAAATCTTTCCAGAGGCTTTGCAATCTCTACTACAAGTAATAAAGAAGGGCACAAATTTCATATTCAAAACATTTCATATCTTGTCTTCAATGTATGCATTTATCTTCTCTTAAAACATATCCATTCCTAGTTTCTTCCCAAGCAGGGCTACTCATCATTCCAGTAATTCTAAAAAGTTTGCTGTTCACCTCATCCAAAACAAGGTAATTGAAGAACAGTATTTCAGGATTAAAAATGAGAAGCAACAATATAAATAATTACCATAAATTATTGATAATTACATAGTATAAAGATAATCACACACAATGCACCATAAATTATTTTGCAGCAACCTTTTTAATTCTAAATTGCAGATATGTAAGTTGTTGGGCCAAGTGGTAAATTGATGGAAGTCAATGAATGTGGAGAAATCACAATATTCATTTCAGTTCCAGCATTTGACAAGGAATTCTCTACAGGAAACACCTGCATCATCAATATTGTCAATTCAGCTTATGATCAAATAAAATGGATATTCATATAGATATATTTAACAATAAAATCAATTTGCTGTAATGAAATAGCACCATGACCACAGCATTTTCTACTGCTTTTCATTTAAAACTAGGAAACTCCATTTCGGGAAGTATAAAATAATTCAAAGAACTTAAAAGCTGAGTATTAACATATAAACTTGAATAGATTCATACTATCGATAACTTGAAATATATTATGAGTGGATAATTTCTTTGCATAAAAAGATATGCTATATAAGCAACACTATACCAAGGCTTCGTTTGAGACGGTTTTTTTACTGCTTTTAAAGTAATTTTTTAGTACAAAAATTAAAATTCTTTACTAAGGCTTCATTTAGGACGGCTTTCTTTATGCTTCTTAAAGCAGCTTTCTAGTACATAAAAAAAGTCGTCCCAAATAAAGCCAAAATTTTTACCATAAAGCTGCTTTAAGCAGTAAGAAAGCCATACCAAACGAAGCCTAAGTTTCTTTTAATCAACAAGATAAAGCTTACCGAGAAAGAATGAAAACAATAATTATCCACAAAAATAGAAGAAAATAAAAAAAATTTCGGAAAAAAAAAAAATCAATGTTCTGCTTTACCTTGTTATTAAAGGATGAAAAGCCATGATTATCCAGAATACATGAAGAAAAAAAAATGAAACAAAACAATCTTTAACTTAACCTTATTAGGTGCCCCAAAAGAATTTTCATCCATCACATTACTGGAGGTAAGTACTGTTATTGATGATTGGGACGAGTTTATAGTTTCCTGCAATCCGGTTATAGAGATCTTCAAATTCACCGTGTTACTCCCAACGTTAACAATCTGCACAAAGATGTTATACTCATGAAGTGGGCTCAACTATACATAGCATGGCTATTAGTCGCTTTTGACTTATTAATACATGGAATAGAGTAAATTCATAGGAAAGAAAGCAAAATGAGGATTCATAAAGCTGGCCCCAAATTGTTGGGATAAGGCTTATGAGGATGATGATGATGACTAAAGAAAAAATTGAAGTATTAGAAGGTGGCAGATATTTGTATTGTTCAACAAGGTATTGAAAATCATCACAAATGCTTCCATAAAAGAAAAGAAAATTAAGTTTCCAATGATACAAAAATAGTACATATGCTCGAGGTCTGATTAAGGTTTCGTTAGAGACGGCTTTTTTATTGCTTCTTAAAAAAGAATTTTAGTATAAAAATTAAAATTTTTGTACTAAAATTCTATTTTAATAAGCAATAAAAAAGTCGTCTCAAACAAAGCCTAAGATGATCAACCATCATGATAAAATTATCATTATATATATATAAGTGCTCAGCACTGGAATGACCAATATTGTGTCTAGTCTAAGCTTTAAGTGAAATTTTTGTACTAAAATTCTGTTTTAAGAAGCAATAAAAAAGTCGTCCCAAACGAAGCCTAAGATGATCAACCATCATGATAAAATTATCATTATATATATAAGTGCTCAGTACTGGAATGACCAATATTGTGTCTAGTCCAAGCTTTATGTGAAGAAATTTGCAACACATGGAAATAGAATTTGAGAAAAAAATTTCTTATATAAGAGTCATCGTCAATATATATGTAGATCACACACATACTTCAATATTCGGTAAGGAATTAATTAGAAATTCAAAACATAAAATTTCAATTAAGCTGTCCAAATACAATGGAATGATGAATAATTTATCATAACATGTGTGGGATATTCAAAGAGCTGACCTTTATTTTTATGTTTTTGTTATTGTCTTCAGTGTTTTCCCAAACAATAGCAGAAGAAATTAAAGATCCTGAAGAATTAGCTTGGATTGTAGAGGGGAAGTAAATTGCACCACTAGATTCTTTAAAAAACTGTTGTACCCAATAGCTTGGAGTTCCATACTGTTGCCATGAGTTGAAGACAATAGCATCTGGATTCCACCTGGGTTGTATAGAAAATATGGGCTGAAATTTAATTTGCTTGTGGAGATGAATAAACTGGATATTAGGAGCTTCACAAACGATCACTTCTGTAAATCCCATAAATCATTTAATAAAAAAGACTGCACCAACATACGTACCGCCTATCATTGTCGTTGACAAAAAGAGGTGCATAGCTTGCCATTTCAACAACGTCACTGTTCAAGAAGAAGCAAAGCAACCCATCAGTCTACTCTGCAAGGGGCCTTTTGATTGACAAAAAAGGAAAATAGAATAGAGTGTAAAAGATATGTAATATATTTGAATTTGTTTGAATGAGCATAAAATAAATTCATGAGATTATTTTTTATTTGACTTGAAATAAAATGAATGCAGTATAAAGCCCACAGATAATGACAGCTAGTAGTCGGTGGCAGACACAAAGTGGCGGGCAGTGGTGGGCTACAATGATGACTATCTGATGAGGACATCGACAGACGTTACCGACATGTTTATCGCCGGCGAAACCGCAGATCGACGGCCACGATTCAGCGCCTCTACTTTTGATTCCGATGTCATGATGTATTATTTAGTATTTGCAGTTTTTCCCTTTTTACCACTGTAGGGAGTTGCTTTGTTATTGTAGCCGTGAGGGCAATTTAGTCTTTATTTCTTCATGTATGCTTGAGACCTATATATATAGGTCTTTTTCTCTTGTAATAGCTAATGAAGATTGAATGAAAATTTTATGTTTGTTTCTACTTCTTGCATGAGAGGTTGAAGAGAGAGAGAGAGCTCAAGGGGAGCAAATCGCAAGGCCCACCAGTCGTTGGAAGAGTCCACGGCTCATGATTAATTTCTTCTATCATTGCGTTCGTAATTTTCTTCCAATTTCTTCAGCTCCACTACAAGAAATCCCTCCTCACCCCATTGCCGCCGCCCCTTGGGAACCCACCGCCGACCACCACCATAACCCCGGCCGGCCTCCTTGCTGGCAACCTCCCCTCATCCACCCAACCCCTTCCTGCACAAGTTTCAAATTTAAATTTGAAAATTTCAAATTTCAAATTCTTTCCTAATTTGGAACTCCAATTTAGGAAAGCTTTCGTCATGAAATTCAATTTCAATTTGATTTAACTTGGAGTGATAAGACCATTTGCCACGTCATCATCCTAAATTGGAAACCCTTCTCCCTTGAATTCCCCTCTCTCCTTCTATGCATGCCGCCGGCCCCCCATGGAGAGATTCCCATTAATTGCTTATTTAATACTTTGACCGTTTTGAAATCCTAATTTGAATTCAAAGGTTTTTCTCTCCTAAATTACTTAAAACTGAAATTAATTTTCAGTTTTAAGATTTTAAACCTCCTCCTTCCCTCCAAGCATGCCGCCGGCCACCCCTCTTGATGAGCCCCATTAATTGCTCATTAATCCCCCTTAATTACATTTGAAAATTGAAATTAGTCTCAAATAATTCCCTTCAAATTTACTAAAATCTGAGAATAATTTTAGATTTGAGTAAGTCTCTTGCCACTTCACCTAACCTAACTCCTCTCCCTCATTGCACCCGCCCCTCTCTCCCACCTTGGCCGAATTCCCCATTGTTCCTTGGGAATCCCGCCGGCCCCTCCTCTTTTCTCCCCTTCTCTTGTACATTGAGAAGCTTAGAGACAAAGAGGACGACACCTCTCCTATTCTCTTCAATGTTGAATGGCGAATCTCGAGCTTGAATGGGGTCTTGTATTCAACGCCGATGGAAGCATCAACATCCTAAGATCTCCGTGCTTTGACGTGGGATTTGAAGACGAGACCACCGTTGAAGAATATTTGGAGCGAGTCATCCCGATTCTTGCGAGCATCATCGACCGACGATTTTCAAGCTACGATTGGAGCCTCGTCGGTCACCCACTACATCCATCTCCACCGGCTACCTCTCCACCAACAAAGTTCTTCGGCGCCATCGTTGTAGTGGTAATATCTTTCATTATTTGGATCATCTTTCTCCGCTAAAGCCTACAAGTAGTTGAGTGAGAAGGCCTTGAGGTGAACCTCTCATTGTTAAGTGTTGGATTATGTTACTTGTACTTTGCAGTTAATCTTACCTTGGTTTTTGAAAGGATAGTTTTGGTTATTCTCTATTGCTAATCTTTGGCCTAAGCAAGTTAAATTTTTCAAATTCTTAATTCTCTCTTGCATGATTGAAATAAATTTATAAGGGCAAAACTTAAAACAATTTTCTTTCTCATTTCTAAACGTGACTCCTAATAGTTCCACATCACTATCAACAATGGAAACAATGAAAGTGGCGATTGGTGGAGACCGATAGTGGAGGTGGCAGATAGTGATGCCGGTTGCATCGGAGTTCGATGGCAGAGGTCATAACAAAAAAATTTATCATGTATTTGAAAATCACCAAAATCTAACAATTTTTAAATACTCCAAAATTGCACTAGAATGTGCAATCCAAATACATCAAAATTTTACTATGCATTTTTTTTTTACTTCAAAACAAACATTGATATTTTCAAAACCCCTGCATTTGGAATATTTTAAAAACCTTTTACTTGAAATCAAACAACCCCTATGTTAAAGTTGAATTTTCTCAGGTATGTGCTACATTTGGTTCAATTTAAAAATATCTCAAAATCCCAACTTTCACGAAATTCAGTAAATTTAATGTTGTTATGTTTTACTCATTGAATAAAGCAATTTGACATCTAGAACAATATATCGAGTTGCGCATGATTGAAGGTTAGCGAATCAAATTCCATTTGCACTTTTTTTCCTAAGTCTAAAAATCTATATATTATTTATAAATGCAAAACACCATACCAAATGGTAAAATTTTTAACAGTTGGCTGACATGCATTGAGTTGGAGGGGCAATTATGTAAATGACTTTGCTCAAGCCTATTTCGTTCCTTTTCTTCTCAAACCGACAGCTCATTTCTTGTTGAAGCTCTCAGTTTCCACTAGTAGCAGCAGGTGGCCAGGGCGGATTTGGGAGTTGGCTAGAGGTGACGAGGATCGAAAAGGAGTTGGAGCCAAAGTGGTCGGGATGTTGTTGCAACCTTGAGAGCTAAGTGTTTGGAATGACAAAGGAGCATCGTTACCTGGAAGAGGAAGGAACATTCATTTTGCTGGCTTCTCCCATCACTTGGAACCGCAGAAGAAGAACAGAGTTGTCTTCATCTCTAAGGGCATCTCCAAACAAACTTCATTCACCAGTTTGCAGCTCTGGTGAGCGTACACCAGAATGACAAATGGAAACACATTTTTACATTTTATATCGGCTGTGAGGACATCTCCAACCGAAAAACATATTTTCTATTTCAAAATGCAATAACAGTCATGTCAAGCAGTAATTCATCTCCAACCAAACTCCATTTCTAATACCAAAAAAGAATATTCTGTGTATAATCTTTCTCATCTCCGTTTCTATATTTATTTTTAATCATAACCTAATATTTAACAAATTTTTGAATTAGACCCACTTATAAATTTTTTTTAACAAAAATAAATATTACTCGATAAATTAATTTGAAATATAAATATGTACCTAACAAAATAAATATTTACACCACATAAATAGAAACAAAAAATACACTTGCAACAAGACATCATCAGAATTAGTATACTGCTCCAACAAATGATCAATCAATGCATTTTGAAATCTAATGTGAGCATCTTTATCTCTAATTTGTCCATGGAAAGCGATAAATTTTTAAAATCACGTATTATCATTCGCCACCATTTGAACCTTCGAAGGTGGCGCTTCTCTTGCAACTTCAACTGGTGCACTGAGACCTCGTTCTTCCTCAATATCATATTATGCAAAATTATGCATGTAGTCATTATGTCATGTACCACATCTTTTCATCCAACTACAATTGCATAACATGATTGGAGAGCTCTAAAGACACATTATATTTCTTTTTTACATGCTTTTTGTTTCATTGCAAAATATTGTTTCTTCAAACCACGTGGCTTTAGAATAGTTTGTACTTTGTACAATGGTGGATCATTTTAGTATATATTATTAGCCAAATAATAACCCATATTATATTCTTTTCCTTGAATGTCATAATGAGCGGGAGGAGCAATACCTTGAGCGAGATTAAAGAATAGGTAGCAAGACACTTAACACATTGATATCATTGTTAGTGTCTGACATACCAAAATAAGTATGCAATATCCAAAGATCATAATCCACTACAACTTCAAGAATAACAGTAGGTGTTCCACTACTACCTGCATATTGAAGGACCCATCCAATAGGACAATTTTTCCACTTTCATTGCATGCAATCTAAACTGCCCAGCATTCCTGAAAAATCACATTGACTAATGTGGAGAAGCCTAGCAACATCATTAATTGTTGGTGATCTTAAATATTGCTCTAAAAATATCTTCACTATTGCTCGAAAAAATCTCTTTACGCTTTATATTGTCATTGACTCACCTATTTTAATGTACTCATCTGTGGCATATGTTGGTAGTCCATATGCCAAAATTCGAAATACGACTGTTACTTTCTAAAGGGATGACAATCCAAGTCTACTAGTGCGATCCATTCATTGGTGGAAGTAGTTGTCATGAGCTTTAACTGTATCCACTATGTGAAGGAAAAACAATCGACACATTTGATATCTCCTCGGAACATGACGTCATTGTACAATGGAGTGTTTGAGATGTAATCATTGAACAGTCAACGATCTGCGCTCTCCCGATCACAATTAATGAAAGCATGCCCTGTAACTGATCCGCCTACAAACACTTGGTTTTTTTGTTGACTGAGAATGTATTGGATCATCATATTGTTATTTGTGATGGCATGACATATTCCTGTTTCCTCTTATTCAAGACTATTTATGAATTGGATATTGTCTTCTTCATCTGAGGAGGAAGATGAGGATGACAAATTTTTGAAATTGATATTCATTTTGTGAATTAAAGCTACATATCTTTATGGGCATCGTCATTTACTAGATTGTTATTCTGGCTATTTTTATAGGGAAGGGTAAGATAAGGTTGAGCCCTAGTAGTGTCAGGTTCAATTTTTATTTATCATCGTTTTTGTCAATATAAGAAAATTTTAGATCGAGGTTAGTTGACTGTTGATAGTAAAATATTTTGGCTTTCTTATAATTGCTCTATGGATGAAAAAGTTCTGGGAGTAGAGTTCACGGCTATGCGAGAATACACAATGTCTTAGTACTGCTAATCATTCAATTAGATAACAAAAAAGTTTTTAAGGAAATCGTTAATAGGTTGTAATGGAGCATAATTAAGCAACATTCCTGTTTATACCAGCTTTCTATTTGTTTTAAAAATGAAAGAAGAAAAATGCCAATGCAGTCTCATGATACCGGGAATTCATAAAGGTACCTGTTCCTTTCCAACCCCATAAGAAATCCAGCTTCACCTAATGCAGCTAGAAGGCTTCCTTTGCCAGCATCAGATCCAGTCACAGCATACTCACTAACAAAAGCCTAGAAATTGCATTATCATGTAAGGAATTAGAATTATACACTGTCAACAATCGCCTTAAAATTTATTAAGCATTTCATATATAATAACTGTCATACCTTTGGACCAGAACGTGATGTGTGGTCAAATTGCTTTGACATTGAAAACAAATTGTTTGAGGACGTGTAAATCTACCCAAAATGAATGCACAGTTAGAAGTCCTGATATAAAATCAGTACTTAGACTAGCTAAATTCTGGGGTTAGAATTGCTTAAACATACATGGAAATCATACATATCAGCAGGATGGTCTAATGGGGAAGACGAGCCATCACAGTTGGTAATAATTTTAATGTCCGGATAAGCAGCTTTTATGGCATAGTAGAACTTGAGGTAGTTTCCTGTCAAATGATATGCCTATTAGAACTTCCAGAGTCTTTATTTCATTCGATAATCTAGTACAGCTAATAAAAATTGATAATTAATCAGTGAGTTAAGAAACAATGACCCAAAGATAGAAAAGTATTAAATAAATGAAAACAAGTTATTTGAAAAAAAAAAGAAAAAAATAATTAAATGTTTTAACTTGAAGCATATGCAGATGACTTGCAAAAAAAAACCAAGTACAAGTCAAGTATGATATAATCAAAGTGTAAAGTGAACCTTCCTGAACTTCATTTTTTGCAGGAGGAAATAACAAAAGGCATTTACAATCTCTTTGTGTACGCTTTAAACCATTATTACAAAGATATGAAATCATAGTAGTTTGCAAATTATGGAAATGTTTGGTAACGCTGTCCTACAGTTGATTTTTTGTTGTTTATATGGAAGTAGAACAAATTTCATGAGAAATTAGACCACATGAAATTAGGAAAACAAAGTATTATTAACACATTATACAAATGAAATAGCATATTTTAAGCTATTGGACAATCATGATTGTTAAAGGTAAAAGCACAAAATGGTTGGGGTAAGGCTAATGATGATGATGATGATAAAAAATAAATAAATTAATAAAAAAAAAAAAAAAAAACTTAGCGAAAGAAAACAATCTTACCTCGGTAATTTTTTTTCCCACAGTCTTCATTACCAACTGCCACATATTTCAGTTCAAAAGGTTCTGGATGTCCCATTGCAGCTCGAAGTAATCCCCATGTTGAGTTAGGAGATCCTCTAGCAAATTCAATACTATCAAGTGTATCCTGCACAAAATTAGCAATTTATAAGAAACTTTTAGCTAATCCGAACCATTAAATCAAGAAAAACAAAGGTTCATCAAAAGCCAGCAAGGATTAACAATGTTAACTATCAAGAAGCCATTTGGTTGTAAATATTTGTATTGCAAATTAAATCAAAATACAGAGTATTTGGTTGTAAGAAAAGCAAATGCATATTAATCCTTTGAGAAATTTGGAATTCATTACCTACTTCATATTGGAATTCATTCAATTCGAGCAAATTCAAAATACATTGAAAATGTGATGCTTCACACATTTCCACCCATTACTGTTCATCGCCTGCCATCGTCGTCGCCAATCACCAACACTTTTCACCTAATGTAGCCTACCATCGAAGTTGCCCATCACCACCTCCAACCACCAACATCATTTTTGTTGAACACTATCACCACCACTATCAAGGACCACCCCTGACTCCATTGCTGCCAGCCACCGCCAAGTTGATGACAATTTTCCACAAGGGCCTATCTTCTTGTAAAGGTAAAAGGTGTGAATATCTGGCACCTTCTAATTCTATCCATGTTACTTTCACAACATATTTTTTTACTTTGTGTTTTGTGTCATAAAGATCTAATTAAGTTCATAAAATAATTTTTTTTTTCAATGCAAGTCCTGATCACAACATAGTTTTTAATCGTTCTCAAATTTCCTGTAAAATTATTATTTTGATATTATTTCGCTAAAGTTTAGTGTTCCCTTATTTTGCATCAAAAGAGACTAAATTTTACTAAAACCAAAGTTAGTTGATTGTAAATTTTGACATTTTGTATATTCTTTGATGCGATTAAGTAAACCCTAAGCCACAAGTCATCTTTAATGAAACAGAACCAGCAATCAAAATTATGAAGTTGAACTTGGTGGAGAGAAATATGTGCATTGGATTTATGAACTTTTTAAGCATGCAATAGGAACTATACGGGACTTCATTTGCAATATTTGAGCTCCTAAGTAGCTTATGATCCCACTTGAGATTTAAAGAGGACATACAGTATAGAAGGAAAATAAGCCTAACCCAAAAATAGATTTAATATTCCAAATCTAAATATTAATGCACGAGATTCAGACAGACTAACGCACAAAATTCATAAAGAAATTAGAAGTGGAGGCAATAAAAGGTATGCCAATTCAAGCGAACTGAAAGTTTTAAGTGATTTTGAAAAAACTATGCTAGAGTATTAGCAGCAAAAAATATATCATCACACCACAACAAAAGCAAAGTCATAAAACACTGCCATTGCCAGACCCCAAGTCCTGGATGAGAAAAGTGAAGGGTTGCGTTAGGTAGTCGACAGCCAGCGTAAAACTTGTCGAACAATAATGACATGAATCCTTTAAGAAATTGTGTTAATGCTAGGGCGTCCCCTGGAAGCGACGCGCTGTATGGCCTGAATACAGTGACAAGTGTGCAAGGGCCGCTGCACCGGCGCCCGGGTGCAGTGTTAAATAGGCAAGGGTTCCCACATCAAGGACGGATGTGGGCAAAGAAGATAGTCCATGAAACTAAAATTAGGATAGGAACTTGGAATATAGGTTCCCTTACATGAAAATTAATGGAATTAATAGATATTATGATTCATAGGAAGTTAAATATTTTGTGCATTCAGGAAACTAAATGGGTTGGTGAGAAGGCTAAGAAAATTGATAGTTTAGGTTTTAAACTTTGGTATTCGGGTATAAGTCGTACTAGAAATGGTGTAGGTGTTATTATAGATAAGAGTTTAAAGGATAATGTTATAAAAATTAATAGGATTGGAGATAGAATTATAGCTTTAAAGATTGTTGTTGATGATAAGATTGTTAATATTATAAGTGCTTATGCTCCTCAAGTAGGTTTGGATATGAGTTCTAAATTAAATTTTTGGAATGACTTAGAAGAATTAATACAAAAGATACCTCTTGAAGAAAGAGTTTTTATTGGAGGAGATTTAAATGGACATGTTGGTAGAGAGGTAGATGATTTTAAAAGCATTCATGGTGGCCATGGATTTGGAACGACGAATGAAGGTGGCAAGACCATATTGGATTTTTGTTTAGCTTATGATTTTTCAATTGCTAATATCTTATTTAAGAAAAGAAATGAGCATCTCATCACTTATAAAAATGGATATAGTACAACACAGATTGACTATTTTCTTATTAGAAAACTAAGTTTAGATTGCAAAGATTGTAAAGTTATTCCAAGTGAAAATTTATGTACCCAACATCGATTATTAGTTTTGGACTTTAAGATAAAGGGGCATAAAATAAAAAATAAAGTAAAACGATTTTCTAGGATTAGATAGGGGCATTTAAAGAATATTAACAAAAATATTTTTGGAAATAAGATCTTAGATCTTAAGATTTTGTCTATGCATGAGGATACTAATATTATGTGGGAAAAAGTGGCTAGTGAATAGTGATATTAAGAATATTGCAAAAGATATCCTTGGAGTTTCAAAGGGAAAAGCTCCTAATACTAAAATTAGTTGGTGGTGGAATCCAAATGTCCAAGAAAAGATTAAAAATAAGAAGCTTTGTTATAAAAATTGGTTTAATTTTAAAAATTCTTATAATTGGGAAATATATAAAGTGGCTCGTAAGGATGTTAAGAAAGCAATATGCGATGCAAAGACATTAGCTTTTAGTGATTTATATAATATATTAGATGCTAAAGAGGGAGAAAGATGTATGTATAAGTTAGTCAAACAAAGAGATAGGAGTAGTAAGGATTTAGTTCAAGTGAAGTGTATTAAAGATAAAGATCAAAAAATACTTTTTTTAGAAGATGATATTCAACAAAGATGGATGAGATATTTTGCTAAACTTTTTAATGATGATTGTGATTGTAAGATCGACTATAATGACCTTAGCACCCTAAATGAAAATAAAGATTTCTGTTTTTATAGGTGTATTTGTAAAACTGAAGTTAGAGAGACTTTAAAGAAAATGAAGGGTGGAAAAGTTGTTGGACCTGATGATATTCCAATAGAGGTGTGGAAATGCTTAGGAGATGAAGGAATTTCATGGCTTACTAAACTTTTTAATACTATTTTGAAGACAAAAGATGTCAGATGAGTGGAGAATGAGCGTGTTAATTTCTATTTTTAAGAATAAAGGTGATGCACAAGATTGTGTGAATTATAGAGGTATTAAGTTAATGTGTCATACTTTAAAACTTTGGGAGCGAGTTATGGAGCATGGGTTGCGGCGTGATACTAATGTTTCTCATAATTAATTTGGATTCATGCCGGGTAGGTCGACTATGGAAACCATACATTTATTAAGAGGTTTGATGGAGAAATATAGAGAAAATAAGGAGGATCTACCTATGATATTTATTGATTTAGAAAAAGCATATGATAAAGTTCCAAGAGAAGTGCTATGGAGAGTTCTTGAAAAGAAAGGAGTCAATAATGCTTATATTCAAATCATTAAAGATATGTATGCAGGAGCTATTACTTGTGTTCATACACAAGGTGGATTGACCAAGTATTTCCCTATTTCGGTTGGGTTACATCAAGGATCAGCATTAAGCCCATATCTTTTTGCTTTAGTCATGGATGTTCTCACTGGACATTTGCAAGAGGATGTACCTTGGTGTATGCTTTTTGCTAATGATATTCTTCTTGTTGATAAGACTAGAGAGGGAGTTGAAGGTAAACTTGAATTATGGAGGTCAACCTTAGAATCTAAAGGTTTTCGCTTGAGTAGATCTAAAACGGAATATATGGAGTGTAATTTTAGTAGTAATAGACCTAGTGAGGGGATTGTGACTTTGGGCGACAGGTCATTAATAAGAGTACACATTTTATATATCTTGGATCTATTGTTCAGAGTGATGGTGAAATAGATGGGGATATTATCAGCAGAATTCAAGTTGGATGGTTGAAGTGGAGGAATGCATCTGGCTTGTTATGTGATAGAAATGTACCCCTCAAACTTAAGGGAAAATTCTATAAGATGGTAGTGAGGCCTGCAATGCTTTATGGTGCCGAATGTTGGCCATTAAAAGAGAAGCATAATACTAAGTTAAGTGTGACAGAGATGAGGATGCTCAGGTGGATGAGTGGCTTTACCCTTAGAGATAGGATACGAAATGAGCATATATGTGATAAAGGTTGGAGTAGCTCCACTAGAAGATAAGATTAGAGAGAGTCGCCTTAGATGGTTTGGTCACATAAAACGGCGGCCTTCTGATGACCCGGTTAGGAGAGTAGAGGTATTAGATTTGACTTATGTTAAGAAAGGTAGGGGTAGACCTAAAAAGACTTGGTTAAAAAATATTAGGAATGACCTTTCTTTATTAGATTTAAACGAGAATTTGACTTTTAATAGGACACAATGGAGAAAAAGGATTCATGTAGCCGACCCCACGTAGTGGGTTAAAGGCTTGATGTTGTTGTTGTTGTTGTTGTATAGTATGCCCGAACATAATGTAGTGCAATGAAGTAGAAGTTGTTATTCTGTTAAACTCTAGGAATGTAACACACATTAATCTTCCATCAAATAAACCAACAATAAATTTTGGACCCTGCTTGGCCTATTAAAATTGGAGTATTTGTTTCTTAATACCTCCATTGGATTGATGCGATACAGTGAAGATTAATAATTCATATTTAAAAATGGTTACCAAAAGTTTCAAGCAGCAGCTAAGTAATCCTCATTCTTAACAGTCTCTTCTTGATGCAAATGTTAGGGAATGTGGACCAAAGGAAGCCAAAGTTGAGATGGTTAAATATATTTTAAACCAAAAGTTTAAATCTATAGGAGAGGGTCAACCACTTAGCATTTCTATATCAATATATTTTTCATCTATTTAATGCAAGACTAATCCAATACTCTTATGTGCCTTAGCTGAAAATGCAAATAATAATATGAGTAACAGTGGCAATGTCTGAAAATTCCATTGGAAGTGTGAAATTAGCTTCAATAATGAATACTAAGAAAATACAGATAATTCATTCTCTTCTGAAGAAGCAAGATCCATATGTAAGCATAAGTTAAAACCATGCCTGAACAAAAGCTAATATGTTTGGAGTAGCAACTTGATCGTTGTGGCTGACCCCTGCAACAACAGCAACAACAAGCCTTTAATGACAACATAATATATCTAATTGAAGTTAAAGCTGTAATTTCAACTCAACCAAACTCTCCAAATAGAAGTACCATTGTTGACCACCCACACAGCTGAAGCGCCCAGGTCTTCTGCAAGCTGCATTTAACAAATACCGAAAACTAGTTTAAAATTAGAGGCATTTCCATTTACGTTTGTGAATAAAGCAGCAAATCAAAGGAAATGAGTACTTGAAGAAACTCGTAGTATCCGAGCCCATCATCGGTCCAATACATCCAGACGTCACCGAAGTGACCAGACCTTTCCTCCCAGGAAACCATGGTTTCTTTCCATCGAAATGCATTTCTAAGCCATTCACCTTCCACAAAACAGCCACCTGGACAAAAGAAAGTTGGAAAAAGTGAAACCTATCTTGATTTGAAAGAAGATGAGATTCTCATAGAAGCACTAGCTGAATAATTTATTGGGAAATAGGTAATACCTATGCAAACACTGATAACGAAAAAACAGAAACAGAAAATATCAACATATATGTGCATTGAATTGATGGCTGTCTTGTTGTCACTGCTACAGATTTCACTATGAATTGATTGTGGTGAATTGTAATCCTAATTTCTCTTATATGATATAAGATGGAAAATCCCTTCTCTTCATAAAGAAAAAAAAAATCTAAGGCAGTAGAAATTATAGAAAACAAATTTCAAATTACTCATGATGAAATAACCATAAATGTTTGATACCACTTCGACCGATGACTAAGTTTGTATAATGCATTTTCTTTATAGGACAAAAATTGGGTTCCAAAACTTAACATAATTGACCTGGCGCATAGGGCTTTGAATGGATTAAAAATGTAGAAATCTGATAACAAAAAAAGATGGAGGCAGTACAACAGTAGCTGTACCAAATAGATAGTAAAAACGTGGACACCCATATTCACTATCTATGCTCATTTGGAAAATCTCAGAGGCCAAGTATTATTTGAAAATTTCGTAGTACACACTTAAATATACTGTACAAAATAATAGCTCTGCTAGCAAGTAAGCAAATTTTTTAATTTTATCCTGCTCCTCATCCATCATTTATTATCATCCACAGAATTGAAGGTAATGCCCGTATAATAAATATGAACTAAACTCTATATCAACTTATTTTACCTTTAACGTTATTAACTTTTTGTACACACTCTCATAGTAGAAGAACAGAAACATATCATTCACAGAAATTACATTTTTGGATAGATTGGAATAGGTTTAAACATAGATGCTTCATAAATATATATGATCAATGTGATGATAAGAGGTATCCATTTATTGGCGGATTTAGGGGGACCCTGAAAAAAAATATATAATTTTTTTATAATTATATTATGATTATTTATTTGTTATTAAAATAGAAGCTTAGTTAATAACTTTTATCCTTTCATTCATCTCTTTACAGCTCTAACTTTTATATGAATATAAATTAACTTGAATATTATAATCAAAATTTTATCATGATAAATTAAATTTTAGATTTTATTTTAAGATAAATGTAATAAAGGTTCAATGAGTTTTTTTCTGCTCAAGTATTATAAAAAATTCACTATGAAATAAAATAGGATATCAGTGGATTAAGGATACTTTAGTCACTTATATTGAGTAGAGAATATTTGATTGTATTGATAATAAAGTAATCATTCAATTTTTCAAAATACAAAGAGTGGCATAAAAAATTGTAAGTATTTTATCATCTTACATTTTATCCTTTTTAAATAACAAATTCAAACAAACAAAAAACTAAAACGCCCATATGAAAGAAACTGATAAAATATTTGAAAAACCTAATTTGTGCTATCACTAGAAATTTTTTTTACTCCGCCACTATATCCGTTGTGCTCCTTATTAGAGCTAATTAGACCTAAGCAGACTCTTGTCAAACCCTATGACATTTATAATCTTTTTCCTTTCATTAGTTTGGGTGACTGTTCTGCAGAATGAGAAGGGCGGAGGGTATTTTTTTTACCTGGAAATCTTAAGAACCGAGGTTTTAGATTGGCCACCATTGCAAAAAGCTCCTTCCTAAAGCCATGTCCCTGTACAAGTACAAAATGAAAAAAATGGTAATGAGATGAGTAGATAATGGCATCAAACAGCCATAAGGTCAAGCTCAAGAATGAGTGCAATGATCAGAACCTAAGATGACATACTCACAATGCCAATAAAATTTATAGCTTGAGTAAACATTGAAAAAGCTTTTTTCATTTGACAATTTGAAATTCATTATAATTTGTTACTACTCTTTTAAATTAACAAGATCTGAAGCTAAGTGCCTAAGCGTATACATAGAAGGCAAAAAAGTGGTTCAGAAATCATGAGAAACTTACCCACAAGAAGTCAAAGATTAATGAATATTCCATAAGAAAATATTCCATCTTTGTTTTTATTATTATGAAAAGTTCCAAATAGATAAACACATATTTTATTGATATTGACTTCTCCAATGTCATAGGACACTGTTGAATCCAAAATTATTCTGGGGAAACAGCCTGAATCCTACTTGAGACTAGCAGTCAAATCAAGGGATATGATAATGGGTGGATGGGAGTGGTTTTGGTCCTTGTAATCTCTCAATTGAACCCTTGTAAATAATTGAGCCAAACCCTTTCATAGAGAAGGGCAAATCAAGTCAAATGAGAGTTACTGAATTCAAAGAGAGGGAGATAGAGAAATTCACATCTCATGCAAGACTTAGTTAATCTAAACTCTTCTGAAGAGTATCTGAACTCTTAGAACCTGACATAACTATTAGGAGTAAAACCAAACAAACTTCAGTTAAGATTTCTTCCTATTTGAAGTATACCTTCTTCACTTGAAAAAAAATTAAGCCTTCAGAGTTTATATTATGTACTCTTGTATGAAATAACCAAAGTTAAAGAGCAAGTCAAAATTCAAGCAACTTCAGCATGACTGATTCCTATTTGAAACATAACTCCTTTACTACTACAACAAAAACAACAAGCCTTTATCCCAAAATATGGGGTTGGCCACAAATAACTACTTTACTCAGGGGGGAAAGAAAAAAAAGCTTCAGAATTTAGGATTCATATCATGAACTAAATTCTTGTACAAAAACAAAAAAACAAACATGGCAAGAGAAGGTTTCTTCAGTTTCTGAAAACAGGCCATTTAACATATGGTTTAAATGAGTTTCTTTAGTTACTTTAACAGGTTCTTTGAAGACTCACTTTTCTCTCTTATTCTCTCGAGGTTCATAAGAAAATATCGCCATGCTTTTTTTTTATTATTATTTTCTGTAAAAAACTTACCTTGTAAGTGTCAACAGGCATAACTGATATCTGATCAAACCAAATTATTCCTTTATTGGAAGTTGTTAATTGAAGCCTGGACTGAGCATTTGATCCTTTGGCAGTAAATAATAGCTCAACTTTTGTCCAATTAGACGTATTCAGTTCAGCTGTCCTGTAATTTAAGGGAAAGGTGAGTAGAGTATTTGATTAGTCGCGGTTTTACTTCTAAACATTTTATACCAATAAAAGTTCTCACGTTATAATAGAAGAAGCAAGGTTCTGCAACCCATCTGTGCTTGCCAGTGAAACAGATAATTTGATTGCTGCTGATGTTCTTACATAAAGGACAACTTTATACTGTTTTCCATCTTCAATATTCTGAATTAAAAAATTATAAAATATCAAGAGATAAACTGCCAGTAAACCATAAGCAATCAAAATGACTGATGAACAGAAAGAAATAATCAAGTGAAACTAAGGCTTCATTTGGGACGGCTTTCTTGCTGCTTCTTAAATAAACTTTTTAGATCAATAATTAAAATTTTTGTACTAGAAAGCTACTTTAAGAAGCAACAAGAAAGCAGTCCCAAACGAAGCCTAAATAAATCTCCAAGACACAAGAAGGATTCTATTCCATTAGAAGCAACGAGGATTTCTCAAAGATGAAAAGTGTTGTGGCGACCATTATCAAAGGTCTTATCCTCATATATGGCTTGAAACAAGATCCACATAGCTTATGAAGTAAAAGCACAATTAATTAATGATAAGTAGGAAAAACTGATCTTATTTCAGCATAATGAAGCTAACATAAGTGCATACCATTCCCCAATACCCAGGGTTATATATGCCAACACCACCTACTGGACAGATAATAGATCCCTCATTGCCACATAAAACTTCCATACGAAGTGCCACCTTATTACGCTCAAAACAAGATGTTCGATCAGTCGTCACAAAGATTGTAGAGTCATTCCCAATGATAGACCAAGGGTCAATGTTTGAAGGGGTATTAGGGCCCCCAGCTTCAAAGCCTGCAAAAGGATTTAAAGGAATAAGAACTAAGAGCACATAATGAATCAATAGAACTAGAAAACAACCCTCACTGACACATCTTCATCAATATATCGGACCTGCGAAGAACTATTTCATAATAGGCAGATCTTTTAGCATTAATTTACATGTCATAAACGTGTTTATAATGAGGCATGCTTGCATCTTGATCTTCCATAGAGACTCTAGTATATTATAAATAATCACATCACCATGGAAAAGTTTCCTAGAAGCTGCAGAGATCATTCCAAGGACTTCGAAATTAAGACAGCTTTCCAACAACATTTACCATTGAAAAGACGAGAAATATATAAGGCTTCGTTTGGGATGGTTTTCTTATTGCTTTTTAAAGCAGATTTTTAGTAAAAAATTAAAAATTTTATACTAAAAAGCTGCTTTTAGAAGCAGGAAGAAAGTCGTCCCAAACAAAGCCTAAATCTATATCCCCTAAAACAAAAAAAGGCAAGATTTAAAGCCTTGCAACAATATAAATCAGTATAAAACCAAGTAAAATGTTTATGAATATCTTCAATTACTACTGCTTCTCATGCTCATCATTTTGATAATTAGACACTTTCGACACACCTCTATTACTCACAAGTTCTGCCCATAGCCCCCCAGCTCCTGCATGATTTATCTCCTGTAAATATAAGAACAAGGACTCATCACAAAGTGGATCAACTCTGAAAATTTATCTAGAAGAATAACAAAATGAACACCAAGAGATGTCACTTTCCTGATTGCTTTACATATTTTTAAAGCCATTAAGCTGAAAAAGGAAAGTGTAGCTCATATCACGATATGATTAATACAATCAGCTGAAATCCATTTACCATTATTTTTTTCAAAATATCCTCTAATTTTTCTAACTTCATAAAACAGCTCTAGTGAACAAAATCAACAAACAAAACCCTGCAGTAAACTCACTGGAAAGGGAACCGCTCACCTCAAAAAAGACACCAAACAGCGTATCTGACATCTTCCTTCCAGAATGCGAGGAAGCATTCACCGCCAAGACCGCAGTTTGGATATCCTCCAATCCATAAGCTGAGCTTCGGCGTAAATCGGACATAATAATTAGAGTACAGAACAGAGTGAGAATACAAACATCCAAAAACCCCATTTTTCCCACACGGCCCATCTCATCGGCAGCGATTCACAACCTCGAATTCAACAACAACAACAAAAAAAGCATAAATCAGCGATAGGATGCCAATACAAAAATGGATCCATATCGAAAAAGATTCAAACTTTGGTTACCGAATCAGCAGAGAATTTGACAGTGATGCGGAAACTGGTCTGGGGGCGCCAGGGTTTAAGTAGGGGTTCAAGAATCGAGCTGGGGGTTGCTTGAAGCCATTGCCGCGGGAATCATGCCTGGCTCATGGTGGACTGTGTGGATGGCAAAGACGACGACTGCGGTGGGGTCCATCTTCGTTTTTTGACCGTCGGATTGGGGATCGAACGGAGATTAGAGGGGTTAGGAAGCGATAGTCATCTACTCCACGTAGCGTTGCTTGCAAGGCTCACTGAAGTGAGAATTTGGCGAAAGATTTATATTCTATTGCACGCCCACGCCCAAATATTGTTATTCTGGGATCTCAAATTAAGCTTACAAGCTTCGCCAAGATTTCCATAGTTCCATATAAGAGAATTTAGCTTCTTTTGGACAATTATTTTATTATTTTTAAATAATTTTTTAATCTAAAAGCTTTTTAAAATTTTATTTTATAAAATAATGAAAAAATATCCCAAAACGAAACCAATCAAACACATGAATAGTACAAAATTCTTACATATTAGTAAATTTAATTTTTATACTTAGTTACATAACACAACTTTTATTAAACTATATCAAAATATCATTAATATTAATTTATTTAAAATAAAATATATCTTTTTCAATATGTTTTTTATATAATTTAGTGATATTTAAATAAATATATTTTTTTCTTTTTTTAAAATAAATTAAACATTTTTTGGAAAATATTTAAAATAATTATTAGATATTTTTTAAATCAAAATAACCATGACTATCATCAATTGCCGGCAAAATTATATGCAACACTCAATAAAAATAATAATTATCTATGATATCAAAAAAAATAGAAATAGAAAGTAATCTCAAGCAGCCTCTTATGAAGTGTGTCTCATTTTAGCTGTCATGTTTATGATCAAAAAACTAACATTTCGTTTGGGATGACTTTCTTATTGCTTTCTAAATAAGCTTTTTAGGACAATATTTTGAAAATTTTGTACTAAAAAAATGATTTAGAAAGCAATACCAAAGCTGCCCTACTAAACAAAATTAAATGAGAAAATGAAATTGATAATCTTAAGAATGCTAAAGGGAGATTGGTGTGAGTGTGGAATATATTGATTAAAGTACATAAATTTTTAATTAAACATTTTTTTGTAAGATAGAAAAAAAATTGACATAATGCTTAATTTGTGCATTTGGCATAAAAAATAGGAATATTTGACCTCTTAATTATGATTTGGGGTGTGCTAAAGTCAATAATGGAATGATTAAAAATAAAAATGGTAAAATATAATCTCAATGATCAAAGACATGAAGAAATTTCATAAAAGACAAAAGTTTTAAAATGATATAGATTTTTAATATGTTATCACCTTTAACCTAAATGGTTTGAAGTTGAGGGAAAGAACAAACTACTAAGATGTGAGGGGGGCTTGTCCACTTGGTATCCTTCCAATTCAAAGAGGGTCAACCTTCACATGTTGTCATCTTAATGGAAAACAATTGTAAGAAGCTAGCATTTATTTGGGATTATTTTTTTTTCCTTTTTTTTTTAAATAAAAAGTTATCTTTAAAACAATGCAAAGTATATTTTAAAAAATAATTACGACTGCTAGTGACCATTGACATCACCACTAGCAATGTTGTTGCCTACAACCACTGTTATCGACATTTATAATCACCGTTGATTATGCCCACGGTTGTCATTATCGTTGTTGCCACTATCACCACCACCACCCCATTAGTGATTGTCATAGTATAAATTAAAATATTTTTATATTTAATAAAAATATATATATTATATTTTATATCAAAATATAAATAAATTAAATAAAATTAAAATAAAAAAAAAACATAAAATGCTATCAAACCAACCTTAACTTTATGACATAAAAAGGAGAGATTATTACATGTAGATTACGGACACAGCGAACCATTCAATTTTGCAACTGTGAGCAGATTAAATCGTAAGGTGAACAGTAGCTGTGCACTCACAGCGATAAAACCGAACAATTATCTATGTCTGAAATCTGTATATAATAATATCTCCTTAAAAAGAGTGCAATAGGATCACTAGTGAATAGATCATATGTTTCTCAAATTTCCCTTTGGATGGACTCATTAAAAAAAAAGCATTTAAGAGAAATAGCCGAAACAATTTGACTGGCAATAGTTTGATAAGTCAATTCATACGCTTGAAAATACGAGAAGTGCTACCCTTGCGTAAGACTTTTAAGGCCCAAGCAGGTGAAAGGACTTCAAACCTAAAAGAATAGATATATTGACTACAATTAAGATATGATTGTATAGATATTAATGACTATAAATATATTGATTTAATTTTTAAATATGATATTTAATCTAAATTTAATTTACATATAATCATATAATTTATTACTAATTTATATTATATATTTAATATAAATTTAATTCAAATTTAAGTTTATGAATTTAATATAAATTATTATTAATATTTTATATATTTAAATATATTTTATATTTATATGATATATGCCAAATTTATTTTTTAAATTTATATCTAAATTGATAAAATTACTTTTAATAGTGTATAAATAAATAAATAAATAAATTATTATTAAGTAATAAATAAATATTATTCACATTATATTTAATGAACTAAAAAATCTATTTATGGACATTAATTATATTATAGGCTCATAAACCTCAACTCATCTCCTTAGCCTCACATCACTTAGAAAGTATTTCTTGCTAATATTTATATAATTTTTTTAGTTTTCTTGTGTTAAGAGCTCACATGAAGTGGCAGGGTCATGTAAAGATGCTTCATGATAGTTTGGGATAAAATAAATATAATAAAAAATTAATGCTAATTTAAAATTAAATGTTTTAAATGTAAATTAATTTGTTAATTAAGAAGATTATTTAATATTCAATCTTTAATATAATAAATTTAATTATTTAAAAAATATGGTAATTGAACCGGCTTATTCAAAAGAACCAGAGCTGATTTGCCGAATGAACCATAGTTCTAGACAGTTCAATTCGCTTACTGCAAAAGCCGTTTTCAGAATGGACCGGACCGGCTTTATGTCCGGTTCACGGTTGAACCAGCGGACCATCTCGGTTCGATTTTTAAAACCTTACTTAAATATGTGATTTGAAATTTACTTAAATATGTGATTTGAATTTTTAGATGTCATATATCATAGTTTTAAATGAAAAGTTTGACTTTATATATCTCACGTTATTCAATATTGATAAAATATTCACTCATTTATTTTTTTGGTGGAATATGCTAAAAAAATTATTTATAATTAAAATGACGTCGCTTAAACTCATATGCAAATAGCCATGCAAACTTTCAAGTAAGAGGTTATTCGACCCTTCATCTTCCCAGCGCCTTCCACTTCTCAGGCGATTCTTGTTCACGTTTAACTGATCGCCGGCGAGTTGTTTAAGGTTAATGATGTTATTTTTGGTTATTTTAGTTTAGAAACTTATTATAACCTAATTAATAATGTTTGAAGAAGGTTTGAATAAGATTCTATTAAGACTTAATAAGGTTTGATGATTCGATCAAGATCGGAGGATTTGCTAACAATGTTCAGGCAAAATTTGAATATTATTCATATAAATTTTTATCTATGTTCGAATAGAAATTGAATATGGTTCGAACAAAACTCAATTATGAGGAGGTAGGAGCAATGTTCAAACAAAATTCCAACACGGTTCGAGCAGGGTTTGAAAATTATTCAGTCATTATTCGAACATGATGTTATTGTATTTTGCAATGATAATTATTTAAATAAGGTATGCATATGTTCACATTAATTATACATGTAGAGTGGCGTCATATTACTCGGGTCATGTATAAAGGACTGATTATTGCGTCCGGATACCGAACATGTCCAGAGACCAATAAAAAAGCGCCACATCACTTGATGCGGCGGAACACGTTACCTCACATGGTGTCCACTACCCCATTTTATCTTTTTACTTACAGTTTACTACTTTCGGTTATTTACTACTTTAGTTGGCTTTTTAGAAGATGGAACCAGATATAGTAGGATGAAAAGGGAAGAATACATATACCTCACAGCTAATAGTTGTACACAGTTTTTTACATATCAATAGAAAAACTATTACAGTTCTCGGTTGCAGAACTTGTATTGTTCTGCTTTCTTTGTGCTTGTGTTCTTTGTAGGTGACAGGCGTTGCATTATCACTGGGCGCTCGGTACCGTGCTCGATACTGACCGCGATACCACTCGGTACTCTCGATACGCTGTCCGGGCAGGCTGGACAGAACAATTTTTCTGGAAACAAATCATTTGAATATTTAAGGCTAATATCATTATCAAGTTCAACATTTGAGGCAATGACATAATAGTTGACATTGTTGAACTTTACATTGATTAGTATTTGACAAATATGTTGTTGAAAATCAATGTAAATGTGGACCTTTTAATTGTCTCTTTAAATTTGGCCATTGGAATTTTTCTTTCTTCTAGATAACTTTTATTATTCCTTTAGTTTTCAGTTTGGATGCTAAATTCATAATTACAAATTGAAATTACACATATATATATTCTTGCACATATTTCAAAGTCTGCAACAATTATTTTAGGGTTAATTGCAATAAATTTCCTATCTCAAATACTTTTCCTTCTACATACGCAACATGTTTGAATGATCATAAGAGTTTTAGATCTTGTAGGCCTTTGCTTCTTTAGACTTAGGCTTCGTTTGGGACGGCTTTTTTATTGCTTTCTAAAATGGAGTTTTAGTACAAATTTTTTTATTTTTGTACTAAAACTCCGTTTTAGAAAACAATAAAAAAGCCGTCCCAAACGAAGCCTTAGTTTGAGATTGTTTTCTTATTACTTTTTACAACTTTTTAGCACACAAATTTCTTAAAACAATGAAAAAAGTGGTCATAAGTTGTTGCATACTTTATTTGGGACAGCTTTTTTACTGTTTCTTAAAGCAATTTTTTAGCTAGTACATAAGTTTTAATTTTTATACTTGAAAGTTGTTTTAAGAAGTTTTACAAACAGCTGACACAAATGAAGCTTTAATCTCTATATTTATCATATTTTTTGTTGATTAGTTTAGTTTGATCTCTTACTTTTTTTTTGTATTAACTATGATTCAGTTGTTTTCTTAATATTGATGAGAATGATTTGAATCCTAATGATCTTCAAACAAGATTCAAACATGATCCTAATCTCATTGGAATATGATTCAAACCATATTAAAACCTTATTCGAATCTTCTTTGAGCTTATGTCTTTTAAGGTGTCACGACCCGACCCGACGGGGACGGATCCCGCCCGAGCCGGATCGCGACGAGCGCACTTACCAAACTTGCTTATCCAGGATCTGGCTTTGGATTAGGTTACTGAACTGATCTTCCAAATTCTTAACTCAACAGAAAAACACAGAACAACAGAGCTACTAAAAACATCAAATGCAGCGGAACAAAACATCTATTTTTTCATTTCCTCAAAATAATCATCTACACAACAGTACATGGCTTTCAACAGAAAGAAAGACAGAACAGGAAAGCCATGACTGTACAAAAATCAAAAGTACAAAAGTACCTAATCGGATCAGACTCTGAAACTAATCCTGGACCTCCTTGCCCTTCCCAGAACCTGAAAACCACCAGAAAGCAAGGGTGAGCTCAACAGCTCAGCAAAGCAACAAACCACCAATCTAAATTCTCAGAAACCAAAACCAAATTCATCAGACAGAAATCAGATCAGAAATTGAAACAGAATCAGAAATCAGAACTTATACGGACAGATATCAAATCAGAATCGGAATCGTACAGATCATATCAGAACAAATCAACAGAGTCAGAATCAGAATTCAGAAATCAGAATCGTACGGAGCATATCGTATCGGAATCACAATTTCGTACAGAACAGAACAGATACAGAAAACAAAACAGATACACATAGCTAAATGCCCTGACACTGACGGAATCTCTACGGATTCCGGCCCCTTATGCCTCCCTTCCCAGACACTGACTGAATCTCATAGGATCCAGGCCCCTTATGTCTCCCTTTGTGCTCACGGCACCAAAACAGATGTGCTTATAGCACCAAAACAAAATTCATCGGATCCGGAACAGAACAGATATCAGATTTCAGATTTGAGCTCATTTCAGATTTCCCGTTTCACTAACTGAATCTCATAGGATTCAGGCCCCTTATAACTCCCTTTTTATAGCTTATACACATAGCATTTCAAATCAGAAGAAATTCGGACATTTCAGAAATTACCCGAAAATCGGGCAGCACAACGGCAGTATACAGAATTTACACAAAAATTCCTACAAAGAAAATTTACCGAATTCGCACAGAACATAGATAATCACATTCCAGAACATTTATTCTACTGCACAGAGAATTTACGATTTCACAGAAAATTCCGGTCGACTAAAAACACAGTCGAATCAAAAACACCCGGACGAAAATCTTCAAAATATAGTCAAAACGTGCACACCCGGCACGGCAACGATATACAGAAACTTACGCGGTAAAAACTGAATCAATCAAAAGTTACGGACGAAAAACCGTAACGAAAACGAAATCCGGACAGAAAAATACCGCCAACCGCGACGGAACTGAAAATTGAGAAAGACGGAATGTGCCTTACCTTGAGCACAGCAAATTCTTCAACAGTTACTTCGCTCGAAAACGGCTCCGCGTCTTCCCGAAATCAACTTTTCCAATTTTCTCTTTTTCTCTCTCCTCAGAGCTGAAATCAGATATTTATTTTTTTTTTCTCTCTCTTCAAATGAGCTGATTTGCCTTAAATTCTCTTCAGATCGGCCTGGCCGATCGTCCAGATCGGCCTGGACGATCAGACCAAAAACCCATCGTCCAGGGACGATTTTTCAGGACGATGTTTACTATTCATAGGCGATAAAAACCTCTACTCACTGACTTGTGCCATCCACTGATCGTCCCGGGACGATACCTCGATCGGCCTGGACGATCCCTACAGGAAAACACTTAGAGCAATTCTGGACAGATTCTGGAACTGAATATACACTGATCGTCCCAGGACGATCCAAAATCGGCCTGGACGATACTGGAGCAGTTTGAAATATTACAATCTCCCCAACTCAGAAAAATGTCGTCCTCGACATTATCCAATCCAAACGCAGTCAAAACAAGTACGGGTACGACCGTCTCATATCAGACTCCTTTTCCCACGTTGCTTCCCGTGCAGTCCGGTGCTTCCACTGGACTTTAACCATCGGAATCTCTTTATTTCTCAACTTGCGGACGTCGTACGCTAAAATCAATTCTGGCTCTTCCTTGTACGCCAGATTCTCCTGAATCTCAACCTCGTCAGTTGATACCTTCTTCCCAGAGTCTGAAACCCACTTCCTCAGAGTGGATACATGAAACACATTATGCACATCAGGCATAGAGTCAGAAAGCAGTAGGCGATAAGCAGCTTTTCCAATTCTTTCCAAAATCTCAAATGGTCCAACATACCGTGGACTAAGCTTGCTTACCTGACCAAATCGGCTCACACCTTTCATCGGGCTGACTTTGACATACACAAAGTCACCAACCTGAAACTCAACAAATCTGTGCTTCTGATTGTAATACTTCTGCTGACGATCTTGAGCGGCTTTCAATCTTTCTCTTATCAAATGAATCTTCTGAGCAGTTTCATCAGCAAAAGTGGCACCCAAAGTCTGTCTATCTCCGACCTCCGTCAGAGTCAAAGGAGTACGGCACTTCCTGCCATACAAAGCCTCGTACGGTGCCATACCGATACTGGACTGAAAACTGTTGTTATAGGCAAACTCAATCAGCGGAATATGATCTTCCCAGCTTCCGCTAAAGTCCAGAACACAAAGTCTCAACAGATCTTCCAGTACCTGAATAGTCCTCTCAGACTGTCCGTCGGTCTGAGGATGAAAGGCTGTACTGAAATGCAATTTCGTACCCAAGCCTTGCCGAATGCCTTTCCAAAGTCTGGAAGTAAAGCGTCCATCTCGATCAGATACAATCACACGAGGCACACCGTGCAATCTGACTATCTCTTTCACATATATCTGTGCCAAGCGTTCAACTGAATCCGTCTGTCTGATCGGAAGAAAATGGGCTGACTTCGTCAATCGATCCACAACTACCCAAATAGCATCGTGTCCTTGTCGTGATCGAGGGAAACCCATAGCAAAATCCATCGTTACCTCCTCCCATTTCCACTCAGGGATAGGCAACGACTGCAACAGTCCACCTGGTCGCTGATGCTCTGCCTTCACCAACTGACAGGCTTCGCATCTCGACACAAACTCTGCTACATCCTTCTTCATCCCAGGCCACCAAAACAAAAGCTTCATATCAGCGTACATCTTACCACTGCCTGGATGAACAGTGTAGCCTGAATGATGAGATTCATACAGAATCTCCCGCCTCAAATCTCCAAACACAGGTACCCACAACCTGTTCTTACAGAAAATAGCACCAGAATCAGAAACTCGAAGTTCAGGAGTCTTACCAGATCCAATCTGAGCTAGCAACTTCGAATAATCAGAATCTGACTTCTGGGCTTCTTGAATCCTTGCTTCCAAAGAAGACTGAATACTCATCTGAGCCAACTCCAAATCACTGGAGGAAATCACCTCCAACTGCAATCTTTCCAAATCACGAATCAGGAAGTCATCACAAGTAAGCTGAATACCTGATAATCCAGAAGACTTCCTGCTCAAAGCATCTGCTACCACATTCGCCTTCCCAGGCTGATACTGAATAGTCAGGTCATAGTCCTTGATCAACTCGAGCCACCGCCTCTGTCTCAGATTCAAATCCTTCTGAGTAAAAATGTACTTCAGGCTCTTATGATCAGTAAACATCTCACATGTGACGCCATACAGGTAATGACGCCAAATCTTCAAAGCAAAAACAACTGCAGCTAACTCCAAATCATGTGTCGGGTAATTCTTCTCATGTGGTTTCAACTGTCTCGAAGCATAAGCAATTACCTGACCATGCTGCATCAAAACACATCCCAGTCCTTTCAGTGAAGCATCACTGAACACCTGAAAACCTTCCGTACCTGACGGAAGTGCCAACACTGGAGCTGAAGTCAAACAATCCTTCAATCTCTGAAAACTAGCTTCACACTCCGGTGTCCAAACAAAAGGAACTGACTTCTGAGTCAGTCTCGTCAGAGGAGTCGAAATCTGTGAAAATCCTTTCACAAATTTCCTGTAATACCCGGCCATGCCTAAGAAACTACGTACCTCAAATACCGTAGTCGGCCTTGGCCAATCAGCAACCGCCTGAATCTTCTGGGGATCTACAGAAATGCCTTCTCCGCTAATCACATGCCCCAGAAATGAATTGCTCTTCAGCCAGAATTCACACTTGGAGAACTTGACATACAGCTGATGCCTCCTCAGAGTCCCCAACACAATCCTCAAATGTCTGGCATGTTCATCCTCAGAAGCAGAATATACCAGAATATCGTCGATGAAGACGATCACAAACTGATCCAAATACTCCCTGAATACTCGGTTCATCAGATCCATGAAAATCGCAGGCGCATTGGTTACCCCAAAAGGCATAACCAAAAACTCGTAGTGCCCGTACCGAGTACTGAAAGCAGTCTTCACCACATCAGATTCCTTCACCTTCACCTGATAATATCCGGATCTCAAATCAATCTTCGAAAATACCGAAGATCCGGAAAGCTGATCAAACAAGTCGTCTATCCGAGGTAAAGGATACTTGTTCTTGATCGTGGCCTTGTTCAAATCTCTGTAATCAATACACATACGGAGTGTACCGTCCTTCTTCTTCACAAACAGAACTGGTGCTCCCCAAGGAGAAACACTAGGACGTACAAACCCTCTGTCAACCAACTCCTGAAGCTGAACTTTCAACTCAGAAAGTTCTTTCGGTGCCATCCTGTACGGAGCTTTCGATATCGGAGCTGTACCCGGAAAAACATCGATAGAGAACTCCACATCTCTATCCGGAGGTAACCCAACCAACTCCTCAGGAAAAACATCCACAAACTCCCGTACCACAGGGATCTCAGAAACAGAACCAACCTCCAAGTTCAGATCCCGCACCGAAGCCAAAAATACTGGATATCCCTTCTTCCACATTCTGCTCACCTCTAACGCAGAAATCAGACTGGAGAGAACACCTCGTAATCCCTGAAATACAACTCTCTCTCCAGCCACAAGCAAACTCACTTGCTTCTTCAGACAGTCAATCTGAGCCTCATACCGACTCAGCCAATCCATTCCCAGAATCACATCATACGACGAAATCGGCAATCGAATCAAACTCGATTTCCACTTCTTGCCAGAAATCTCGATCTCACACAAACAAAACTGTCGAGCAATCAATGGATTCCCAGCCGGTAAAATCACAGACAAAGAGACCGGTAAAACCATCGAATCCAAATGTAAAAGCTCAAAATAATGCTCGGACAGAAAGGAATGACTCGCTCCAGAGTCAAATAAAACACGACAGGGCTGATCAGAAATGTAAACCGTACCTGTCACCACATCCGGAGCATCTCGAGCCTCCTGCTGACTCAGGCTGTAAACTCGTGGCTGAACTGGAGCAGGAGCTGAAGCAACAGAACTACTCTGCTCCCTCTGAATCGTAGGTGGTCTCCGTGGTGCAGAACTAGAACCACCACCTCTACCAGCAAATCCCTCAGGACGTGGAGGAACAGTCCTCGGTCTTCCTGCTGCTGAACCAACAGGTCTGACTAAACCCTCAGATCGCTGCTCATATCCCATCTGTGGACATTCTGCAATCCTATGTCCCGGCTGACCACACCTGAAACAAAGACCAGCTATCCTGTAGCACTGGCCATGGTGTCGCTGTCCACAACTCTGGCACACAGGTGCCGAACTGACAGATCCAGAACTAGTCGTACTGGTAACAGTACCAGACGATCCTCCGCTCCTCCTGGATTCTCCAGATCCAGATCCAGAAACAAATCTCCTCTTCCCAGAGGAACCACTGCCAGAAGTATCTCCTCCAAATCTCTTCCTACTCGCAGACCACCGCTGCTGAGTAGTCGTCATATCATTCTCAATCAGACGAGCTCGCTCCACAAGCTCAGAGAAATCAGTAATCCGGAACGGTATCAGAGGCTGCCTCAAAGTGTCTCGTAAGCCTCTCAGAAACCTGTAGCACCTCTCAGCAGACGTGCTAACCAGCTGCGGAGCGTACCTGGCTAATGCAGTAAACTCAGCCTCGTACTGCATCACCGTCTTGCTCCCCTGAACCAGCCTCAGAAAACTCTCCTGCATCTGCTGTCGTGCAGAAGGGGGAACAAACCAATCTCTGAACACTTCAGTGAACTCTTCCCAAGTGATCAAAGAGTTCAATCTGCCCTGAAATCTGGCTGCCTGCTGGCCATCCCACCAGTGCTCAGCCTCTCCGTCCAACAGAAAAACAGCTAACGGAACCTTCCTGTCTGCAGGACACTGCATCCCGTCAAAAGTCTTCTCTAATCTCCTCAGCCACTCCTCAGCAGCTCTGGGCTCAACAGCGCCCTCAAACCTCGGAGGCTTCAACCTCAAAAATAACTGCAGGTGTCGGTCAATATCCTCAGATCTAACAGTCGACGCTCTGCTCTGAGTCTCGCTCATCATCTGAGCAACAAGTGACGCAAACTGTGAAAGCGTATCAGCACCGACCACTGGGGCTGTACTCCCCACTGGTGCTGCCTGATCGTCACTCTGACCGTCTGTCATGTCTGGGTCTGGCTGATCCATACAGAAAAATCCAGAAAATCCGGAAAACTATCACAAAAACAACACAAAAATAACACAATAAAAAGCCAAACGACCCAAAACTACCTCCCAGACAGACTAACTGATCACATCCTAGAGCTCTGTTTTACAATCCAACCTGTTTCCAAAACCAGTGCTCTGATACCACAAAAGCTTGTCACGACCCGACCCGACGGGGACGGATCCCGCCCGAGCCGGATCGCGACGAGCGCACTTACCAAACTTGCTTATCCAGGATCTGGCTTTGGATTAGGTTACTGAACTGATCTTCCAAATTCTTAACTCAACAGAAAAACACAGAACAACAGAGCTACTAAAAACATCAAATGCAGCGGAACAAAACATCTATTTTTTCATTTCCTCAAAATAATCATCTACACAACAGTACATGGCTTTCAACAGAAAGAAAGACAGAACAGGAAAGCCATGACTGTACAAAAATCAAAAGTACAAAAGTACCTAATCGGATCAGACTCTGAAACTAATCCTGGACCTCCTTGCCCTTCCCAGAACCTGAAAACCACCAGAAAGCAAGGGTGAGCTCAACAGCTCAGCAAAGCAACAAACCACCAATCTAAATTCTCAGAAACCAAAACCAAATTCATTAGACAGAAATCAGATCAGAAATTGAAACAGAATCAGAAATCAGAACTTATACGGACAGATATCAAATCAGAATCGGAATCGTACAGATCATATCAGAACAAATCAACAGAGTCAGAATCAGAATTCAGAAATCAGAATCGTACGGAGCATATCGTATCGGAATCACAATTTCGTACAGAACAGAACAGATACAGAAAACAAAACAGATACACATAGCTAAATGCCCTGACACTGACGGAATCTCTACGGATTCCGGCCCCTTATGCCTCCCTTCCCAGACACTGACTGAATCTCATAGGATCCAGGCCCCTTATGTCTCCCTTTGTGCTCACGGCACCAAAACAGATGTGCTTATAGCACCAAAACAAAATTCATCGGATCCGGAACAGAACAGATATCAGATTTCAGATTTGAGCTCATTTCAGATTTCCCGTTTCACTAACTGAATCTCATAGGATTCAGGCCCCTTATAACTCCCTTTTTATAGCTTATACACATAGCATTTCAAATCAGAAGAAATTCGGACATTTCAGAAATTACCCGAAAATCGGGCAGCACAACGGCAGTATACAGAATTTACACAAAAATTCCTACAAAGAAAATTTACCGAATTCGCACAGAACATAGATAATCACATTCCAGAACATTTATTCTACTGCACAGAGAATTTACGATTTCACAGAAAATTCCGGTCGACTAAAAACACAGTCGAATCAAAAACACCCGGACGAAAATCTTCAAAATATAGTCAAAACGTGCACACCCGGCACGGCAACGATATACAGAAACTTACGCGGTAAAAACTGAATCAATCAAAAGTTACGGACGAAAAACCGTAACGAAAACGAAATCCGGACAGAAAAATACCGCCAACCGCGACGGAACTGAAAATTGAGAAAGACGGAATGTGCCTTACCTTGAGCACAGCAAATTCTTCAACAGTTACTTCGCTCGAAAACGGCTCCGCGTCTTCCCGAAATCAACTTTTCCAATTTTCTCTTTTTCTCTCTCCTCAGAGCTGAAATCAGATATTTATTTTTTTTTTATTTTCTCTCTCTTCAAATGAGCTGATTTGCCTTAAATTCTCTTCAGATCGGCCTGGCCGATCGTCCAGATCGGCCTGGACGATCAGACCAAAAACCCATCGTCCAGGGACGATTTTTTAGGACGATGTTTACTATTCATAGGCGATAAAAACCTCTACTCACTGACTTGTGCCATCCACTGATCGTCCCGGGACGATACCTCGATCGGCCTGGACGATCCCTACAGGAAAACACTTAGAGCAATTCTGGACAGATTCTGGAACTGAATATACACTGATCGTCCCAGGACGATCCAAAATCGGCCTGGACGATACTGGAGCAGTTTGAAATATTACATAAGGACTTTAAATAAACTATTCGATATTAAGGCTTTGTTTGGGGCAGTTTTTTCATTATTTTTTAAAACAGCTTTTTAGTACAAAAATTTTTAATTAAAAAAAAAATTTAACTAAAAAGTTATTTTAAAAAGCATTAAAAAAGTTGCCCCAAACGAAGCCCAAAAGCGGGAATGAATGTTTTGATCTAAAATAAACCTGTAGATATATTTTCTTAAAATTTCAACTATTATGGAGATATCTTTTTAAAATGCTCCAAATAACAAACGAATAACGAGCTCTTAATGCTTTTTTTTTTCTATGAATATAACTGAGAATTAATTTATAAAATGTTTAAAATAAAATTATATTAAAAAAAGTTCTTGAAAATTTAAATATTCCAAGCAATTTTTTTTTTCCAATTCCATCCAGTTATTTGTGAAACCTCGATGTTTAACCCTCATATGTGTTACGGAGTAGAAGGCAAAGCTTCTCTGCTTTTAGATATTGAGTATCACAATTCTTTTTTATTTCGTTTTTAAGCATTGCTTCTCTTTTTCCAATATTTTTCACTTCCCAATAGGAATTACAACTTATGCTTTGCTTGAGAGTTGAGACAGCTTTCTTACTATTTTGTTTGCTAGTTGTTGCGTCCAGGGGTATTCGCGGCGGTAGAGAAATATAAATTTTATCGTCTTAGCATTGTACGAAAATCCGGCACGCAATCAGATAAGAGGAGAGGGTCTAGCATTTATGAGACACCAAGATTTTTACGTGGAAAACCCCTGTAAAAGGGGGAAAACCACGGGGCCTAGCCCAGTTTGAATGAATCCACTAGTATTGCAGTCGATTACAAATGAGGCCCTTCCTTGGTGGAAGGTCTTAGCTTGATGTACATCTTATGGAGTACATTACATGATGTAAATACAAAGAATCACTATTGACAAGTTCGCTTTGTTAGAAGGACTGCAGTTGGCGGGCGACGTAGGTCAGGAGGACCGTAGTCAGCTGGCGACGAAGGACTGTAGTCGGCGGGCGACGTAAGTCAGGAGGATCGTAGTCGGCGGGCGACAGAGGTCGAAAAGACTGTAGTCGGCGGACGACATAAGTCATGAGGACCGTATTCAACGGGCGATGGATGTCGGAAAGACTGTAGTCGGCGGGCGACGTAAGTCAGGAGGACCGTAGTCGGCTGGCGACGGAGGTCGGAAGAACTGTAGTATGACGATGAAGATCAGTAGGACAGCGTCAGGTAGAAGTCCATCAATGGAAAGAAATACATCTTCGCATAGATGTCCAGCAAAGTCTGATAACTGGTAGAAGTCCGGCGTCGGGTTGAAACTTGGCGAAGAGTGAAGGTCCGACGTCGGGTAGAAGTCCGACGTCTTTGGTGGCAGAGGAGAACTCCAGCTTCACTTGGGCGGAGTTTCTGCATCAGGAGGGGACTCTGTTGTTAATTGGGAAGGATTTCAGCATCACGTGGAAGTTGTGCAGAATTCCTGCGTTTCCTGAAAATCCGACAGAGTTCCGCGCGGTTCGGCTGCCCAGTTCCGCGCGGTTCGGCTGCCGTTGATATAATGAGAATGATGAGCTCTAACTTTATCTTATTTAATGTGGACACATGCTTTTGATATGCTTGCCGAGGAAATGTTATCGTCAGAAGATGAAAATTTAGAGACAAATGTAGGAGTGTTCAAGATAATCATGGAGCCTGAAACCCTAAGAGAGTACGAACATAATGGTTTGGTATAACTCAAATATGATATTTTCCTCAAAGCACCACCACTTTAGACGGCAACATCAGCGGTACGTAGTATATTTATCGCTTTACAAGATCTGAGTAGCAAATGCAAACACTTCAAACTAAAATAAGACAGTTTACGCAGTAGTATCAGGGACATCATCCACCTCCGGGAAGCTCAATTATGATAAGTAAATCTAAGCTAGAATGTTATTTTTATTTATAGTTTGTCTTATCATTATTATTAGGGAGGCAATGATTAGTTCTCACCTTAATGATTATGAAAGCAATAAAGAAAGAAAGGGGAAAAAGGATTAGAAATTGGATGTTTGATTATGAAAGCAATATAGAAAGAATGTCGATTGGACTTAGCTTGAAAGTGAAGCCAAAATTCATTCATGTTGAAATCAAAACTTATTTTGGTTTTAAGTATGTCATGCTCTTGCATTCAGAGGCATCGTAAGAGGAGGCTCTACATGTAGAGAGATAGTGGCTTTGAGTGTAGAGAGAGGGACAAAAGCAAATGTGCACGTGGTGTATTTGGAATTCGTTCAAATCAGGATATTTTCAAATGCACTAAAAATGAACCAAGTAAGAGATTTCAAAACCCTAAAAATCTTTTTTTTTTTTAATTTTTTCTTCCAACTAAACACCTAAAAATTGAGAACTCCCACATTTGATTTAATCAATACTCTTAATACTCGCAACTAAATGTCCCCTACAACAAATTTGAAAAGGCTACATGGAAGAAGCTTCTTTTATAATGTTGATTGTCAATTAAAATTTTGAAAGTGAAAACAAAATTTATTTAACTTAAAAGTTTAAGTTTAAAAAAATTGAGCCAAATTCAAATTAAAATTAAGCAAATACTCCCTAGAAGTCTTAATTTTTTTTCCATTTTACTTTTACTTTAATATGAAGTGTACATAAATACATAGATATATATAGTCCCAAGTAATATATGTGTTAGATTTGATTTTATCTGTGGGTGATACCTAACCTTAATTACTAAAAAGTTACATTGAGGTGAAAGTTGACTAGGCTACGTAGGTTTAAAGTATGGAGAGTGTATATGTTGTGGGTCTTATAAGAGTAAAAAGAAATCTAAAGAAAAAACTCAAAAATAGGATATCAAAAGTGCCACACAGATTTAGAAATATTCAATAGAGTCCAAAATATTCAAAAGACCCCAAGTACCTCTTCACTATATATTTATAAGATTTGTATAGTTACAAAAAAGGCTATATGTGACAATCCAAAATTTTCAAAAAACTATTTAAAAAAAATGAAAGTCTGAATTTTTATTTGAATCAGAGTGCTTTCGACATTGTGCTTGGTAGAGCTAGACTCAAGAGTACATCGACGCCTGAAATTACCATCGTGACATTAGAGGCTCTATTCTATATTAATTATGTATTCAACTTGTAGCGCAGGAGGTGTTGGGTCAGAGCAATGCGGTGCTAGACCACTAATAGTATTTTTATATATTTTTTATTCTAAAATACTAAGCACTAAAAGCCACCAACTGCTTCCTTCTCCTCCATTTTGGGTGGCTTACTATGGAAGAAGAGAGGAAAAGGGGGAGGAAGAGGAGAGAGAGGGGGGGGGGGTGGAGAGAGAGAGAGAGAGAGAGAGAGAGAGAGAGAGAGAGAGAGAGAGAGAGAGAGAGAGAGAGAGAGAGAGAGAGAGAGAGAGAGAGAGAGAGAGAGAGAGAGAGAGAGAGAGAGAGAGAGAGAGAGAGAGCGAGCTAGGTTTTGGTCATTTTTGTCAATTACTTCAGTTAGAAAAAAGTCTTCTGATTGTTGTAAGTAACCTAAAACTTACTTTAGTTTTTAATGATTTTGAGTTTGACGAATTTATCTTCCTAAATCGATAAAAATAGATTTTCTCTAGACTTACTATACTTTTATTATGTATATTTTTGTATATGATATATATAGATTTTTTCGGACATTTTGACTGTAATATTATTGAATTTTATTGGATAAAATAAAAGTTATGATTTTCTCAAGCTATATATATAATATTTTATATAGTTAAGTATTTTATGTTTTATTTCATATATGAAAGTTATGATTGATACAACATATATAAGATAAATGTGCCATTTGTATGCAAGCAAAAAAGGTTGGTTGTTAAAACATAATGTTCTACACAAGACAAGAGGGTTGGTTGATATGCTTTCATTTAAAGATGATTTATGGTGTTATCCCTGAATATAGCCTGTAACTTATGACTGATTATGCCAATGAGCAGAGAATGACAACTCTTAATGATTTATTGAATGCTACTTATAATAATGATGATAAAGATGATGCAATGATAATGATAATGATGAAATGATACAATGAATAAAGATGAAAGAATGAAAACACCACATTAAAGCTAGATGTCCATCCTTGCTGAATCACATACTGATGCATACATACATTAATTAATAGCATTGATAGATAAATTAGTGATGTATATGCATATATAGCATTTGAATGGTTATATGCACTAATTTCATATAATAAAATAATTGATGAGATGAACTATATTGATGAAATTGATACATGTATGTTCATGATATAAAATATCGATTTATTGATCATTGATTAATTACTTTTTGACATATTTATGTTCTCACACATATTTTTTATTTATGATTTAAGCATGTTGATTCTTTTACTTTTTATTATAGATCATATTAAATCATGCTAGTAATGATTGATCATAGATGATATTGAACATTATTGATTTTATTAACTGAGATTAGCATGCATATTAATTCCTTAAATCTTTTATTGAAGCTTTAGTGAGTTTTGGTTTCTGTTGGGCTTTATGATCTCATTATGTGGTTTTATTGATTTTAAATCAGGGAAGGGGTTAAGACTTTGTATAGTGAGGTGGACTGAAATATTTTTGTTTCTTCTTTTGTTTTGTATTTTTGTTGTATTTTGTAGTCAAGATATATTGATAAACTTATTGATTGTTAGTGATCTTCTGGCTATTATAAATATAATTTTGGTGAATAAATATATTGAAATATTTCTTTACATATGATATTCAATTATTTTTATTGGATATATTGATTTATATTAATGGTTTATAGAAGCTCTAGTAAATGATTAAAAAGATGAGTTAGATAATTCTTATAATTTAGATCTTAGGGTGTAACAATACTGTTACAATTCTTATAACTTAGTAGTATTTTTATTTGAAGGAGGAGAAGAGAGATGGTAGATATGATAATAACAGGAGCAATGTAAGTAAAAATGAATGCAAATATCACTTGGGCAGAATTCATTACTGTTTTGTAAGATTTGTACCTCCATTAGCTCGATAACAAATACAAGAGGATTTTATGAGACTGGAGCAAGGCAATAGAATAGTGATACAAGACAAAGTTGAATGCACTATGTTGGCAAGGTATGCTCCATAGTTGATCAATACATTAGAAGATAAATGTTATATTTTTTAGAGGACTCAGGGATGAGCTGACACATCTGTTAGTTCCACTAAGGATTCAAGCATTTTTAATTTAGTAGAGAAATTAGCTAGATTAATATAAAATGATTTGGCAATTCTAGCATTTAGACAGGATATGAGTAGGAAGAGATAATGAGATGACATGACTAGAGGGGATGGAAATGAGAGGAAGAATAGATTTTCTGATATTAGGAAAGGATCTGAGGCCTTTATTGAAAGTGAATTGGAGTATACCCAATGTGGCAGGAGGTATACTGGACAATGCTTTTTAGGACTAGATAATATTTTAAATATGGACAATAAGGACAATGAATTGTTGATTATCCACAACACTGACAAGAAATAAGATCAAACTTTAGAGTGGAACAATCCAAGCAAGGTTATAGACAAAGGATTGTATAACCCATATATAGTGAACGATTTATGAGTAAGACATATGGAAGAGGAGCTAGTGGAAGTCAAAGGGATCCTACTTATTATATTATGACATCACTAGCATCAATTTGACCTGGAGTTTACAGTCTGATTAAGCGGGATGGTAGGAATGTACTTGGAGGATTTACTGGTAGAATTATATCCAAAAATTATTTTATTTAACTTTGATTAATCTTTAGCACATATTTAATTAATATCATTACATAACATATTCAATGACATATGATTGAATGATATGCATAAATGTATGTATGAGTTGCCGTATTAAAATTTTGATTTATCAAATGTTATGATGGATGAGTTCCTAATGAGTATTTTATTTAATTTGTTAATGATTGTATCGATTTAGTTTTCAACTTTATTTTATAATTAGTTTATTTTAATGAAATAATTTTTATCATGATTTATTTTTTTGTCTCATTTGTATAGCGACAACGGAAATGCCAGGGGCAACATTATTTCAAACATGGAGAGATTGTAATAGCCCACATTCAACAATCAAATAATATTTTAAAGTCATTATAAGTCTAATCTACAAATCATCTTTATCATAATATAAATATTATTATGATTTAATTATAATAACTTTCACCTAATTTTATAGGCATTATATATATGAAAACAATAAATTTTTTATTTAATTATAATTCCTTAAAAAATTGACACATATAGGTACAAATGAATTTTTTTAGGATTGTTAGGTGTTTGTTTTACAAACTAATTCCACCAGAGCATTCTAAACATACTGTGTTATTTTATGGATAATCTTTTAATATTTTTAAGAGCTTTGAATTTGAAGATATAAAAAGATTTATAAGAATTTTTATGCTTAAATTAAAAAAAAAAAACATAATTACCGATGCTTCCTTAAACTATTTTTACTATAAAAAAAATCTTTATTCACTTACAGATCTGATCAAAAGTCCATTTCCTATAAACTGAAGAAGAGAGAAAAGAAGAAGAAGAAGAAGAGAGGAGGAGAGGAGAGAGAAAGCTAGGTTTAGGAGTCTTAGAGTAGTTTTTGCCAGTTGCTCTAGTTAGAAAAATTGCTCATCTCAAAGTAGCTATTGGTATTCTACCTCTGATTTTAATGATTTTACTTGTTTTGCTTATTTTGTATTTTTTTAAATTTAATTTGAGCAGAATTTACAAAAGTTGTAATATCTCAATTTTTTTGCAAATTTCTACCATATAATTTTTAATATGTTATATTCTTAATCATTCTACACTTATTGACTTAAACATACTAAATTTTTATGGTGTAAATTGATAGTTATAATTTTTTGAAGTTAATGAATAGTTATACATTCCTCACCATTTCATAGATTATTATATTTCATACATGATATTCACTTGCCTAGAGTATATGATATGATTGATCTATGATAAATATGATATTTGTATGTTAATATCGGTTGACTATTAAAATAATAATACTTTTTACAGAAGGGTGGACCGACATGCTTTCCTTAGAATAAAGGTTTGTGGTGTAATATTGGATGTTAGTTGTAACTGATTGACTGATTATGCCGACACGTAAGAGTGATGACTCTTTATTGATTCATTGAAAGCCACCTGTTAAAGAAGATTAATAAAAATAATTGAATGATGTGATTGATAGATAGTGATGATTTATATGATAGATGAAAGGATGAAAACGCCACTTTAAAATTGAATGTTCTGCCTTCTTATTTATAATTATATCCATATTTATATTTACATGATAATATTTATAAGATTAATAGAAATATTGAGACTGATATAATAAGATATATCATATGATAGGTAATAATTTTAATTTTATTATTGATTAATAGATAATCTCTTTTTTTAAATTACACAATATTCGATATAGGCAGACCAAATTGCCCCTCTAATAAACAATCAACAGATTCAAAATGCCAACTGTTATCTATGTACAGTCGCGTTGTAGTTAAAAATTGGCCAAATTTTTATAAGGAGCACGTTTAATATACGATTTAGGAATAGGAGCAAGAAGCTAAGATAATTTGAAAAGGAGCAGAAACGGATCATTCCTGTGCGTTTTCTGAAGAAAACGCAAAGCTGGTCTGCGTTTTCTGAAGAAAACGCAAAGCAGGTCTGCGTTTTCTTCAGAAAACTCAAATACGCTTTGCATTTTCTTTGAAAATGCGTTCCTAGGTGGCGTTTTCTTCACACCCGGACCCCACACCAACCGCAGGTGGCAAACCGAGCGGAAATCAGCCGGAAAAAAGTCACGGGCTGGCCAACCCGTGACTTCAACTCTGTTCATCCGTGAGCCACTTTGCATAAAAAAAAAAATTTTTTTTAACGTATTAATTTGCCTATAAATAGCAGTGCATTCGGACGAAATTTTTTTGCCATTATAAGCTGCGTCTAAGGCAACACTTGCTGAAATTTTCTTATAAGGTATGTCTGTTCATTTATTTTTAAAAGCTTATAATGTGCAAGTAGTGATTTTTTTGCTAGTAAATATTTTTTTGCAATTTGTTATTATAAATATTGCTGAAATTTTCTTGAATTATTCTACCTCATATTTGTAGCGTGTTGAACTTTTTTTACCAATATTGTAGAAAAGGTGATGTTGAGAGCATATTACGATGAAGTTTTGACATGAAATTTTGGTAATATTGTTGGAGCAAGTAATATTGTTAGATTAGAAAAGCTTATATATGTGCTAATTGTGTCGTTATTATATATATTTTATGTTGTAGTATTTTTTTGTATTATATCAGTAGTTATTATTTTAGAAATATCATTAGTTATTATTTTATAAATATCATTAGTTAAAAAATAATAATAAAAGTAATCTAATTATTAGTATTTTATATAATTAGTTATTAATTTATTTTTTTATTATTAGTTTTAGTTATTATTAGATATTATTATTAGTTATTATTATATTTTTTTTTCATTAGCTTAGTTATTATTAGCTTTATTAGCATTTATTTATTATTAATATTATTAGTTTTATTATTATTATTATTAGGTTTATTAATAATAATAATAAATAAATAAGCTAAAAATAATAATAAAAAAATAATAAAAAATAATAATTAAAATAATAATAATAATTAACAATTTTAAAATCATCTCACCCTCATGGGGGAGAGAGAGAGAGAGAGAGAGAGAGAGAGAGAGAGAGAGAGAGAGAGAGAGAGAGAGAGAGAGAGAGAGAGAAAAGAGAGCTTTAATAAGCCTACAACTAGTAACAAGTATAAAATAACAAAAGATTGTTGGTAATACAAAAAGACAAGAGAGGAAAGCTTATATATGTGCTTGTTGATTTACAAAAAAAAATTTGCCATAATACGAGAGTTTATGTAATTAACCTAATTAAAATATATTTAAATGAAAATAAATTTAATTTATATAGGATAATTAAATTGTATTAGTGAAAATGTTTCTTAGTGAAATGATGAATTTTTATTAGTGAAATGAAAATTTAAATAATTTATTAGTGAAAATTTAATTTATTAATATGATTTATTAGTGAAAAATATGAGTGAAATAAATTATTTAATTTTTATTAGTGAAAATTTATTACTGATAAGTTAATTTATTTAATTTTTATTAGTGAAATAATTTATTTAATTTTAATTAGTGAAAATTTAATGTATTTAATTTATTAGTGAAATAATTTATTAGTGAAAATATAATTTATTTAAATGAAAATGTTTATTAGTGAAATGATGAATTTTTATTATTACAAAAATATGATTACAAAAATATAATCTTTATTTTGTAAAAAAAAAATATTGTAATTAATATAAATAAATATTAAAGTTATTTTAAAATTATTTATTATCAGAAATTGCCTTTAATTAATTTTTTTAATAGAAATATTTGGCAAGCATTGAATGTATATGTTTAATATACAAAAAAATATTTGGCAACCTATGTAACTTTTATATTTTTAGTTAAATTTGATTGCTTATTTTATAAACTCATTTTGTTTCTAATTAAAAAAAAAATTTGTTTCAAATAAATAAAAATATAATTTAAAAATATTAAATATTTTGTAAATTAAAAAGAATGTAATTAATAATATTAAATATTAAAGTTATATATTAAACTGAAACATTAAATTCATAAATATTAATGTTATGTAATAGTAAGAGAGAGATAGAAAGAATTAAATTTAAAATTATTAGAAATTAAAAAAAGACATTAAATAGATATAATTAATAATGACATTAAAAAAAGAAATATTAGAAATTAAAAGAATTATTATATAAAACTAGTTGACTAAATGATATTTAAATAGATAATTATTAATATGGTAAAAAGCAAAAGAATATTTTTTTAAAAAAGTATCTTAAATTTAAAATTAAGTATATTAAAAAATTCATTTAAGATGAATATAAAGTATATTTATGAAAATATAAAAAAGAGAGTTTATTATAAGGTAGAGCTAATAATAATGTAGGATATTTGAAAATATAAAAATAAAATAATTTCATAATAGGTAAATTGAATCTTTCCCTTTCTTCCAAAATTTAAATATAATAGAATATTTTATTACTTGATTTTTTTTCCTTTCTAAAGTCCAATATATCTATAATTTACTTTGATATCCTTTGTTATAATTGCCCTTATTATATTGTTGCTCCTTATTTTGGTTAGAGTTATTCAAATCATTTTCAAATATCCTAGCTCTCTCCACTAAAACTAAGAATTCTCTGATATCAAAAGGAGTAAAATCGAGTCTCAACTAATCCCTAAATCCTCTAAAGAATGTATGAACTTCTCTACTTGAGTATAAATATAATGTAGAGCATATCTGAAAACAAAAAAAAAAATTCTGCTTCATTCTACATCATCATCTTGGAACCTTAGATTAATTTGAAGAATTTGGAATAAACCAATCTAGAAACACCCTCACAAACTCATCCAAAGAAATTAGAGTTACTGGCAACATCCAAAATTTCTCACGATGTAGTGCTTGCCATCATCTATTTGCCTCTCCCTCTAACATAAAGGTTAAAGGTTGTAAGTACTTTTATAAAAGGAATGTTGACGAAATATTTTGGTCTCAATATTTGTTGAAGAGGACATCCAAAAACCTCTTTTGACCCAACCTTTTTCCCTTTTTTGTTTTTCTTTATTATTTTATCATAATTTGTTTTTCAGCAAAACGTCATTATTTGACAAGAAATAGTTTAATTATCGATTTTGCTTTCAGTTCTCTTTTGATCATTATATGTTATTTTTTACCATTGAGACCTTTAAAATTGACATAATTATATGTTTATAAAATAAAGGAATAGTCTCATTTTAATGAAACCTCTTTAAATTTTAATTAATATATGCACCATACATATAGAGGCTTTGAAAATATGTTACAATATGATGTCTTTATAAAGGAAACATAACAAATTGACTCAAAAGAATCCTTAAACAAATCTGAAAAAAAATGCCAATAAAATATTAAAAAGATTTACTATTGTCTTGATATGGCAAAATTTCATTTATGAGTAAAGACCGATAATTACTTACTCTTGGTTAGCCATGGATCATATCCCAAACTCCAAGCATGTAGAGCTCTCCTAGTGAGCGCTTTAAGCTACAACATTATTTTGGCAAAATTATCCATCGGTACCGCCATGTTCAAGTCTAGACTATAATCTGAATTATTGGTCATCTGCCAAAGAATTAGGGTATGGGGTTGTATTATATTTAATCCACTTATACAACACTTTGCTTTCAACTTAGTAGTGACAACAATTATAGGCTAGCAAATTTAGGTGCATCAGGACGAAGAAGAAGAACCTCAGCTCCAGAGAAGGAGTAGGCGGGTACCGTCAAGATACACCCCCGGTACAGATGCTCTCAAACCAAGAAAGAAGCGTTAGTAAAAATTTAGTTAACCTCAATGATGTATTGTCTTAAAACTTTCATGTATGACTTTTTATGATTATGTAATATACTCTTTTTAATGAGTTACTATATTCGATATACAAATGTCCCGGTTGTAAACATTTATTCGTATGATGAAATTTGCTTATCAAAAATGCTGGTTAATTCATAACTATTGATACAAGCTTTTTTTTTCCTACTGGTCATTTCTTTCTTTGTTAGTAAGTGTTACATAATAAAGAGAAATTCTACAATTGTCAATGATAGATGAAAATTTTTCTTTTCAGCTACATTAATCAAGAATGCACTCCTACAATTTGGCTGCTACCAGTAGTGATGAAACCAAACAATTGATTACAGAGGGTACTATCCGGGTGCGTAAAAGCTTATCTTATTCTTTCAATGAGGAACTTGAAGCTAGAGTATTATCAAATGAACTATTCAGGTGTGTAATACATACTTGGGATGAAGATGAAGATGAGTTACTGTGGAACGTACATGATGATATGAAGACAGCTAAGGAATTTAAAGGTAACCCTGCACGTCGAGAGTTAGGCTGGAATTATGTACAAGAAGGATTCCCCCTTTTTAAGCACCACCTTGTGGCAAAAGATTTCTTAAAAGGTCGAATTCTAGAACTTAGTTGTGATAAAGACAATACAGTTGCACAAGGTATGGGAAGGTCCATGATGGATATAGATAACTGTATTTTATACTCTAAATGGGATAAGTATCATGATAAGCACATATTAGATTCGTATCAACAGTTGTTACAAAATTCTAAAAATTCTAAACCGAAGGATTTTCTTAATGGAGAAGATTGGCAGCAATTACAACTTCAATTTCAGATCAAGTTCAAATGTTGTCCTACACAAACACAGCTCCAGAATCGTCTACGATATCTACTTAACAACATGAATCAGTAACTGAACTCATCATATGTATTTTATTTTCTTATTGACCTCATCATGTATTTTCATTAATTTGTGTTAATTACTTTTCGCATTACTCTCAATCCAATCTTTCTATAAAAAAGATGAATAACAAAATTATGCGTTCATATTTTCTTAATAATAATATATATACAAATACAAATAATTTTAAATTCAATCATATCTTTTAAAGTAAATTCTAGATTATATACAACTTATTTTAAATTATATATTTTAAATTTTTTTTAACTAATCTTAAAAACATATTTTGCCTTTTTAATTCTAATCTCTCAATTAACAAAACTTTAATTATATTTAATAATATTATTAACATCTTTATAAATAACAAAACAAAATATTAACTCAAGCTTTTAAAAAACTAAATTATTAAAACATGTTTATAATATTTTCATGCAAAACGCAGACCTGCTTTGCAACATTTTTAAAATACAACGTTGCCACCTACTAATATTTCAAATATTTCTCATAAATTAAACTTATTTTTAATTTTAATTAAATATCTTTTTAACTTATATTAAACTTATTCTTAAAACAACCAAATAAAATAATTTAGTAAATAAAAAAAATTACGACTTTAGTAATGTATTTTAATAATATTTAAAAATTTATAAATAAATAAAGTATATTACATATATATCAATTAAACTATATTAATTTTAAATATTATAATTATGATTAATAGTTTTATTTCAATTTATATTTAAATTAACGTTAACATTCATATTATTTATTTAAATTATTTAAATATAATAATAAAAACAAAAATGCCACTTATCTTATTTTTAATCAATGTCACTCAATTCCATTTTGAAGAAGTTTGGAGAGGCAAATAGCAAATACAACATAGTATGGATCAGTAATACAGTTGCAAACTCTTCCATAGCATGAATTCTATTTTTAAAATAACTACAAGCATTTCTGACTCATCTACTGTTTTCTATGCTTTCAGGATTAGAGTTTCTTCAATCATTTAATCTAATAAATTTGTTGTTGTACTTATTTGCATGTATTGTATATTGTTAAATGTTTTACCTATATTTGCTTCTATACTTGCTACATAAAAAATATCCAGTTAGCATCTTCATAAAAATCACCCTAAAAAGTAAAAGATTAAAAACTGATCTCAATAGTGACGTATATCACTAACCCTTCCTTCCAATGCAGTTTAAACTCTTTTGCTGAAGAAAACGCAATCGTCATTCGCATTTCCATTAAAAACGCAATCCTGCTTTGCATTTTCTGAAGAAAACGCAAAGCAGGATCGCATTTTCAAAGAAAATGCAAAGTGGCTTTGCGTTTTCTGAAGAAAACGCAGTCCTACTTTGCGTTTTCTTCAGAAAACGCAAAGGATGAGTGCGTTTCTGCTCCTTTTTAAATTATCTTAATATCATGCTCCTATTCCTAATACAATTTTAAACTATGCTCCTTTTAAAAATTTCCCCTTAAAAATTTCAAGTACATGGGCAAGCAAACATCATAAAGGTTCTAGTTTTACCATATCTGTACTTTCTAGATTCCAGATAGCGGTCGTGATTGAGAGGAGGGAGAAAGAGAGAGAGAGAGGGAGAGGATAGAGGGAAACACGATTGCCAAGTTCCTCTTCCTCTCTCTCTTCTTTGTTCTGTGCTATCTTACGATTTTAGGCTTCAGCCCCCTTTTGCACTTAGCAAATGGCGTTGGAAGCCTTCGTATCTTCAATTGATTGGGATTTGGAATCATATCCAGCCTACGAGGATTTCTTCGTCCTGCCCTTCCTCCTCCTCTTCTTCCCCTGCGTTCGGTTTTTTCTTGATAGATTCGTGTTCGAGGTTAGTGTTTCCGAAACTCCTTTCTTTGTTTCTGATTGAGACTGAAATTTTTGGAGAAATCAACACTGTTATGGAAAAACTGCGGACTGGTTCCGTTTCTGTGAATCTTTACTGATTTCTATTGCTGAAATGGTTGGTTTGGGCGGTTAGTGTGATTAAATTTTCTGATCTGTTATGATTGGGGATGAATGCCCAATCAAATTAGCGAGATTGGAGTAAGATTTATTGCTAGGAAATTGTGATTTTTTTTTTGAAATCAGTTGATTAGGAAAGGTAGCAATTTGATTAGATGGGATCTTAATTAGAAGTGAATTATAACTGCAACAAAATAGGCATGAAAAAACGCCAGGAGATTAACTTGCTTTTTAGTCGGATGGTAGGGCATATGCTATTTTTTGCCATTTGGCAGCTGCAAAGATGCTTCAGTCGTGCGGGAAACTGAAATGTTCGCCTTTCTTTTTGTTTTTGTTTGTTTGTTTTTCTTTGCTAAGAGTTTGTGACTTATCTACTTTGTTTTCATTGGCCGCTCCATCTTTAAATCCAACATAATTATTTGGGTTAACTTTTCTAACCGTATCATGTGATTGTGAACCGAAAGTTAAAAATGACTAAACTATCTGTTTGCAATCTGAATTTAGGTTTCTAGCTTCAATGTATTTTCTGCTATATGCAAGCATGGTTGGTTCCAGCATGATAGCTGTGAGTCTTTTATGGTAGTTGCATTTTATCACAAATTTTCATCAATCACCTAAGGGATACGTCTGGGCAGCACCATTTTTGTCTGAGTTTAAATGTATGTAATTTGCCTTCTTGTTTTTATGATCTTCTGTGTACGGAGACCTCTTCATTCACTCATTCAGGCTACTCTTCTCCATATGTAAGCGAAATTTTAAGTGAATGTTTGGTGAAGAGTTCAACAAACTGCCATTTGATAGGTGCTGCAGTGACTTTTATTTGTTATGTGGGTGTGAAAGTTATGCTTTATTTAATGCATTGGTTTTCTTGCCAAATAGTCATTAAAATTACATCAACTGTTGCTTTTACAATCATTTTGAGAGTCTTATAAAGAGAGATTTTTTTCGAAACACCCAACATGGGTGGGAGTTGAACCTTGAAACCTCATCACCAAGATATATGTAATTTTGCCAGCAACCAGTTGTTTGAGTGGTATTGCCTTTGATCTCTTTAGTGGAAGTTCAAGGTTGAACCCTTACAAAAACAGTTGTTAGTAATTTTAAATGTAAATATGTTATTTATTATTGCTACAGTTAGAAAATCTTAGTTAGGGAGGCTATGCTTTGTCGATTCATGTGTTGGGTGACACATAAGTCATTCATAACTAAGTTGAGTGCGGTAGAAATGATAATGTCATGATAGATATGTGGTAAAACTAAAGATGTAAATGCTTATGTTGAGGAATTGTTTGAGTTGCACTTGTTGAAGGAAATGTAGTTGTGAATTTATGCATGTTCTTTAGGCTTGTATAATGGAGGATAGAAGTTGCAATAGAATGAGTAGATATAATTAATATGTACAAATTATTATAGAGAATGTCTCTATAAATTGTTCAAGAAGACTTATGCAAACATATAATTGCACAAATTATAGTGACACCTCTTGTAGATTATTAACAGGTTGGATCGAACGGATAAAAGGTGCAAAAAAGACATTAGATATAATTAATGTGTACAACTTTGGAAAGAGAATTTGTCTAGAAATTGTTCAAGAAGACTTGTGTGAACATAATTACACAAATTACTGTAAAATATTTTGTTTCTCAGTTGGATTGAATGGAGAAAGATGATTCATTAACACTACATCAAATCGTTCGGACAGGGCTTATGAAGATGATGGTGATTTAATATTGATGTACTTTGTAATCCAACATTTTGGCCACTAATGAATCCTTCATCTGACTGGACGGTTATACACAGCTGATGATGTTGACATAGAATAATGTTAGTTCCTTTGCATTTTTTGTGACTTATTAAATATTAGGATGAATAAAGGATTTCAACCCAAAGACCATTTGCTAGGTGGGCTACTGCATCACATCTTAGCAACTAACGAGCCAGTGCACTAGTTCTTAATATAGGTCTCAGAAAGCGTCTCTTCATCCTTGATTTACCATGTAATAAAACTCATGTAAGAACTCTTTCTACCTATCCTTTTCATAATTTCCTTACATTCTCATCGGTCCAATCAATTAGCATTCTGGTTTTTGCTAGGAATATATTTCTCAATGTTTCAAGGTCTTCAAAAGCCTCTTTGATAAGAGTAGTGAGTATGGTCTTGGCTAGTATTAGAGAACACTTTGAGGAGTGGCTCGGCTAATTCTCTTCCATTTATCCTACCATTAAAAATGGTGTTAGTTCTTGCTAAGATACAGTTCACTTGATGTCTAAGAAGTGTACTTGTTTACATTTAGTGGTAAAACATTAAACAAAGTCTGTTGTCCTTATCATCTCTTATGTCTATGTAATGAAAGTCATCATTGGCTGAACCTAAGTTTCAATTGTGCAATTTGATTAAAATTTTAGTTCAACTTCTATTTTTGGTTTTGGCTTTAATTTATATGTTTTTTATTTGTATAGAAAGTTGCAAACCGTTTTGTACTTGGAGGTAAGTTTGAAAAGGTTGATTCAGAAACAGAAGAGGGAAGAAAAAAGATTAGAAAATTCAAGGAGTCAGCTTGGAAATGCTTGTATTTTCTTTCAGGAGAACTGCTATCTCTTTATGTTACTTACAATGAGCCATGGTTCAAAGACACAAGATATTTTTGGGAAGGACCTGGAGATCAGATTTGGCCTGACCAAAAGATAAAGTATATTTTCAAAATCTATTTGAGTTTTATTTATACAAATTCTATTTTCTAGTTTTTTTCTTATTCAGTTCGCTTCTATTTTTTTCAGGTTAAAACTTAAGGCTTCTTATATGTTTGCTGCTGGATTTTACACATATTCAATATTTGCATTGATGTTCTGGGAAACAAAACGATCTGACTTTGGTGTCTCTATGTCTCATCACGTTGCAACTGTTGTGCTTATAGTACTGTCTTACATATTCAGGTGTGCTTACTATTAAACATTTGTACTGCCTGCTCTTACTAATGCTTATTGCCATACCTGTTTTTCTTAAGATTGTTTCTTCCACAATAGGATCTTGGTTGACTAATGTCCATCTAGATTTTACTTTTCCAATTGTATTTTCGTACTATACAGCTGATATTTACTTTGTTGGATATGTAGAAATAATGAAGATGCTTGTTTTATGAGGAGAAAAATTCATTCTCTATGCAACAAAATTTTAAGACTAATCAAAGTTGAGATTGAGATCAATAATGAAAGCAATACAATTGAAGTATTAAAGTTTAAGTATCTGAATGTATTATACTGGAGAATGTGGTGATATATATGTAGATAAAACTTCTAAAGATAAGATAAAATGATGATCTGCTTTAAGAAGGTTGGCATATAAATATTATTTCAGGAAATTAATCTAAATATGGTTAGTGGAGTATTTTTATTTTGTCATGCCTTGGATTAGTGTATTGATTCTCATATTACCTTTATTATATATAGAGGGGTCCTCTATTTAATATTACACATGAAGTAATTTTTTTTCTTAAACATGTTATCAGGGTAGCATTAGTCCTATTCCTAGTTGTGAATCTCCTTCCTTCATCCTCCTTACTCGTCTATGGTCCCTAACATGATCCCCCTTTTCTAGTTGCTAACACTCATGACCTCACTCGACCACACCCTCCTCTTATCCATAGCCTCTGTGCTTCGTCACCAGCACACCCTAATTGATGGGGACATCAGTTGGAAAGTCTACCGTCGACATGGTCGTAGATCAACGGCCTCGATTTATCCGATGTACTTTTGATTTTATTATTGTTTCCTTATTGATGTATTTTTATTTCAGCATTTTCCCTTTTTCCCCTTGCTTGAGGGATTGAGTCATGTAGCCCCTTGAGGGTATTTGAGTCCTTTTGTTTTAAGTCATTGTAAGAGGCTATTTAAAGCCTTCATCTTGTTCTTTGGAGGTTAATGAATGATAATAAAAAAAAAATTTCCTGCAATTGTGTTCTTGAGGCTTATGTGAGAGCTTGAGAAAGAATTTGAGAGTTTGGTGGAGCCTAGGAGGCCATTCGTACCCAACAGTCACCACCGGTGGCTCTTGGTTCTCCTCCTTTCTTTCTTCCCTTCTACTCAACTTCCACCGTCGGCCATCCCCACCACCAACCACCACCTATCAAAGCTCACCATCATCCCAACCACAAATCCAAACCCTCACCCTCATCCTGCCGGCCCGCCCTTTTAGCCACCGGCCTCCCCTTCATCCACCACCCCCACCCCTCCGTTAATCGCCGGCTCATTTTGCCTCAACCCCATGTATTTTCAAATTTGAAATTCAAAGTGGAAGAGTTAAAAGTTTCCAAATTTGCTCGACGCCAAATTAGGGAAGTTTCAATGAGGTTTCAATTTTAAATTTGAAATTGGAACGGATTTGAAAACTTTATTATTAATTCGTCGGAGTGGATTAGGAAATACATAACTCCCTTTCCCCTAGCTCCCTCCCTCTCACCATGCCGCCGGCCCCTTGTATGGGCTCCACTCCTTTAATGCTACATTAAGGCTCTTAATTGCATTTGTTTTGAAATCCAAATTCAAAGTGTTTTCTCTTCAATTCTACTAAAAACCTGAAAATAATTTCAGATTTGGAGATTAGAATATTTCTACCTTCTCTCAACCTAGTTCTTTCCAAATCCTAGCCCCTTCCCCCCTACAAGCCGCTGGCCTCTCTTCCCACCGCCATCTCTCTCCCTCTTGTTTCTATCGTGTTCTCTCTTTCTCTTGCTATGATGTATGGCCAATCCACGGCCTTGCGTAAGACGATTAAGTTTTCGTGGATCTTCTCAACTTGCCGTTCTTCGACTTGAATCCAAACATTGATGGATTCATAGAGAAGGCCGCCGACTACATACTATTCATTTTGACCAAGGCTATGGAGAAGGAACTATCGGAAGGTACGTGGTGTATCAAGACGCTTCTCCGAGAAGGTGATCTTCTTCCTTGACTCGTGTACTTTCACATTCTACTTACTTCGTAGAGAGATTGTTCAAGCAAGAGATTGTGTTTACTTATCTCCATCCATTAGTAAGCGTATGTTTGTTACTTCTTTGCTTTTGGATCTCTTTGTTAGACCAAGGTTATGTTAGAAACTACTTCACATGCAATGCATTGATTTTCCTAAATGTCTTGACTTTACTTAGTCTCTTGCGTGGCTTAGCCTAAACGAAAGTAACAACTTATTAGTTTTATTTTATTGTTTTAATCGTTAATAATGAAAATCCAAAATTGCTCTTTAATTATTTTGTGCAAGTTTCCTGTTTTGCATTTAGTCCTGCATCACTAATGCCCACAATATTAAGTCCCATAGTGCCATTGTTGGATTGGTCCATTCTTATATTTGGGTCATAATCATGGTTTGTTATTAAGGTATATTTCTGAGGTATTATTTGTATTTTTCACTATCCATTAGAACATAAAAATGTAATTTTTTATTACAGTAAAAACTCTTCATATTGATAATGCTTTCGACTTTATGCATTGTCAATTTAGCTCATTCTAATGAATTATTCATCAAACTTTATGTCCTTATATGCCTCAATTGAATGGGGTTGTTGAATGCTGCATGACCCTCCTTGAGAGCTTGGAATATCAAGGCGGATACAGTCAATTGGATAGTAATTTAATTCTTTTCAATTGATATTACAAGTAATCCTATAAACATCTTCCAAATTATAAAGAGCAGTTAAACAACAATGTTTTGTTCATATTTAAACCATATACAAACTAGTTCTATTTCATGCATTTCAAATCACTAATTAAAATCAAATACATATGATCTTAAATACCTTTTTTCATACTTCTTCTTCTGTGCAAAAATTTTTCTTTGTCACTTATTTTATTTAGAGGTGCCTTTTCTTGAAGCAGGTAAATTTTATATCGAGTTGAGTCACAAAAACTCAGTGGATAATTATAGTTTTATAATATAATAATTTCAAAAATCAAAATAAGTTGTATGCACATCATCATATGTAATCATTGACATTTCATTTAAAAGAAATTTAAACAAAGCATATTTATCATTAGTTGAAGTAAAATAAAGAATATTATTTTCTAAAACATGACATTTTATAAGAAAATTATCACATGTCTTTTTAATATAACATACATCATAGGAGCACGTCTGCAATTTGTACCGATTAATGCACAATCATTTTCATTTATATTTTATTTTCAAACCTTTTTCATTTCAGGTATGTGTTTTACTGCTTCTCTAGTTAGTATCATAATGAGGTGAACTCCTTAATCCATCATGTATCAACATCTCTTTTTTTTCTTTCATTCATCATATATATGAATGTACTTTTAAAATTGGCAAACTTATGTTATTGAAATAAATTGCATTTTATCTAACATAACATCTTTTATAGTATAAAGATATTTATGCGTGGAAATAAAGCATTCTTTTCATCCAATGACATCATTAACAGTATTCATTGGCATATGAAATAATGTGTCAATCATCGTGTTATTCTTGAAATAAGAATTGTAAATTGCCATAAGTAAAAATATAATTACTTACCTCAGCTTCAAAGATTTTGCTATGCTCTGTTAATCTTTAAGCTCCACTTCCTTTATTTCAGTGCGTAGAATCATAAACAATTTCTTATAAAATGTCTATGTTAATTACTTTCATTTAACTATACTTATTTGTTATTCCTTAAATTTGATCTCATTATTTAATGATGTTTTTCTTCTTTTCAAATATATAAATTTTATTTACCTCATCTCTTTCTTTATTTAAATAATTATTTACAATCTCTTGATTATTGCTTTAACCTAACATTATACGCATTATATATTTTCTTAATTTTTATTTATTCCTATAACATAACATTTTAGTTAAATTACAATTATATATCATCATAGTTAAATTAAAAAATCTCATCGTAATTAAATTCTCATCTTTTTATTTCATGCAAACTGCCAACTTACAACCGTAGTATTTCTATGCTAATTTTATATTATAAAGACAATTTAAATTCTTTTTTTTTTTATTTATAAAATTCAACTCTTAAAATCTAGAGAACCACATATATCATGGAATAACATCTTAACTTTCCAATTTTCTCAATAAATAAAAAAAAAAACTTCTTATTTAATCAGACTTCGCATATTCTTCTTCTTTTGCATAATCACTACATCTTGATTTACACTTTTCCCACATTCCAAAAATCTGACACAATTTTTTGTGATTAGAACATCAGTCTAGGGCTTACAAAAATGAAACAATAAAATTTTTAAATTGACTTTCTGATTTCATATATAAAGAAAGGCAAAATGAATACATTCTCAAAATCCTAAGTTAATTATATGAAATCAACGACTCTCCTTTCTCTCGCTTGTTCATTCTACAATCTCTATCTCTATACCTCTGCCTGTCACCCTCTCTTTGGATTGCCCATTGGTCTTCGCACGTGCTTGTACCCTTACTTTTTTTTTTTTTTTTTCTGTATGAGATGGAATTGAATCATTAGTTCCTTTGAATCGATGCAGTTGATTCAACATTTTTTTTCCTGGCTTTTATAATCTCTTCTTATAAAAAGTTCATACTCAAAATTTAAACATGCCTTAATTGAATAGATGTGGATATCATTCATGTATTTCTGATTCATTATCTTATATGACATCTCTTTTTGTCCTATGTTTTTATAGAATTTGAACAAATGGAATGTCTTGATTGTTGATTCACTTTAAATCATAGCTCAATATCTTCTCAAGTTCTTCTATATATGATTGAACCAATGACAACTCATACTAGCTTCAATAGCTATGTATTTTCGAAGTGTAATAGAAATATGAAAGATATTTTGTACTCTCTACATTTGTGCTAGTAACACAATCTGTAAGCCATATTTTTACTCATTCCTATAATTTCATACTCCCCCACATATCACAAAGTTATATTTCCAATCTATCCAATATATTATTCACCTTGCATTAGATTGACTTTCATAAATATAAACTCATCAATATTAAATTTAACTAACCCATGCTTAGCATTATAATATTTCTACTGTCCTTCCTGTACAGCCTTCAAAGTGTTCCCTATCTGTCGAATCTTGTTAGCAACATCATCCTTAAAATCAACATCACTTATTTTTTTATCATGTTTTTGGTCAACAAAATGGTGTTCATCATATACTTCCATAAAGAGCTTCATAGGAAACCATTTCTATTCTTAAGTAAAAGCAGTTGTTGGAATCAAATTCTATTAGCGACATATGTGATTTTTAGCTTCCACCAAATCAAGGGCATACAATCTGAGTAAATCTTTTAAAGTTTTAATTATCTTTTTTGATTAGTCATTAGCTTAAGCATGCAATGCAGTACTAAAAGTCAATCTGGTTCTCAAAGCTTCCTGAATCATCTTCTATTATCTGGATGTAAATTTGTTATCCCTATCTGATGTTATTTGTTTTGGTACTCTGTGCAATTGCATAATCTCATCTACGCTATACCGAATCAGTCTTTCTAATAGGCAAGAAATAGGTTGAATTATCAGTTTATCTTTAGTGATCAATATAGTGTCATGGTCTTGTCAAGATTTGGCTAACTCAATTACAAAATCCATTGTTATATCATCTTATTTCCACTCTGCTATTGACAAATGTTCAGCTTTAACTAATTGACATGTTGGACACTTAGCCAATTTTCAACATTTCTTTTTAGTCTTGGCCACCAAAATATTCCTTTGAGCTTCTGATTTATTTTATCACATTCTGGATGAGCTGTAAAGCCAAAAAAATACGCTTCATGGAGAATTTCTTTCCTTAATTAGTAGCATTTTGAATATATATTCTGCCATTGTCTCTTAATGATTTGTCCTCATCAATTTCATAATCTTCGAAATAGCCTTCTTTCACTAAATTTACAATGTTATGGAAGTTAGCACCCTTGAGCTAGTGAATCATATATTCTTTCTTTCAAAGTGGATTAAATTGTCAGTTTGTTCAATAGAATAAACTTTTCATCTTTAGAGTTTACCACTAAGAATTTTAATGTCTCCATGTCTTTAATCAACTGCTTTTGTAGAATAAGCAATCAATTTGCATTGCTTAAATCTTTTATTCTTCTTGCTTTAGCAACCACATTTGCTTTTTTAAGATGATACTATATGTCCAGATTATAATCTTTGACAAGCTCTTGCTATTGCTTCTGTCTTGAATTGAGTTCATTTTGAATGAAAAAGTCCTTCATTTCATGATCAATAAAAATTTCACACTTAACTCCATGTAAGTAATGTTTTCATATTTTCATTGCAAATATGATTGTTGATAGTTCTTGATCATGCGCAAGGTGGTTTCCTTCATGGTTATTCAATTATTTTGAAGCAGATGCCATCACTTTATTATGTTGCATCAATATCAATCCCTCATTGATGAGTCATTGCATATCTAGAATTCTTTGTGTGAGGAAATTATTAACATTAGAATAGTCATTAGACAAGTTTTTCGTCTAATTATCCCATTCAAAATTTTTTGCCTTTTAAGCTATCCTTAATAAAAACATAGTGATTGGAAGAATTCCTCAACAAACCTTATATAGTATAGTGTGTGACTCAAAAAGTCCTCACTTTTATATTTGTAAATGGCCTTAGCCATTCTGCAATAGCTTTAATTTTGTTATGATCTATTAAAATACCATCACCGTTGATTACATACCCAAGAAATGCCACATTCTTTTTAAGTGTTTGTAAAACTACATGTAGATGATTTATGTGGCTGGTTTCAATTAGTGAGTAGACTAGGATATCATCTACAAATATGATTACAAATAAATCCATACCTTATTTGAAAATTCTGTTTATTGAATTCATAAATATTGTTGAAATATTTCTCAGTCCAAAAGACATCATCACAAACTCATAATGTCTATATCTTATTTTAAATGCAATTTTGGCTGTCTTTGTCTTTGCGTAATTGGTAGTAACCAAATCGTAAATCAATCGTGGAGAAAATTGAAGCTCTTGCATGCTGATGAAAAATATTATTAATCTTTAGCAATAGATACTTATTTTTAATAGTAAGCTTATTCAGTTATCAATAATCAATGCATATTTTGAGCTTTCATCATCTTTCTTTATAAGCAATATTGTAGTTTGACATGATGATGTGCCAGGCTTGATAATTCATATCTCTAATAATTCCTGTAATTGGCTTTTCAAATTCAATAACTCTTTAATGGTTATCTAATGTGGTGCTCTAGCCACGAGCTTTGAACATGGTAATAACTCAGAAGTAAAGTCTATTTCTCTTATTGGTGGCAATCCAGGTAATTTATTTAGAAATGCATCTCGGTATTTTTTTTTTATCATTGGCATACCTTTCAACTTTTTATCTCTTTTGTTTTTTCTTTTAGTTGAGCAAAAAAATCCTGATAGCTACTGTTTAATAACTTGCACGCTTCAAAGATGTTATTATCATTGTTGATAGACCTCAATCTCCATAGAATTTAAGTCATCCCTCTCTAGGTAGATTAAATTTAATCACTTTCTTATTGCAATTTATAGTTACAAAATGGCTTGATAGCAAATCCATCTTGAAAATTGCATCAAGTTCTGATGGTGGAAAAACAATCAACTTTGCTTCAAAACTCTCTTGTGAAGCACATCGCTTTTTTGTGAAGCACTAGTTTGAAGCAAAGCGCATGTGTTAAATCCCATCATTAAAAGCATCGTGTGCTCAATGCCTACTCAAAACAAAGTTCTGGGTTAGATTTCACGGTTCTAATTAACAATTGCTGCAATAACTAGGCACGATTGTTTGCTTCTCCTTGCTTTTTTTCGTAGTAATTGAGTTGCTCATTAATTCTCGATTCTATCCCCCTTGGAGCTTGTCACTTCTTGATGGTTCTTCTCTTCATGCTCACTCTTCCATTAGCTTTTGTACTTTTTTCTAGTTCTTGTTGATGGTGTTAGTAGCCTCTTGCTCACAAGCTTCATCTCGATGCTTCATCTAGCTTCACACAGCCTTCGTCTCTTGGTCCTTATATGGTTACTCAATCTCATGAGTATATTTTTTTATTTAAGTATTTATTTCACTTTGATTTATATCATTTATATCTTTGATTTTTTTGCTTTTGAATACCCAAAAATATTTTATTGAATGCATCATTAAATTTTCTAAAAAAATTATTATTTGATGTGGTATAAGTTTGGTTGATGTGGAATATTTTTTGGATGCTTATTATACTATGTCAAATAATGATAAAAATTTCACATTTCATATTTGTGAGAAGAACTTAGTCACATGGAAGAGTTGAAAATAAACAATGATGGTCTAAAGCATGAAGTAGAATACAAAGTCATGTTACACTCTACTTTTGAGATGATATGGGTTAAACCTTCTTTTAAGAATTTGGTTTTCTAATTACACAACTCAATAGTCTTAAATTGTTACAATTGTGCCGACATCTATATTTTTAGTGACCTTATGTTACATAAAATGACAAAATACATTAAGATTGATTGTCACTTAATTTGTGGTGCGGTATTATCAAATACAATCATTACTCAAGTTTCTAGATTAGAACAATTGATATATATTTTTATCAAGGCTTTGTTACTACCTGAGTTTTCAATATAATGTAACAAGCTTGAATTAATTGATACAAATAACTTCAACTATGGGCATGTTGGTGTGGGAAATATTTTCTTAGAAAACTTCTCTAAATATGATAATTATAATTATATATATATATATATATATATATATATATATATATATATATATATATATATATATATATATATATATATATATATATATATATATATATATATATATATATATATATATATATATATATATATATAGAGGGATCCTCAGGTGAATGATGCACAAGAAGTAGTTTTTCCCATAATAAGAAGTATTATGCATTACAAAGATATCATGGAGACTTAAAAATAAACTTTATCGGCTATTTTTATTCATGAACATGAGGGAAGTCTCTGAGATAGCAAAAGAATGCCTTTCTTGTTCGAAGACACATTTCATTCCTCCACGAATGCTTGACTTAATCTTAACTATCGGTATTTTGATGTTTTCCTTCATAAAAAATTATTTTATTTACCATTTTTAGAAGGTGCTCTCCCTTAACATACTATTTATTTAGATCCCAATATATGTTTTGATTGAGGGAAGTGAGTTATATTAGAACTTAAACTTTAGCTGCATATGACTTATTGTGTATCTTATTTTTGAAGTTTTTATGTCTGAGAAAACTTTCAAGTGTGGCTCATTAGTGAACTATAGGACAATTTTCAGTCTTTAGATGAGTAGAGTCAAGTATCCGCACTGAAACCCAGAATATTTAACAATTTCATGATGTTCTTTTGATATTTTTAGAATAAAAGCTTCTAAAAGAAATATTTGATGATTAGAGTTTTAGGAAGGGGTGGATATAGAATTGCAGATGCTAGAACTAGTATAACATCTAGGTCTGTGATCAACATTCCGAATATAGTACACTTTATTTTTTTGGATTGATTAGTTTGGTGGACTTCATAGGAGGCTTTCATAAAAACTTGGTGACTCATTCATGACAAAACTAGTCGATTCACATAATTTTGATACAGCGGTTCCTTTGGAACTGCCTCTTGAGGCGGTTCTTTCTTAACCGCCTCAGCCAGCCCATCATGGGCCAGCATTAGTATATCAAAGGAGGCAATTTCGCCTCCTTTCTTGCCCAAATTAAATTACCGCCTAGGGGCGGGGTCCACGGAATTTGAATTTATTTGAAAATTATTTTTAGGAAAGATTTGAGGAGGTGGAAAAGTCTTTAAATAGGAGAGGTAAGGGGAAGGGAAGGGCATGCAAGTATTGTTTTCTTCTTGGAGTTTCGTGAATGTTTTGGGCTCTAGATTCTCTTGTCTAGAGATTTGGGAGAGACGATCCTCCTCTCGAATTGAGGATCACTTGTATCTTGCTTTCGTATTGTTTTTTTATTTGTTTCCCTTGTTTCAATCTATTATTTTGGGCTGATTTCGCCCAGATTTTGGCTTATTTCTCGCTGTTTTGTCTCCAATTAGTAATAGGTTTGCTTGCGAACTCAAGTATTCCCTTAGGGTTGCTTGCGAACTCAAGTATTTCCTATCAAATTGGTATCAGAGCAAGTCTTGGGGCCAGTGGAGGGCTGTTGTCGGCCAATTCCAGCAGCAGTTTTTTGGCCGGAAAAAGAAGAAGTTGCTGTTTTGTGACTCCAAGATCCAGATTTTGTGAATCTACAAACTCCGGATCATAATGGCGGCCAAGAAAGTTGATGCTTTGGAGGAGAAACTCGAAGGAGAGATGAATCACATCAAAGAAACCGCGGAGGAAAGAATTTCGTCCATGGAGGGGCAGGTGGCCGATCTCAGGGGCATGATGAAAAGAATGTTGGAACTTCAAGCACAAACGGCGGCATCCGAAGCGAAGGGCCCCGAAGCGAGAAACACCAATTCCGAAATCCGAAAGGAGGAAGAAGAGGTGGAAATCGTGGAAGGGGGAAGAAGAAGACCCTATGTGGAGCCTTTCCATAGGGAAGAAAGAGGAGATCGACATGGAGAAAGGTATGGATATGGGGGAACGGAGCAAGGAAGGGCTGAGTGGGAACGCCATGAGGGGTTTTACGGCCGTCGGGGTGCTGAATTTGAAGGGAGAAGAGGGGATTTTGAAGGGGGTTTGGGCTATGGCAGGGCAAGAGAAGATCGGGAAACTTGGGGTGCACCTAGCACTTGGGAAAGAGGAAACTATGGAAGAATCCGAGGCAATGGGGGGGATCAAAAGGTAAGAAAGTTGAAGATGCCCATATTCGAAGGAGAAGACGCGTATGGGTGGATTTACAAAGTGGAGCGATACTTTGCCGTCAATGGGCTAACTGAGGAAGAGAAGCTAACGGCAGCCGGATTATGCTTAGAAGGAAAAGCCATGTCATGGTTTCAATGGAGAGACCAAAGGAGACCGATCAGAAATTGGAGGGAATTTAAAGACTGCATAATAGAGCGTTTTCAAACCGATCAAGGAGGAGACTTCTATGAGCAGTTCTTTGCTCTAACATAGGAGGGATCAGTAGCAGATTATCGGGAGCAGTTTGAGCACCTAGCTAGCAGGGTGGAGCGACTCTCAGATACAGTATTGGAGGGAAATTTCATGAAAGGGTTGAAGTCAGAGATCCGAGCACCAGTAAAGATGTTGATGCCCCGTGACCTAGGGGAAGCCATGAAATTGTCCCAACTAGTAGAAAATCAAAAGAATTTGAAGAAGGGAGCTAGGAGTAGCAGCACCGGGGGCACGTACAGGATGACGACTACTCATCTCGCACCGAAAGGCCCTACAACAGGAGGAAATAGAGAAGCCACCAAGGAGAAGACAGGAGGAAACGGAGGAAGCTTCAAACGACTAACAGAGAAAGAGATCCAGGAGAAGAGGGCTAAGGGCTTATGCTTTCGATGCGATGAAAAGTACACACCAGGACATCGGTGCAAGGACAGAACTCTTCAGGTTCTCACCGTCTGCGATGACGAGGAAACTGAGGAGAGAGGTGAGGAGGAGACAGAAGGAGAAGAGGAGCTACACTTGGATTTCGCTGAGGTTTCCCTAAACTCAGTGGTGGGGTTCACTACGAATCACACCATGAAAGTGAAGGGAGAAATAGAGGACATGGAAGTGGTGGTGCTGATTGATAGTGGGGCTACCCACAATTTCATTTCCACCCAGGTCGTAGACCAGCTGGGAATAAAATTGATGGACACAAGCTGTTACGGAGTGATGATGGGTACAGGGAAGATAGAGAAAGGTCAGGGGATTTGCAGAGAAATACGACTGACGATCCAGGGGATACAGGTGAAGGAGGACTTCCTTCCACTAGAGCTGGGGAGCACGGACGTCATCCTGGGGATGAAATGGCTGTAAACTTTGGGTGACATCAAGGTGAATTGGGGAGCACTCACTATGGAGTTGATGGTGGAAGGAAGGAAGGTAGTAATTAAGGGGGACGCGGGGCTTTCCAAATCCCTAGTTTCTCTTAAAACGATGGTGAAAGATATCCAGTTGGCAGGCGGAGGATATTTAGTGGAATTACATAGTTTAGAGGGAGAAAGAGTGGAAGAAGGAAGAGACATACCCCTCTCCATCCAGCCACTGATTCAGCAGTTCCGAGAGGTATTTCAGCCACCTCAGGGATTGCCACCGGTGAGGGAGCAGGAACATGCCATCGTATTGAAAGAGGGAGTGTCACCCATCCGTGTCCGACCTTACCGCTACCCTCAGTTCCAGAAAGATGAGATAGAGAGGTTGATTAAAGAAATGCTGGAGGCAGAGATCATCAGACCCAGCATCAGCCCTTTTTATAGCCCTGTTCTGTTAGTAAAAAAGAAGGATGGCAGCTGGCGTTTTTGTGTGGACTACAGAGCACTCAACAAAGAAACTGTACCAGACAAGTTTCCTATACCTATCATTGACGAGCTACTCGATGAACTAAGTGGAACCGTGATTTTCAGCAAGATAGATTTAAAATCAGGTTACCACCAGATCCGAATGAAGAAGGAAGATGTACCCAAAACGGCCTTTAGAACTCATGAAGGACATTATGAGTTCCTGGTGATGCCGTTTGGCCTTACCAATGCTCCAGCTACTTTTCAGGCCCTCATGAACAAGGTTTTCAAACCTTATCTCAGACGATTTGTACTGGTATTCTTTGACGACATCCTAGTCTACAGCAGGACAAAAGAGGAGCATTGGGAGCATTTGAAAATGGTGCTCGAGGTACTGCAGGAGCACCAACTGAGGGCTAACTTGAAGAAATGTTGCTTTGCGCAAACCAGTGTAGAATACTTGGGTCATGTGGTATTAAAAGAAGGAGTTGCAGCGGATCAATCCAAAATTGAAGCTATGATAAGGTGGCTAGTACCGAAAAATCTAAAGGGATTAAGGGGATTCCTAGGACTGATAGGTTACTACAGGAGGTTCGTAAAAGGGTATAGCTCCATAGCATGGCCACTCACGGAACAATTAAAGAAGGACGGGTTCCTATGGGGAGAGGCGGCTACAACAGCATTTGAGAGCTTGAAGAAGGCAATGACTACGGTGCCGGTCCTAGCCTTGCCAGATTTCACTCAGACCTTTATTGTGGAGACAGATGCTTCAGGGTACGGACTGGGCGCAGTACTTATGCAGAATCGCAGACCCATTGCCTATTTTAGTCAGGTATTGACTGCTAGAGCTCGACTAAAGTCAGTATATGAGAGAGAATTAATGACCATCGTATTAGCCATCCAGAAGTGGCGGGCCTACCTGCTAGGGAGACATTTCATAGTCAGGACAGATCAGCGAAGCTTGAAATACCTATTGGAACAACGGATGGTGACGGAAGAGCATCAAAGGTGGCTGTCCAAATTGCTAGGGTATGACTTTGAAATTCAGTACAGGCCAGGAGTAGAAAACAAAGCGGCGGATGCTTTGTCCAGATGCATGGGGGAGCTGCAGACAGTGGCATTATCCGTTCCTTTGATGCTTGACTGGGAGGCTATCAGGGAAGAAAGTGCTAGAGATGAAGAACTGGGAAGAATCAAGGCAGCTTTGCTAAAAGAGGAGTGTAGTCATCCAGGGTACTCATTAGAGGGAGACAGACTACTATATCAGGGGAGATTTGTGATGCCTCGGACCTCGATCCACATCCCAAATTTACTCCAAGAATTTCATGGGAGCGCAGTGGGGGGCCATTCAGGAGTGCAAAAGACCTACAAAAGATTGGCGGCCGATCTTTACTGGAAGGGAATGCGTAGAGATGTAGAAGAGATGGTGGCAAGGTGTGAAATCTGTCAGAGGAACAAGTATTTGGCAATGTCACCAGGAGGACTACTACAGCCTTTGGCACTACCAGCACGAGTCTGGGAGGAGATATCCATGGATTTCATAGATGGGTTGCCCCGTTCAGAAGGCTTCACAGTAATCTTAGTAGTGGTGGATAGATTGAGCAAGTACGATCATTTCATTCCCCTCCGACATCCTTACACCGCGATGACAGTGGCTTCAGCATTCATTAGAGAGGTGGTCAGATTACATGGCATACCAGAGGCGATTGTGTCAGACAGAGATAAGGTGTTTCTCAGTCATTTTTGGAGAGAATTGTTCAGGTTACAGGGGACAGTTCTAAAGAGGAGCACCGCTTACCACCCACAGACAGATGGCCAAACAGAGGTGGTCAATAGGAGCTTGGAGACCTATTTGAGATGTTTTGTGTCAGAGACACCCAAACTTTGGGCCAAATGACTATCCTGGGCAGAATACTGGTACAACACCTCTTTTCACTCAGCTTCACAAATGACTCCATTCAAGGTGTTGTACGGAAGGGACCCCCCTCACTTAGTACACTTTGGGAGTAGCAGTACTCCAGTCTCTTCAGTAGAGGAGTACTTAGAGGAAAGGGATCGAGTATTAGAGGAATTAAAGAAACATCTACTGAGAGCTCAACAGATTATGAAGAAACAGGCCGATGGGCATAGGAAGGACATCCAGTTCGAAGCAGGAGAAAAAGTGTTCTTAAAACTCCGACCATACAGGCAGAAGACAGTGGCCAACAGAAGAAATGAAAAGCTCGCCCCAAGATATTTTGGACCTTATGAAATATTGGAGAAAATCGGAGCAGTGGCATATCGGCTTAAACTACCACTCACGGCAACTATTCATCCGGTTTTTCATGTGTCACAGCTGAGAAGAGCTATTGGAGATTACACAGCCAGCTCGGAGCTACCAGCCACACTAACAGAAGAGTTAGAGGTGATTATGGAACCCTTAGAGTTGATGGGGGTTCGTCAGAAAGAAGAAGGGGCAAAAGAAGTACTGATCAAGTGGAAAAATCTTCCAGACTACGATGCCACGTGGGAGCCGTACGAAAGGGTGAAGCAACAGTTTCCTAGTTTTCACCTTGAGGACAAGGTGATTCTTTCGGAGGGCGGTATTGATACAGCGGTTCCTTTGGAACCGCCTCTTGAGGCGGTTTCTTCTGAACCGCCTCAACCAGCCATCATGGGCCAGCATTAGTATATCAAAGGAGGCAATTTCGCCTCCTTTCTTGCCCAAATTAAATTACCGCCTAGGGGCGGGGTCCACAGGATTTGATTTTATTTGAAAATTATTTTTAGGAAAGATTTGAGGAGGTGGAAAAGTCTTTAAATAGGAGAGGTAAGGGGAAGGGAAGGGCATGCAAGTATTGTTTTCTTCTTGGAGTTTCGTGAATGTTTTGGGCTCTAGATTCTCTTGTCTAGAGATTTGGGAGAGACGATCCTCCTCTCGAATTGAGGATCACTTGTATCTTTCTTTCGTATTGTTTTTTTATTTGTTTCCCTTGTTGCAATCTATTATTTTGGGCTGATTTCGCCCAGATTTTGGCTTATTTCTCGCTGTTTTGTCTCCAATTAGTAATAGGTTTGCTTGCGAACTCAAGTATTCCCTTAGGGTTGCTTGCGAACTCAAGTATTTCCTATCAAATTTCTCATTTGGTAGCTGTCCATGTATTGGGTAATGGTGTTTCTACAAATAAATATAAGTGCCGGATTCTCTTCTTTGCTTTTATGTTTACCCTTTTAATTTTATTTAAATTCTTTTAGGTGGTCCAACTAATTTTATGCATGAAAAGGCTAGAGTAGCTCTAGTGGTAGATAAGATTAGAGAGAGTTACCTTAGATGGTTTGGTCACATAAAATATCAGCCTTCCAATGACCTGGTTAGGAGAGTTGATGTATTAGATTTGGTCTATGTTAAGAAAGGTAGTGGTAGACCTTAAAAGACTTGATTAAAAATATTAGAAATGATATTTTTTATTAGATTTAAAAGAGAATTGGACTCTTAACAGGACACAATGGAGAAAAAGGATTCATGTAGCCTATCTCACATAGTGGAATAAAGGCTTGATGATGATGATGATATTGTTGTTGTAGGTGGTCCAACTAGTTGTTTTTCATTTAAAGCCCTGATCAGTGTTATTTCTTCTTATCTAGTCCCAGTATTTATGGTTGTTTTACTCCAAAAATATCAGATTCTTTCAAATTGACATTACATCATGTTTGGGATTGTGAAATAGAATGGGCTACTAATAAGAGATCTTATCTTTCCTAAGTTTCTATAAAACAAAAATGTTTCTAAATTTCGTTATATGTTTGATACGTCTTCAATTTTACATATCACACATAAATTTACCTTGAATTTTTTTCTCATTTGGGTTTTGCAGCATTTTTCTTCAGTAAACCGATACTGTATAACGAGCTGGTGATTAGAGTGAACATGCCAATAAAGAAACCTACAATAGGCATATCCATGAGCTGCAAGTGTAGCTGGAGTTTATAGTGAGCTATTGCGGATTAAGAATTGGTTCCCGGAGAAGGAATACAATTAAATTATCAAATGTCTTCTGAAAGCGTTTTAATATATAAATGACAGTTGTTTCTCATTTTATAAATTACAATAGCGTGTTCTATAGGTTTCCATAACACTTATTGGAAAACAGCAACTAGCTATGGTATATGGAAGTTGCTTGTAGCTCAAATAAGCATGGAAGATAGGTGTGTGTAAAAGCAAAGACAGTATATCAGCATATGAAGTATGCTATACTGCTAGAATCTATTTGACTAAAGGATGGTAAATTAAAAATGACAAGGATATTAGAATAAAGCCTGGTTAATTGGCCAAATATATAACCGAGTATAAATAGTGGTGGAACTAGGGCGGGTGAGATTTGTTTTTTTTTTATAAATCTGTGCAATCAAGGTTTTTTATCTTGTCATTGCCTGCTTTTTTTTTTCATTCATTCAAGTGTATCTATTAGTTTATATTGTTCATTGCAGATGTCTACCAAGCTATTGCTTGTTCTTATTTCTTATCATTATTCTTGCTCTACAGGTTTGCACGCGTCGGTTCAGTTGTTCTAGCCATTCATGATGCAAGTGACATATTTTTGGAGATTGGAAAGATGTCAAAATACAGTGGCTATGAGCAAATAGCAGGCTTCTCATTTCTTCTCTTTGTTGCTTCATGGATTATACTTCGCCTGATATACTATCCTTTTTGGATCCTTAGAAGTACAAGGTGTATATAACCGACCAGACATTGATTACAATTTACTTTTTCCTTATGCTTATTTTTCTAGTGCATTCATATAAGCGAAGAAGTCATTACTAGTTAAGGATTTTGTTGGTCTCAAGCCCGAATGAAAAAAGTTGAAGCTAAAAGTTAGTTTGATAACACTTACAAAACTTAAGCCATATTTTATAAAACATTGATTAATTTAGAATAATGAATAAAACTGAGTTATATTTGTTATCATTCGCATTTTGCAAAATCTGATTGGTTTGATTTGTTCTTAACCTGGGTTTTGAGGAAATTAGAAGGAACAAAATTGAGTTGAATTGAAATTGTATCCGATCTAACCTACCTAGAGTTGACGTGACTCTTATAATACTAGACTGGACCAGAATTTGGCCTATCAGTACAGATAGAGTTGAAAGATGCTATGTAATTTTACAGATGCTAGTAGCCAAACTTCAGACAACAATTATTTATGAAGAATAATAAATTACACCAATTGTTCAATATGGGCAATATGTTGCACCTTAATATGAAATGTCCTAAATGCTGCATTTTTTATAGAAATAGCCAAACAAGATATCTACATAACACAAATTGTGGTTTCATGATATATGATGGATCTACCAAAACTTTGGTCGGATCCAGCTAATTGAAAAAAAAAATACTTCTACAAGAGTGGCGAAGGTCTCACCAAAGGATCTTGAAGTAAGCAGATAATGGAAAGCAAGCAGGTCATGGAACTAAGGAATCCTTAAAACCAGGTAACAAAGGCAACTGGTCATCTCTTCCATAAGATAAAAAATATACTAAACAGCAAAACAATTTAAAAGTGGTTAGAATCATGTTAATAAAGTTGCTAGCATGTTGCTGTACATTGCCATATGAATTGCCAACACTGCAAGATTTTCTTTTAGGCTATTATGGCTTGGGCAACATAGCATTTTCCTTCTAACTAAAATTTTCTCTTGTTTTTGTGCCTTGCTTTGCAGCTATGAAGTTGTATTGTCGTTGAACAAAGAGAAGCATAAGTTTGAAGGCCCAATATACTATTATGTGTTCAACACACTTTTGTTTTCATTACTAGTGCTTCATATTTTCTGGTGGGTGTTGATCTACCGAATGCTTGTAAAACAAATCCACTTGAGAGGCCACATTACTGATGATGTTCGATCTGGTAAGTTCTACTCTTTTAGAAATTACTGAAACATTATAGTCGTTCCATGAGAAAATCACTCATACATTATTGACTGAATAATTTCTCCTTAGGATACTCTACTTTCATGCAACTTCCAACATTTTTTTTTCTTAATCTGTTATGCAGATTCTGAAGGTGAAGAAGAACATGAAGATTGATTTAATGTCATGATCTACAAAATGTTAAGAGTTCATCAAATTCATCATTTTATTTTAGATCATCACTTAGGCTTCATTTGGGACGACTTTCTTACTGATTCTTAAAACAGCTTTTTAGTATAAAATTTTTAATTTATGTACTGAAAAGCTGTTTTAAAAAACAATAAGAAAGCCGTCTCAAACAGAGCCTTGGTTGTTTTCTATGATCACTATAACCTCTCATTATCTGCCATTGGTGAAAGAAAATGAAGCATTTCCTGCTTTTTTGCATCAGAAACTTACAATCAAGCTCCACAACCATGAACTCAAATGTTTTGTTTTGCTAAGTTATGAGTGCTTGCCATCCGACAGAGATGCATGATAGTTCTAGGAATTTGTACATCAATTTAGGGAGTTTTCAGATGGTAGGTTTAAGGGAGTGTGGATCAACTTGAACTCATTGTTCTATCTTTTTACCCAGAATATGTGTTCTTGTGTCCGTTCTGATTGATTGCATTCTCAGCCTATCTATTAACTGGATTATAATTATTTCACTGTACTTGAGAACATTTATTTCTGTTTAACTGATAACGTGTTAATAAGAATGAACTGAATAGACGGTTAAATTCTTTGAGGGGGAATGATATTGCTGTTGATGCCATTTTTGTGTTGTAGATTTTATGTATTTGCTTCTGTTCTCTTTTGTAAGTTTTATTTGCATTACGAACAAATCTTTTGTATGAGAAATGACAGGGAGATACTCTATAAGATAAATAATCTTATAACACTTTTTATAACACTTTTGATCAAGCTGGTTTATGAAAGCATAATTATTTCGTTTGGTATAGCTTTCTTACTATTTTATGAAATAATTTTTTAGTATAACTTTTTTTTTTTAATTTGAAATTGTTGTATTAGAAAATTACTTCATAAAGTGGAAGAAAACTATTTCAAATAAAGCTTATATAAAAGCATATAACTGATTCGTTTATGACGGCTTTTTTATGCTTCTTAAAGCAATTTTTTAGTATAAAAATTTAAATTTTTGTACTAGAAAGCTACTTTAAGAAGCAATAAGAAAGCTGTTTCAAACGAAGTCAAAATTTGTAGAATAAAATTTATTTTGGTATTGTAGATTTTCAAATTCAAAATTTTGGTAGTAATTTTTAAAAAATTTAACTTTTAAAAATTTATTTGGAATAGCTTTTTTATTTCTTTTTAAAATAATTTTTTAATAAAAAAATTTTTAATTAAAAAAATTTTTTTATTAAAAAATTAAATTTAGAAAGCAGTAAAATAATTATCCCTCTTAATAAAGCATAAATGAGAAAAATTTGCTCTCTTAATCTGCTCAATTTAACATATTATAATAATAATAACAAAGTAGTGTTTGTCAATCATTTTATTTAAATTTTGTGCTTTGGCCGTACATAACATCTGACATGAATAACTAAATAACATTATTATTTACATAGATAAGTTGGATGGTTTCGATTAATGAGAACCGTTTGTACTCAGTGGCCTCGTTGCCACTGTTCTTATCTCGGTTGGCATTGGCCAATTCCCATAACAGGTAAATGTTTGCCAAGCTGTGCTCGTACAAGAGGACAAAACTCATTTAGCTGTATATAGCTCTTTGTATGCGATCATTAACTTCTACTGAAAAATTATTTGAATAATAGCGTATCACTATCTTTAGCATAGATATCAGGGGCGGAACCAGCCTTATGTTTTAGGGGGGGTAAATTTTTCATATAAATGGATAAAAAAAAAATAAAGACATCATTCAAAGCAAAATTTTGTATTTCATTATAATAGATAAATAAAAAAATACTATAAGTAAAAGAAACAAAGCATCTAAAATTAGAAATTTTAACGGTGCATTGGATGTAATTACCTACCAAATGATGAAATATAAAGGGCTATCATCTCAATTCCCTCCTTTGTCTTGATTATATATGTAAGGAAAAGAAAAATCTACTCACAAGACATATAGTTTCAATCTTATAAAAAAAAAAATAGATTCAACAACAAAAGCCTATATAAATATACATGATACACAAAGCTCAACTTTTCAAAAAAATTCAGGTATACTCCTTATGGAGACGAGTTTAATAAATTTTTTTTAAAATGATCAGCCTTTTTTAAAATTTAAGGTATATTCCTTATGAGGCAAGCTTAACAACGAAAACCGTTCTTTTAACATGCAAGAAACTGCTTCCTGCTGGTCTAAACAAGGAAAAAATCATGTGAAAAAAATGAAATCTGCTATAGCAAAAAAAAATCTCAGCTCATTTTCCATTCCCATAATGGTCAAAGAAACAGTTCTCAAGTAAACCTCTTTAGAGACGGAAAGCAATAAAAAAATTAAAGCGAACTTTCCAGTAAAATTACTGGATATATAAATAAAAATGACAGAAAAAAATGAACAGCTAATACAAACCACAAAATCATTGGAAACTACTCTAGTAAAAGATTCATCATCTTCGTTAAAAATAACTCCCAAAATCTCAATAATCCATAAAAAAACAAAATAAGAATAACACAATGAATTAGTTACCAACCAGTTCCCAAAATCTCCGCTGATGGCTCTCTCCGCTGGGGAAAGATCTGATCGTGATGTTAGGGTTGATTGTTGTAGACTCCAAATGAGTGGTAAGGGGAGGAGGAAGCGGACTCATCGACGGAATGCTTAGGAGATAGGAGAGGTGTGGATTGGAGGAAGGAGGAGAATGAGGCCAGGGGGACGGAGGTGAAGTGCTAACGTTGCACTCTTCTTCCTCCGAGCGAAGCGGGCAAAATTTTTACTGCTTTGAGGGTGATTAGGGACAGTTAGGGCAAAAGGGGGAAAAGTAAGAGGTTTAGGGGGGGGGGGGGGGGGGGGGGGGGGGGGCAAATTACTTAAATATACCTCTCTTAGAATTAAAAAAAAAAATCAAGGGTTGTTCCAGCATTTCTCCATCAAGGCTATACATCACACTAAATATTAACTACACACATGACCACTGTATGCATTAAATAAAGAACAAGAGATATTGAAAATATCAATACGTATATTATCGGCACAAATGTCTATATTAGCACTTAGTAAGCTTTTTACATCATCAACAAAAAATTAGAGAATTAGCAAGACATAAAATACACAAGTAAACTTATTTTTATTTCATTCATAAAATAGTAGAGATACAAGAGAACTTATAATAAAATTGTCATCCATAAGGATCAAATAATATTTTCTACACTTCTTCCTCAAACCAAAGAGTTGCTTATACAAACAGACTAAGATCACCACAATAAAACTATCTTGCACTTTCTTAGTCTCCATTAGACTTTACTCTAAGGGGCACTAAAGAAACACATTTAAAACTATAATATTTTGCTTAAGTAACAAACACTCTAATTAATAGAACTAAAAAACTATTTATAATAAGTATAAGGATAGTTCAAACATCGTGGTGCTCGATAAGGTGGCACCACAGTGGCATAAAATGAACTAGCGCCTCAGCGTTGTATTGTTGGCTCCGCTGAAATGCTAGCTGACCTGACATGATTAATAAGTGAGACGACGCATCTTTTGGATGAGTCAATTTGGTTCCTCGCATTAACAAGCTCCACCATGGTGCTCAAAAATTTGAGCACTGCGGAGCTAAAATGTAACTTTCGACACTAAGGCATTGCAAGGATCGACACTCTGGCACTCATTTTCGTGAGACTCCAGCCCATAGTGTTAAATTTGGTTGCAAAATGTTGTGTTATGCTGCGGCGCTGACCTTGGGGTCACCACGGAGCTGGAAAATAGAGAATCCAATGCTACAATGTTTGAATCTGGCACCAGGGTGTTATGAAAGCGTACACTACAACGCTTCTGATGATGACGCTATGGCGCTATTCAACACTTATAATTTTTGTCATATCATGAATATTTCATGCACAAACATCACTAAAATAACATGTTTTAACAAAATTTAAACATAATAAATAGTTTACAATTCACCCTTAATAAATTTCCCCCAACTTAAAACCCTGCTTGTGCTCCAGCAATGATAAAAATCATCTATTGATCATTTAATAGTCAAAATAAAAATTGATAATTTAAGATTACTGAAATATAAGATAATACATCACAGTCTAGAAATTTGGAATATATAAAGTTATAATTTTAATTTAAAAAATTATAACAACCAGTTACCCTTATTATTGCTTGATTTGAATCTATCCACCATTTATGTAAGTGTAAAACTAACTTCTGAATATATAAATGAATAATGTAACTTAGGGATTACATTATAGTTAAATAGGAAGTTTATTAGTGCATCATCACATATACTAGTTCACTTTCCTTATAATCTTTTATTTCAAATATTAAGATGCATTTGATCTTAAGCTTAAAATGGTACCAATTTTTGAATGTCCCAATATTTTTCTTTTTCACATATCTCTTTAAGATTTTTTTCAGGAATTTCGTTCTTGTATATTTTTGGAGAACAATTTAATGATTTTGAATATCAATTTTACTTTCATCCTCTTGTAATCCTAAATTGATTTAATGAAAGGATTCGATAAGTTCACTAATTTTATTTTTAAGTTTATTATGATCTTTCTAATTTAAGATACCCACATCTTTTCCTTAATTTTAATTATTCATTTTTTTTTTTTAATTCAGTGGTCAATACATTAGTATATAATTTCTAAATTCAAATTAAGTCAATAAATTAATTGATCTATATTAGCTAATGATTATGCTTTAAAAATGATGATTTATTATGCATTTTTCATTCAAATTATCATCTAGGGTTTTATTATTATCCTAATTTTATATAATTTTTAATTATCATTTTATTTTGGCTAAATAAATAATCAAAATGCAAGTATTTGTAGAGGAAATTGTATAAATGTTTAAGCTTAAAAGAATTTAATCAAATGTAAATAAGAGAACTCCATAATGTAAACTAACAATAAACAAGCATAACTAGACATAAAATGAAATTCACAAAATTAGGATATCACCATACTTAAAAAAAGAAAATAACTAAAAAGAACTTCAAACACAAAACATGACTAGGTTGCCTTTCATCAGCATTATAGTTTATAATTTTCAGCCAGATTATACCAGTTATTCTATTTGATGATGAACTAACTTAGTGATATTTCTTAGACACTAAGTCTCCATCTAAATAAGACTTTAGTCTAGGGCCATTGACTTTAAAAATATGCAAACTTTTCATATCCTAAATTTCAATAGCTCCATAAAGAAATACTTTCATAATAGTGAATAGCCTTGATCAGCTGGATTTTAATTTTTTTTTTAAATCATTTTAATATGGAATTAAAAAATAAAACATCCTATCTAGAGGTAAATTTTTTTCTTAAGAAGCTTACGATCATGCCATCTTTTAATTTTATCCTTATAAATTTTGGTATTTTCATAAGCCTCTTTTCCAAATTCTTTCAATTCATTCAACTGTATTAATCTTTTTTCTTCTATTCATTTAAATTGAATTTTAATTCTTTTACAACTAAGAATGCCTTATGCTCTAATTCTACATGAATGTGGTATGCTTTTTCAAAGATTAATTTATAGGGAGACATGCAAATAGGAGTCTTAAAAGTAGTTTTATAGACTCATAATTCATCATCTAATTTAATAGCTCAATCTTTCTAATTAGAGCTGACAATTTTTTCTAAAATTCGTGTAATATCCCTATCACTCATTCCGGTTTGGCCACTAATTTGGGGAGGATAAGTTGTTGTAACCCTATGATATATACCATATTTTCTTAATGAAAGATTAAGGGTTGTTAAACCACTTGAACTGCCCAAGGCACACGAAGAGAGGAGGGGATTGGTGTTTTAAAAAATTTCTCTCTCAAAGATACTCTTTTGAGAAACTTAAACCAAATTACACAAAAGTAAGCAAAAGCAATTGATGAAGCAAATATTTTTGTTCTTTTTATTTTGTAAAAAACAAATATCAAAGCTTTTTTTTTTTTAGATTTTTATTTCTAAAAATATATTAAACATCATTTTCTGGTCAAAAATGAGATCAAGAGTCAACTAGAATTCGACTTATTTAATAAACATGTCATAAAATGCAATCCAACCTAAATTTTTCATGCAAGTTTAGAGTTGGGTTGACGGATCTGGTTATTTATTAACACATCTATCTCTTATAATAACCTATAAAACCTCTTGTAATTTGTTCTTCCTTATAGCCTCCAACATCAACCTTAAATATGACGCATGTTCCTCAGCTTTCTTAGAACACCCAAATATGTCTACACATAATTACAACCTGTTCCTGATATGACTTAAAATACTCGGTTCATTAGATCCATGAACATTTCCAGTAAATTAATCACACAAAAATAATATTACCAGGAGTTTATAATGATCATAATTATATTAAGATTTTATTTGGGATGACTTTTTTGTTGCTTTTTAAAGTAATTTTTTAATTAAAAAAAAATTTGAGCTTACTAAAAAGGTACTTTATAAATCAGTAAGAATGCTATCCCAAACAAAACCTAAGTATAAGATTCACCGTATCCTCTTCCTTTCTCTGGTTTATGATACCAAACCTCAAATCCATCTCGACAAATATGGATGTAATTTTCAAATATTTAAGTATATCATCTATCTTGGTAATGGATACTTATCTTTAAGTACTCATTTAATGCCTTGTAATAAATGCGCATATATGATCAACTATAATGAAAGCCTATGGATATCCGAGTAAGGTAAAATTTTTTCTGTGCGGTCACCGAACGACGTCCAGAGGTCAATGAGAACATGCCACATCATTTTTTTGTTGTGTACCGTTGCTATGCACAGTTCAGTACCAGGTGACATGGAGGGACTACTACTCCTCCAACTCAAGCCAACTCAAGCCAACTCAAGATAAAGTTCAATCCATAAAATTTAAAGAACCATAAATCGAAACGAATCAATTAAGAATTTAACTCCTTAAGCCTTCAACAAAGAAAACTTTAATCAAGAATAAAAATTCAGTTATGAAGGCTAATAAGGTTGATAAGATGATAGACTTAACTGCAATTGCTATTTGAAATACATAAAATAATAACTAAAATGCAATGGCAAATATTTAGAACATATATATGCATAGCACAGTAACAAAATGAAACTAAACTACAGATTGCGAAATACATACATATGTGAAGCAAATGGATACTTCTTCAGTTGTCTGCAGTACCTGGAAGAAGTTTTCTTGGAGTTGCGCTCGTCATTCCCAAACGGGCTGCTGTAGCTGGTATGATTCGCGAAGGAGATAGAACTTCTGCGATTGATACATTATATGAGTCGGCGCCAAGCCGGCTCTGCAACCACCCTCTACCTCCAGAGAAGCCATCTGCTACAACCCAGGAGTTCTTGAAGCCAAGGCTGGTAAGTGTTTTCGCTACGATCACGGCGGTATCAGAATACCTGCTTGTTGTGTTTTGAATATCCAAATCAAGTTCAATATAGGAGGAAACTAAACATTTGGAGTATAAGGTGCAAGCACATACGAGTCCAATATCACAATGTTTGAACCTTTGTTGATTCTTTTTAGATAGGATATCTTTAGAGCAACTATCTCTGCTTCAACCTTCTTTACATTCCGAACAAGGCCTTTAAGCTTGTTTGGGAGTTCTTCTAGACTGAAATAAATTAGTCTTTTAAGTATTTTACAAATTCTTACAGAAGCAAATAAAGATGGGTTATGGAAAGAAAGATCCTTACGGAATTGAGATCATTTTGTTCCTAGCACTGGAAGGGAGGCGAGGAACTCCTGTCTTGTTTTTGTCTTTCTCTGATCTTATGTCGATCATAATAAAATTTTGTGATGATAGCACATCAAGAGTCTGCGCAGGGCTCAGATTACCTAATAAATCATGAATTATGCTGCAAATTCATTAAAAAGGTATGCCAGATTTACAGAAATATGCGTTTGAACTTCCATTAGGTTGTGCGATTTACCTTTGTAGCCACGGAAGTTGAAAGAAACAATCGACCATATAGATGGAAAAAGAAGGTATGCCAAAAATAGTGTTCCAGCTGAGACAACAATGACTGTAGGATCTGCAGAGGTAATTGTTTCAAAAGTTGAAGCAGCAATTGGCTTTGCTCCTTCAATTACTTTTGTCGTTTGCTGTGCTGCATCTGCAACAGTCTACCAGAATGAAAACCTTTATCACTTTCCAGGAACGACAATAGAGGTCCGTTTATCCAAAATTTTAACATTAATAGGAATTTTCTAAAATCTTCATATCACTAGGATAAACATGCAAAAGGGAGAACATTGACACAAAACAAATTCATGGGAGAAAGAGATAATGCCGTCCAGTGGAGTGCTTGTACAATTATCCTTCTGGGTTTTTAGAATTATACTTTATGCAAGTAAGCTTCCTACAGAAATCTTCTATGTTTGTGCTGATCACACATATGGTCATAAAACATTTGCACGGTTTGTTGAATTTTCATGTATTGATGAGCAGCATATGGATGGTATGTTTGTCCATTGCATGAAAAGCTTTCATTGCTCAAAATCTATGATGCACCGACACTTCTCATCAAAGAGGCGCGCAGTGTCCGACACCGTGTCCGACACGACACTCGTCCGACACGTGTCCGATTAAAAAAATATTAAAAACAAATTGGACAAGCATGTCCGACACACGTATCTTAAATATTTTATAATTGTTTTTAAAATATAATTTCTTATTTTGGCGAGATTTAAACTAAATTTCTTATTTTCTATCCACAAAACCAAATCAACGTTTGCATTTAATACCCTTCATCGAATATTCTCATTTTTATTTCTCTTTGGCAGTGAAGGTATTTTCATCTCATCTCTTTTTGCACAATTACAAATCTTTTTCTTGTTGAACCAGAGTTGAAAGCAGTGATATTCAATGATGATGATATTAAATGTCAAAAACAAACCTCTAAAGCTAATCCTAGTAGTTGAAGCTTGAATGCTTGATGTTGTAGTAAGTGATTATTTGCTTATATTTTTGTGGTTGTACTAGACATTTTGTAATAAATATTTTATATTATAAGCTAGAAAAGTTATCATGTCATTCATTTATTATTGTTTGTCATTTTTAATATGATATATACATTATATAAAAAAATGCATTGTCGTGTCCACGCCGTACCCGTGTCCTATATTTTCAAAAAAATCCATGTCCCGTGTCCGTGTCGTGTCATGTCCGTGTCGCCGTGTCCGTGTCTGTGCATCATAGCTCAAAATAGGGAATCATAAATACATATGATGAAGCTTCTTTTGATACCACTCGGTCTCGAGTTACAATGCCACAAGGTAGAACTTTCTTACTCAGGGGTGTCAATTTTGGGTCACGGGTCGGGTTTGGGTCGAACTGAAACTGACCCGGCACTATTTGGGTCAACCCGAACCCGTCCAGTTTTTGAAAACGGGTAGGTTTTCTGGACCCGAACCCGACCTGCTTCGGTTCCGGGTCAACCCAACATGACCCGAATAACATAGTGCCAACAAAAAACTGCTAGTTTTCAGGTAAAAAAACAGGTCAATCTCCGCTTTTCAGGTAAAAAACGGGTCAATCTCGGGTTGCCGGGCCAAAATCGGGTTTTCCGGTCAAAGGATCAACCAAAATTCGACCCTATTTTTAAAATGGATCAAAATGTTAAACCTGAACCCGACCCGTTTCGGGTTTGCGTTGACCCTAACCCAAAATTTTCTGATCGAGTTTGAGTCGGATTTTCAGATCCTGTCAAATATTGACACCCTAATCTTACTGGCGAGGATGGCTAAAGATTGAATAAGTGACACTTCGGAAAGGAGATTTCATAGGATTTCTCTTCTTTGAGGCTGATAAAGCTTGTGGAGATGCCACGAAGACAATAAAGAGAGCTTAGAAGAAGATTTGTCAAGAAATCGCCATAGTTTGGGTGGGTAATCTTTAATTTAATGTAGCAAGCAAGAGTCTTATTCACTATGCATAATGACATGATTTGAATGATATGGTTATGCATATAAATTGCTTAAAGTTATAACATGTGCAAGAAAAACTCTACATCATGTGCTATGCATGATTTTATATGAAACTATGACTATATACTATACGGGTTGTGTTGACCTCATTTTTTTCTTGATTTTCCCTCGAGCACGTTCGAGCGAGTTGATCAAGTCTCGTCGAGCTCGATTCAATTCGAATCGACATCAATTTGAGTTTGATTTCTATTGAATTAGTGTAATCAACCCGCATCGAACCCGAGTCAGCCTGATTTGAGTCGAATCGAGTTCAATTTTAAACCCAAATTTGACATGAATTAACCCAATTAGTTCTAGCTTAGTGTCAATATGCTTTTGAAGAAATTTGAACTAATTTCTAGATCAGGCCCTTTGATCCAATGGCCCCGATTGTATTGAGAACCGAAATCTGCCGTTATCGCAGTGAGCAGATTCTATTCGTGTGCTTAAGCTCCTACAACGATGGATGGGAAAGAGCGGGCTGCCTTTCTCGGCATTAGCATGCCTTAGCTCTGGTTCTCTCCCCCCGTCTCTCTAGATGGGCACGATCTCCCTCTCCCCCCGTCTCTCTGGGTTCGGCACGGTCCCAAGAGAACCGAAGTTCTCTCCTTCCTCATTGACCCGCTCCGGCTCCCTCTCTCTCGGACGGTCTCTCCCATTTGCACAGAGAGGAGAAATCCACCTCCCGTTTCTCGCCCCAGGCGGACTCCCATTCGCATAGCTCAAGGCCGACCGCCTGTCATCTCTCCCTCCGTTCGCAAAAGGCCCAGGCAGAACCCGCTTCCCCCTCTCCATCTCTCGGAGATCGGATAGACCTAGCGCCCTGACTCCTCTTCTTGTTCGGGTGACCTAGCTGGGGCCGAGGCCTTGCTCCCGCTCCAGTTCGCGAATCCCAGGGGAGGCCGACGCCGCCCGGACCGACTCCCTCCTTCCTCTCTACGGGTGAGTTCTATCTTCCTCTCCTTCTCCTTTTTCTTCTTCTTTTTCTTCTTCTTCTTCTTCTTCTTCTTTCTCTCCTTTTCCCTCTTCTTTACTTCCTTCTTCTTCTTCCTCTTGTTCTTCTTCTTCTTCTTAATCTCCTTCTTCCTCTTCCTTAGCTTTATTTGTGCCTCATTCCCATCTATGATTTGGTGGCTGATTTGGTTGGTAGAGAATCACGTTAATGCAACAATGCAAGTTTTATGGTGTATGCTTTTACTATGAAAGGTTTTCATTCATTGTGCTAGGTTCTACAATGGCTTGTGATGAACCAATGATAGTAGTTGATTTTAGCAAGATGTGTTAATTTATAGTCCTCTCAAATGTATTGATTTATCTTGTCTTAGAATGGATAAATGGCATCTTAGATTTACTCTTGCTCCTTGTCATGTGATTTTGAGTTTTATGTGTAAAACATATAAAGCCATAAGAGCCTTGTATTTTCTTTACTAAAGCATGCATGTAAAGTATTTGGTGAAATGCCTTTAAGAAGTTTGTAACATTTGGTGGGTAACTCATGAAGCATGTGTGGCTACTTAATCAAATATTGGGTGAGCATCTTTCTTTACATAGTCCCTTATAAGTTTAGACATCATTTTGCTTATTAAGTCTTCTCCAAATTTCTCTAACAAAGAGTTTGGTGCCCTCTTGTTGTTGATATTTTCATGAGAAGTTTTGTTGAGCCCTTTCCTAAGTTTGGGTTGAGGACAAGTTCAAGTTATCATAACACTTTTTATGCCTTAATGTATGGATTTTATGTAGAGCATTGTATTAATTGGTTCAATGGATTACATAAAGGATGCGATGCTTACTATCTAATGATTTTATGATCATTATTTCAGTTTTTATATATATATATATATATATATATATATATATATATATATATATATATATATATATATATATATATATATATGCATTTATTTGACGAAAAATGATAGTTGGAGAAAGTGTACTATTTTCCTTCACTTGCCATCACTTCTTATTCAAAAAAAAATCTGAGAAGGAAACTTCTTTTGGGTTGGTCTTTTATTCTTAAGCATATATATTCTTGATGAGCAATCATTATGTGGATCATGAGAATGCTTTTGTGAGGTATTTGGAAAGTTTTTGATTAAATAAGTGTGTATATCACGCCTTTCGTGGTTACTTTCTTTTGCATAAGTTTACAAGTGTTGCGTGCCAAGTTGTTTGTGAAGTGTCGTTGGAAAGAAATTATGATTGTTTGATTCACATTGAAGCTTGATATGGTAGTATCCGTTATTTGAAGCGTTTCTAACATGCTATCTAGAGGTTTGCAAATGAGAATAAAAGAGTAGCTTCTTTGAGTGATTATTAGTCATGGGATTTATGGGCATACTTGTTGCTTCCAGTCAAACATTGTCTAGAGCTTTGAAAATGTATTTAGCATAAAAGTTTTACATATCATCTTTCATGTTCTTCATTGCAATGTTGGATATAGATCGTTGGATGAATTTGATCATGATCCAAGCATTTCATATGTACTTGAAAGCATGATTTCTTTGTACCTTTGAAATAAAGTTTCAAATATGAGTTTCTCTTTGCTAAGGCTTTCCAAAAAGGTGAAAAAAACAAATTTGTTGTTTTAAGGAGATATTAAACATGAAAATTTGAGATCATCTTTTCTTTACAAAGTTTGGAGTTATTGCAAATGATATGGTGAAATTCATTTTGCATATATCTTAAAATATGAATGATTGAAATGTGATTAATATAGCTTTGTACTTAATGTCATGAGCTAATTTGAAAGAGTGTAGTTGGCACCCATTAAAGTACTTGCAAAATCATATGGTGGATACTATCAAAGTGAGCTTACGGATTTGTATTAAGATGCCCATTGAAGATGTTTGCTAGTCCATGGATGTGGAAGCTAGAAGTTTGTTGGAAAATAGTTACACCTCTCATGTCTTCAATATATACCCTCATGTCTTAAATCTATGTTGTTTTGTGATGATATCATGCCCTTCTCCCTTGAGTTTTGGAAACGAAATAAAGACAAGAATTTCTTTCTCTTTTTCAAATACATTTGGTGTAAGTGTTGAGCTTGAAAAGTCTTGTGCTTTGGAATTTTACTATTGTCCACTCATACATGCTATAAAAGGAAGTTGGATGATTACATAAGTGGTCTCTTTCGAAATTTGGAAAGAATATGAAATCGGAAAGGTTGTTGGAGAAAAATCATGGCAAGTACTCATATATCTCCATAAGGTATTTTGGAGAAAGACTAGACAATTTTTCATATGATTCAAATATGAGTTTGTACATGGATTCAACCCAACATGACCCGAATGACATGGTGCCAACAAAAAACTGCTAGTTTTCAGGTAAAAAAACAGGTCAATCTCCGCTTTACAGGAAAAAAACGGGCCAATCTCGGGTTGCCGGGTCAAAATCGGGTTTTCCGGTCAAAGGGTCAACCTAAATTCGACCCTATTTTTAAAATGGATCAAAATGTTAAACCTTAACCCGACCCGTTTCGGGTTCGAGTTGACCCTAACCCAAAATTTTCTGATCGAGTTTGAGTCGGATTTTCGGATCCTGTCAAATATTGACACCCTAATCTTACTGGCGAGGATGGCTAAATATTGAATAAGTGACACTTCGGAAAGGAGATTTCATAGGATTTCTCTTCTTTGAGGCTGATAAAGCTTGTGGAGATGCCACGAAGACAATGAAGAGAGCTTAGAAGAAGATTTGCCAAGAAATCGCCATAGTTTGGGTGGGTAATCTTTAATTTAATGTAGCAAGCAAGAGTCTTATTCACTATGCATAATGACATGATTTGAATGATATGGTTATGCATATAAATTGCTTAAAGTTATAACATGTGCAAGAAAAACTCTACATCATGTGCTATGCATGATTTTATATGAAACTATGACTATATACTATACGGGTTGCATAACAGATGGTTGATGTATATCTTGATATGCATATATTGAATGATATGTGCATGGCTTGTGCTATGTCTGAAAGAATGTATGACTTTGCCACAAATAATTTGATGTTACAAGATAATGGTATGACATGGATGTATGTCTTAAAGATACAAATAAAATAATCAACAGACATTATTGAAATATAATAAGATGGGGGAATTTAAAAGATGAGAAATTGTTAATCCTTCAAGAGAAGTTCCTAAAGAAAGCAAATTGAAATTCTTTAAGTTGAGCCACATTTGGTGTTGGACATAGGCGGAACCATTAAGTGCCCGGAGGTGCAATTGCCCCCCTCCTCCCCCCCCCCCACCCTCCCACTCAAAAAAAAATTTAAAAATTTGTTTATTACATGGGTTTTTAGATAATTTGTTTCCCTCAAGTTTTTTTTTTATTCTTTATTATAAGAATCTTTAGGCAATTGCCCCCCTACAAAAATTAAAATACTATGATCTTTAGGCGATTTCCCCCTAACAGAATTATACACATTGTGTAGAGGAGTTATTACAAGGAATTTTAGGCAATTACCCCCCTAAAAGTTTTAAAATACTATGGTCTTTAGGCAATTATCCACAGCATAATTAAACACATTGTGTAGAGATGTTATTGTTAGGGAACAATGAACCAAATACAAAGAGAAATAGTAAAGAGAATTCAAAAATATCCTTACAACCAAAATTTATTCTGGGGGTCGGAAACCCCTGCAGGGGCACTGCCCCTTGACCCCATGACCTGACCGGGCAAGTTGAACCCCGTCAGGGGGCCATGGGACCCCCGACACATTGTGTAGAGGTGTTGGATATGAAAATTAAGAAGATCAACATATAAGTGAAAATTAAGGCTGGTTCCGCCCCTGGTGTTGGATATGATGACTTGTTTTATTAAGAAGATCAACATAGAAATTTTAAGAGGTCTAGAAATAGATCTTACTATTAGAAGAAAACTTGTGATAGAGTTTGGAGGGTACAAAAATTATTATGGAAAAAAATGGGTTTATAAGGTGGCAAAATTCAAATAATTCCAAGATTTATAATGATTCTAAGAAGGCTAGAATTCTTACAAAAAGTATATTGGGAAACACAAAATCTATAGATTTCAATGATTTATACACCTTGGCACTAATGAAGTAGAGAAGGTGATAAATAGAATATTTAAGACAAAAATAAGAGATCAAGATACGTTGATCAAATTAGATAAATTAGAAGTGAATATAATATAATCTTAGTTAAATATGAAAATAATAAGAAAAAATACTATTTTCAGAAAGTATTAAATGAAAATTTTAAAGAATATATTATTTTTGAAAGATCATAGTAAATAATATATTAAAGGATCTTTGTAATCAATCAAAAAAAGTGAAGTGGAGCTAACTTTAAAGATGATGGAAAAAAATAAGGCTTTAGGTCTAGATGAGATACATATTGAGATTCTCAATTAAGAGAGAGATTATAGAGCTTTGGCTAAGGTGTCTTTTCAATAGAAATTTAAAGACAAAAAAAATATCAAATGATTAGAGCAGAGGCCTTTTGATATCAATATTTGAGAATAAAAGTCATGTTCACAATTGTATCAATTACAATAGAGTTCAACTAAGAGCCAATAATTAACTTATAGGATAAAACAATTGAACAATAACAACAACAACAACAAAATTAAGTCTTTATCCACTACGTGGGGTCAGCCACATGAATCCTCTTTTTCCATTGTGTATTCTTAAGAGTTAAATTCTCATTTTAATCAAATAAAAATATCATTTCTAATAATTTTCTAACCAAGTCTTTTTAGATCTACCTACCTTTCTTAATTTAAGTCAAATCTAATACATCTACTCACCTAACTGGGTCATCGGAAGGCTATTATTTTATGTGACCAAACCATTTAAGGTGTCTTTCTCTAATCTTATACTCAATTGGAGCTACTCCAATATTTTCACATATATGCTTGTTTCGTATCATGTCTCTAAGAGTAAAGCTACTCACCACCTGAGCATCCTCATCTCTGCAACACTTAACTTAATATTATGCTTCTCTTTTAATGACTAATATTTTATACCATAAAGCATTGTAGGACTCACCACCATCTTATAAAATTTTCCCTTAAGTTTGAGGGGGACTTTTCTATCATACAAGTCCGATGCATTCCTCCACTTCAACCATCCAACTTAAATTCTACTAATAATATCCCCATTTATTTCACCATCACTCTGAACAATACATTCAATATATCTAAAACATGTACTCTTATTAATGACTTGATCACCTAAAGTCACAATTGCCCAACTCTATGATGCACAGACATTTCTTCTCAAATAGGCGTGCGGTGTCCGACACGACACACATCTGACACGCCTCCAACATGTGTTGGACACATTGAATATATGCCCAATTAAAAAATATTAAATATAAATTAGACACATATATCTGACACACATGTCTTAAATATTTTATGAATTTTTTAAAATATAATTTATTATAATTAAAATGTTTATTTATTTAAAACATAAAAAACTAAATTTCTTCATATCCATAACACCAAATCAATCATTCGCACTCAATACCTCATTCATCGAATATTTTCATTTTCATTTCACTTTGGCGTGTCATAACTTTTGTTACATAACAATGCCCGTGTTATCTGAAAATCGACATCTAACGTTGTTACAACATCGACATTTCAAAATAATCTCAATATCAAAGTCTGACATTGTCTTGACATTGATGATCGACGCTACCAATTTCTACACCCGCAACTTGACAGCTCATCTTTTTTTAAGGTATTCTTACATTGACGATAGATGCCCTCTTGACATTGATGCTTGATACTTATAACATAACATTGATGCCCGAATCTTGACAGCATTGTTGTCTCCTCTCTCGATGCTTGATACACGACATTGATGCTCGACTCTCGACTAGCTAATATTAATCATTTTAAATATAAATTTTAATTAAATGAATTATTATTTCTAAATTATTTTTAATATTATACTTATTCAAATTTTATACACTATTTTTAAAATATAAAAATTATAATATTGTGTCCTATATTTTTAATAATTAACGTGCCTCGTGTATGTGTCATGTCGTATCCACGTCGCAATGTTCGTGTCTATGCATCATAGGCCCCACTATATCTATTATAACTAAAACTAAACTCCATATATTCGGTTTTAGATCTACTCAAACGAAAACCTTTAGACTCTAATGTTGACCTCCATAATTCAAGTTTACATTCAACTTCCTCTCTAGTCTTATTAATAATAAGAATATCATAAGCGAAAAGCATACACCATGGTTTGATCCAGGTGAGCCTCCCACGTATCCCCATGCTGGTCGTGGGATCAAGACCCACGGGAAGGCTAGGATTTAACAATGACACATTAACTTAATTCCTCTATAATTCGTACAATCTTGTGCATCACCTTTACTCTTAAGAATTGGTATTAATACTCATTATCCACTCATCTGGCATCTTTTTAGTCTTCAAAATAATATTAAAATTTTTAATAAGCCAAGAAATTCATTTATCCCCTAAGAAGTTCTACATCTCTACTGGAATAACATCAAGTCCAACATCTTTTTCATACTTCATTTTTTTTTTTAAGTTTCTCTAATTTTAATTTTACTAATATGCCAATAAAAATCAAAAACATTATTTTCAAAGAAAATCAGCAAGCCTTCATCATCAATGGCCTGATCATAGCCTATTGAAATGATGCATATCACATGCATGGTCAGCTAAATTATGTAACTGACCATGAATATGATATGCATGAAGATGCCATAATGTATAAAAGATGTATCATGAATAAGCCTTTTATAATTCAATAGGTGTGAGCTTCTTCATATAGTTTGTTCCAAGATCTTATTGTTTTAGTGGTCCGATATGCTTGACGAATAAAGAAGATTGATTATAAATAATAATGAATACATAGTTATGATGATATGATATTTCCCCTCCATCTACCACAATTTAGTATGATCCATTATAGTGCAGGGAATATGCTAGCTAGGGTGTAACACGATGACTCTTGAAGTTAAACCCAAAGAGTTAGGATAATGCCAATGATGATGATGGCAATGATGCATGGCTAACATTGTAAGGTTGTTACCAATTTCATGTTGAGTCAATTTGATCTTAAGCCGAGCTAGGTTAGGTTGTGGATAAGTATGTATGTATGGATGGATGGATGCATGCATGTTGAGTTAATCAGATCTTAAGTGGAGCTAAGGTTAGGCTGTGGATGGGTATGTATATATGTATGTATGCATAACCGCCAATATAAAAAGATACACAATTAAGTATTTAAATACATGCACAAATGCATCAATGTATATCCACTTCGATCCAATTTCAAATTGTTTTGAGATTCAAGCCTAGCTCATTAATCCACTCATTGTCTATAATACGAGTTTGATTCAAGGAAGAAATCGATGCAATTTTCAAGCAATCCTTGATCTTCGCATCAAATTTGAAAAAGGTGTTGAAATATAATATAAAAAAGAAAAAAAATGTTATGGATGGAGTAGGTATAAGTTTATTGCATTAATTAATTGAAGAGTTACACAGGCCTCTATTTATATTTAGAGGATTACAAACCAGTACAAAAGGATTGCTATAGTTGTAAGAGGTTGTTTAAAGTGATCAACAAAGATGAAGCTAATGATTTTACATGAGCGCTTGAATGTACTCGATGCAATATATGCCTGTACCATGCGGCAGAAATATTATTATCGATGCATAATGTTTTCGCTCCCCTCAAGTTGACGATCTTAGCGAAGGCACGTCAACTTGTTATGAAGAAAATAAAAACAAGTGGTAGGCGGTTTTTTTGTGAGGACACCAGCAAGTTAATGCTAAGAAGTAACATGATCAATTGAGATGCCTTAGATTTGATGCACTCATAAATGAAGTAAAAATCAACTTCAATGTTCTTTCTGCATGCACGAAAACAAGATTATTGGCCGAAAAAGGTCAATATTTTGTTACAATTGAGTGGTGTAGTTGATAAGAGTAAGATGTCAAATTCTCAAGTAACTAAGAAGCTAAATAATGTTAGTGATGGCAACCACTATGGCCCAATATTCTGCCTTAATAGATGATCAACCTAATATAGTTTGCTTCTTAACGCAATCGGATATAAGTGCTTGTCCAAGAAAAGCGCAAATTCCTATAATGGATTTATTATCATTGGAATCAACAGCCCACCCAGAGTTAGAGTAAGCCATGAGATGGAGCTAACCTTTATGAATCGACAGGCCATATTGGCTGATATATTGAAGATAGTGAATTAGGCGTTTGAGTTCTTGGTAGTGAATAAGAAGCAATTTATGCATATGCTGGTATAAGCGATTTACAGCATGACTGATGCCTGGGCAGGTTACCATTAGCTATTTAAGTGAGCCAACCAACTATAATAATAATGTTGGATATTCAAATTCAATTGAGAAAGCATCCAGAAACGCATTTTTGGATGAGATGGGATTTAAACATGGCTTGCAGGTGTCCATGCTCGTTGGTTGAGTAGTTCTAAGAAGTATTGCTTTTGACTTAAGTGTAGACAATATGAATTGTTGGGGTCAGCAGCCCCATCGAAGTCGGAGTAGAGATGGAATGACCTTTATAAATTGACAAACCATAGTGGATTGCATTTTTAAGATAGCAAAATAGGCATTTGAGTTGCTAGCAATGAATATGAAACATTATGCAAATGCTGACATAAGTGATTCACAGCATAGCTGATGTCTGTGTGGGTCATTGTTACATGCTGAGCTGAGCCAACCTTTGTCATAACAAAGTTGGATATTCAAATTCAGGTCAGGACTTATAACGAGGGGCAGCTTTGGCTGATTTGAACATGTCTTGCACCTTCATGACTGAATAATTGAGTAGCTCTAGGTTGTTTTGCTTTTAAGCATAGATTGTAAGTTGTTTGTGTGACGTGAAGTCCAAGGAAGTGAGAGAGATCGAGGCTTTTCATGCGGAATGAACGTTGTAGCTGCTAGATGAGGTGTGAAATGGTGGAGTCATTGTCAATAAGGAGCATATCATCGATGTAGATAACAATGTACATGATTGTGCTTTTCCAGTTATAGATTAGGAGCGACAAGTCAGCTAGCTATGCTGAAAATGAAACCAAGCTATAGCAAACCACTACCGAGGTGCTTGCTTGTAAGTGTAGATGATCATCTAGAAGAGATAGACATAGTTGAAATGTTGAGGGTCCTTGAATCCAAATCGATGTGTCATATAGACAGTTTCATCGAGATATCCATGAAGAAAGGCATTGGAGATATTGAGTTGTGTAATATGACAATTATAGGTGAAGGCCACGGTAAGAAAGATAGGAATAGTTGGCATTTTAACTATTGAAATTAATGTTTTTATATAATCAAGGCATTGATCTGGTCTATAACCTTGAGCAACTAAGCAAGGCAAGTCTTATAGTGAGCGACCATTTTGTTGGAGTTATATTTTGCCTTGAAGGTCCACTCTTATTGCCAAGTAGATTCTTAATGGGAGAATGAGGAACAAGGATCCATGTATCTTGCTTGAGGAGTGCATCAAACTCCTGACACATCGCCTGTCTCCATTTGGGCTCCTTAGTAGCATTAGAAGACAAGAAAAATTATAGTTTGGAAGAAAGCTATGATACCATTGTTAAAAGTGTTGTAGTGTAATAAATTTTCAAGTTATGTATAAAGTTATGCCAGGAAAAGAGCAATAGCTTTTTCACAACATAGACAAAATAATATTCACCAAAATCAAAATTCTAAGGCAGTGAAACATACAGCAAGTGCATCCCATAAAGCCGTTTTTACAGGCAAGACTACTAAGCCTAGGAAAAAGAAATAAATTTGTATTTGTTTAATTGTATTCAGTATAGTTAAGATCAAACAATAAAATCTGGAAGTTAGCAATTCACCATAAAGAAATTGAAGAGTATTTCCCAGAAATTAAGGACATTCATGTTGCATTTGCCAATATTTTAGCGATGCATGTCCCAAAAAGATATATCACTAACAACTTGTATAAGCAAAGATGTACCCAAAATGAAACTTCAAAACAGCTAGCAAAAGACAAGCCAAATAAATTAATACATTTGCATCCATAAATACTTCAATGCAATGGATAAATATTTATAAACAAAATGAAGCCTCAAAACAGACCTTAACAGCGGAGACTACAGAACTGGGATCAACACCAGCACCTTGAAGAGCCTCTTTTGCTTGCTTGGAAGCATCAGAAATAATAGGAGTTGTGATCTTCACCGCTTCCTCTCCAGCACTCCTAAGCACTGGCAGCGCTGCATCCACTATTGGCTTAAGAGAATCAGTCACTACCTTAACTATATCCTTGGAGAAGTCCAAGGCTTTTGAACCCGCTTCCCCAACTTGATCTATTGTCTCTTCCACCTTAAACATGAACAGCTTAGTAAGATACCAATTACTGCATGACACTATTACCAGTGTGGTGCACTAAGAAAATATGCTACATTCTCTAATAGATCCACACTTAAACTAAAACATTAATTATCATTAATTGATACTATAAAAGTGTGCAATAAACTCACTGAGACCTTTTTTATATAGTCAAAGATTTGAACCGGATAAAATGTTTTATTCAACCAATACGTAAAACCTTTCATTCGAATATATGAGTTTATAGACATAAAGTCTTTGATCCAAACATAAGGTTTTATATTTTATATAAGATTTATTACTCAACAATATAAGAGATTTTATTTGCATACAATCCATTTCACTCAGATATCAAATTTGATCCAGATCTCACAAATCTTTAAAAATGTTAATTCAACAGATATTTTATAACATAATCTCTATGGGGCAATTTGGCTGCAAGTAGGATTTAGTAAACCTTATGAATCTGAATTTAATAAATCCTTTGGCAGCTAACTCCTGAAAAACGTTTTGCATGACAGACGATAAACTCTGTTAAATCCAGACAAACTATTTAGCTAAAAATTTGAAGATTTAAGTTACCTAATTCATATATTATTTAAACGTAATTCATTATAGTAAAATAGGAATAGTTTGTACAACCACAATAAATAATCAAATCATAAACAAATTGCACAACAACAAGAGTTTCAATACATATAAGAATAAAATACAACTAAACATGAATATTTTTATTTTGTATCCTTAATATTGAACTAAAAATCAAGTTGGGTAACATCGTTGACTCATTGCATGTAATTAAAATAATGCAATAATAAATAACACAAATAAAATATTTTATGCTTAATGAACTTAAATTCTTATAACCACTTCATGTACATCAGTGGTGGTCCCATGTCTCATAGTATGCCCTTGAATGTTAACCACAACAGTTGCATGCATATTTAGGTATCATCATTGATTCCTACCTCCCTTAACTCACTATCATGAATCATCTCAATTTGAAACATATTGAAATATAAATCATGTATGTAGTAGCGACCTATAAATTATGCAATACTACATACATGTAATACCCAACCAAAAAATGAATTAATTTAAATATATGAAAATTTGGTCTTCAATGTTGCCGCTCTGAGTTGGCAAGTTTAACGGCGCTCTATTCTCTATTCTACAATAACCCAAAATTTTGCTTGCAAAGCAGCGGCATTATGGATTGAAGTGCCGCTACACCAAACACTAAATGACGTTTTTATTTATATTTAATATTAAATATCTCTCACCATAACCCCAAAGCCTCCCCACTTGCTGCCTTGCTAGGGAAGAAAAGAAGAGAGGGAGAGGAGAGAAGGGGGAGAGAGGAAGAAAGAGAGAGAGGGGGAGAGAAGAGAGATGAGAGAGAAAGTTGTTCGAGGTATTTTCATATTTCGAATATATTGCAAGATTTCATAAGACATACTAGGTAATCTAAATCCTATTTTTGTTTTTATTTCTAGGATTTTATCTTTTCTAAAATTGATAAAAAAAAGTCTTATTTCTATTTTAACAAATTTCACCATGTAATTTCTTGTGTATGATAGTCAAATTTTTACAAGTAATTTGATATGATTATTTTAGAATTTCACTGATTAAAATGTAAATTATGATTTTAAGAAGAAAATGAGTAGTAGATGAACCTGCATCGATTAATGAAATGGCAACTTTACAGCATTTGCACAACATATATGAAAATCAAAACTTAGGGTTTTACATATAAGTTAACAAGAGCATTGATATGCATCTATTATAGCAGACATGCATTACGAATATGAAAATTTTAGATTGAACGCCATATCATGGATATATGACTAATATAACATTTGCATGCAAGAAAGAAACGCTAACTAAAAACTATATAATTAATAAGGGTTGCTTATTAAAACAATTATCCTGTACAAAAGGGGGGCCAATGGGCTTTTCTTAAAATAAAAGATTTGTGGTATAATCTTAGATATTGGTCTGTAACTGATTAACTGATTGATTGAATTATGCCGACAAATAAAGAATGACGACTCTTTATTGATTTATTTTGCCACCATTAAAAAAGAATTGATTGTATCCCTTGGAGAGTGTAGTGAGCTTATCAATACTGGTGTAAGCCAAAGCCAACCAAATAGTATTTTTCTGGTAATATAAACTTCCCTCCACTAACTATCATAGCACCCTCATATCGCTGGCACACGTCCCAACTATAGATAACATAAATCAATTGTCAATCGAATGAGACTACATCCATCAAATTATTAGAGAGTGAATCACTTTCTATTATGGTATATATTTTACAATCATCTACTAATCACTACAAAGACATGCATACCAGCATAGCCAAAGTTAACCAGCTAATATTTTTCTAACAATCTAAACTCTCCCTCCTTCACCATCATAACACCTTCATATCACCTGCAGACCTTCCAACGACAGGTAGCATTGATCGAATGATACATCCATCAAATTATGTGCGAGTAAATCACCTTCTTTTATGGTATCTATTTTGTAATCGTCTATTGACCATTGCAGAGACATGCACACGTCTATAACTTTAATGGCATTTTGAAAGTAAAAATTAAAATGTGAGTAGGCCCACGGAATTTATTCAATTGGAGGCAAGTAGATGAACTCATCCACAAATGAAAAATGGTTCAAAGTATAAGATTAAAATTATGCTTATTGTTTATAAAGAGTGCTAGAAAAACTCACACAGTTGTCTATAACATGGCCCGTATATAATATCTAAATGTTTGGCAAAGCTTAACAACATAAAGAATATATCCACAAAAGCTATTATCCTTGTTATCCATGATGCTTTGAAGAAGAGAAATGAAAATAAGGTGACACTAATGACTTTGGACAAACCATTGCAATGTAATTAGATTAAATATAAGCTTAGCACTCATACTCATTTCTATAATTCTGGTTGTGATAGTTGTACTTTATTAAACTATTTTTTATGCATTTCTCATCATTCATAAATATTTCAAAAAATTGGCTTATTTTTTAGGTTTATCTCATGATTGTTTATCATGTATTATACCAATTCATCATAATATCTGAGTTTTCATTCTGTTAAACTAGCTTCTATCATATAAATTGTTATTTCAGACTTCAGTCATGGCTAGTATTTAAGAGGAACCTTACCTGCACATTGTGACATGACTAATGCACATCAAGAAATTAATAATGCAATGAATGAATTTATTTTGTCAATCATGAAGGAAATTAGTTCCTCCAATGAGTATATATACACATACGGAGGGCTATGTTTGATGGGTCATACACTGGTATTCAATATGCGGTAGATATATTTGCTGGCCAATGATTGCAATCTTATAACCAATTCAACCTATCATCCTAGGCATTCATACAACTGAGGGACTTATTGTTCAGTCAAGGCGTACTAAATGATACAAAAAATATTATGAAGCTGAACAATGAAAGATTTTTCATAGAGGGGTTGCATATGCCCATAGTTACAACAAGTGTGTGAGTTTTCCAGCACTACTTCAAAATAGTGAGCAAATACTTCGACTTTATACTATAAGCAATTGTATCAATAATGGAGGGGTTGATTAACTTGGCCCCACCTGAAGAAAACTGCCTTCCTTTTATACAGGCCAACTTACAACATCATTCTTAATTTCAACATCATTGGAGAGATAGATGACACGCATGTACCCGCAATGGTAAATAAACAATTGTAAAATAGTTACCATAATAGAAAAGGATTAAGTTCTCATAATGAAATGACTGCAATCTCATTCGATTGGCAATTCATTTTTATTGCCGCTAATTTGGAGGGGTTTGCAGGTGATATGAAGATTCTATGACAGTTAGCGCATAGAGACAGGTTAGAGTGACGCTAAAAAAATATTACTGGGCTGACTCTAACTATGCTAATATCGATAAGCACATGGAACTACTCAAGGGATATCAATATCATTTGAGTAAGTATCATGGAGACGTATCTTATAGATACTCAATCGAGAGGAAGTTGCATAAACATCGTCACGCCCAGCTATGCAACATGGTGGAGGGAATATTTGGTATTTTAAAAGGGAGATTTAAGTGTTAATTCATATGCAACAATTTTATTCCACTATATAGGCGGATATTGAGCTTTCTCATGCAATTTTGAATAATTTATTGGTCACTACCATAAACATGATTTATATTTTAATATGCCTCAATTTAAGATGCAACATAATAGTGAGTTCGGTGATGTAGAAGTCAATGATAAAAATACAAACATAAATGCAATAGTTTAAGAGAGAATTTAAAGGTATGCTTTGAGTTATGCAAACACCATCAACTTGTGAGAAGAACGTGTAAGAATGTAAGTTCAATAAGAAAAAATTAATTTTGTTCTAAAACAGTAACTTACTAATGTATTATTCCAATTGCAAACAAAGATTCAATGGTGTCGCTCAACTTGATAAGCTGGCTCACATGAAAGAGGCAAAAAAAGAATATTTATATTTAATTATATTTTATTATTATATGTTTTAAGCCTCCTATTGATGTGCAACATATTTATGATTTGGTTCTTAATTATGGTTGTAAAAACTCTTGCTATTTTATTATAAGAAATTATGCATAAATCCCATTTGAGTTAATCCTCTTAAATCCTGAAATCTATAGCCAAATAATTTGTGATTTAACAAGAGTATCCATTTTCATTCCAAACAGTTTGCAAAATTAAACTGCTACGGGATTTAACAAATTTGGATTTACAGGATTGACTAACCTACTTGCAGCCAAACAAGCCTTAGGGATCTGAGTTCATTCGAAAGGAAAATAAACCTACAAATAATTTGATAAGTCAAATGATAATGATTTAAGATAAATAAGAGAAAAGAAATGGAAGTTTCCCATTCTGCTAATATGCAAGAAGTCATCAATATATGATAAGGAAATTGATGCACAGGCAGCAGGCTCGTTATTTGCAAGCTAGAGCATCTTCTCAGTTGTGAAACAACAACAACAAATAGTTCTTAATGAAGCAAAATAGATGAAAGTTCAGAGATTATGAAGGAAGATCTAGTTCCAATACCTTGGTGAGAGAAGAGACGATGCCTTCTTTGGGCAAGGTGAAGGCTTTGGCTTCCAAGAAAGAGGTTTGGGGCTGCGAAAAGAGAGCAAGAAGAGAGAGCGCCGCAGGCGAAGGACAGAGCAGGAGTGGATGAGAGATGCGAGGCTGGGGCTTGAGAGTGGATTTGGACAGATGAGGGGGCCTGCGCACTGCCGCTGGTCTCACTGCCATCGCCATTCCTCTCTGCTCTTTTTCAACCCTCTCCCTCGCTAAACTCTCTTACTGCAGTGGCAGCTAATGTATTCCAGAGTTTTTGTTTTGTGATTATGATGATGTGAAGAGATCGAAAGGATGCGTGTTGAGAGGTGCTGAAAGTTGCTCCAAGCACATATATCGTGTACCCGTGTGCTGCTGGTTCGCCTAAACCGGTTTAATCCGGCTAGATTTTAAATCAGCATCGACCAATAACACAAAAAAGCCACCTACGAAATTGGGCAAATTATTGCGTCCAATCACATGATATTCGGACATCCAATCGAGACACGTCATCTCACCCGAATGTACTGGTCCCGATATTTTTGAGTGACGTGGCGCTTTTTTATTGGTGTCCGGACGAATCCGGACACCGGACACAATAATTTGCCACGAAGTTGACGATTGATTATAAGGATTGAAACCATCTACACAAAAACTAAGGCTTCGATCGGGACAGCTTTCTTACAAAGCCTAAGTCTACTATTTTGTTAATGTTGCATCCTGGAATATTCGCGGTAGTAGAGAAATATAAAATTTAGCATTCTAATTTCGTATGAAGATTCAACACACAAATAGATAAATGAAAGGAGCTGTGAGACATCAGAATTTTTATGTGGAAACCTATAAAAAGGAAGAAATCATATGGCCTTACGCCCTTACCCAGTCAAAATGAATCCACTAATGTTGGTGGTTGATTACAAATAATGCCCCTCATCGGAGGAGGGCATTGGCTCAAATATACATTGTAGATAGCACATTATATAGTTGTAGAAAGAAATAATAGTTGTTCTCATGTGAATATTGGTATGTTCGTTTGGTTGGTAGGGTCATAGTGAGGTGATAAAGGTCGAAGGGACAGTAGTCAGTAAGTGACAGAGGCCAGAAGAATCGTAATCGAGTGATGGTAGTCGGAGGGACCGTAGTCAGTGGGCGACAAAGATCAGAAGGATCGTAGTAGGATGATGGTCAAAGGGACTGGAGTTAGCAGGCGACGAAGGTCGAAAGGATCATAATCAGGCGATGTTAACTTATCCCTTAACTCAAGATCAAGGAGAAGACAATATGGTGAAGAGATTCCAAACATTAGAAGATTGGTCCCCTTAATGTAGATTGAATAACGGAGAATATTCCATCAATGTCCGACGATGGCTGGAGATTCAATATTAATAAATTGTTGGGCAAGTGAAAATGTTTGGTTGTTGAGAAAAGATCCAAAGCAACCAATGAATAGCCATAATTTTGACGACGGTAGGTGGTTAGAGTCTAACGACAGTCGGTAATCGGGAAGAGATCCGTCTAGTGGTGTAGGCTTGAGAAAACAATAGAGATCCTTTATTTTTCTTCTCTTTCCTTTTCTCCTTTGTGAAGAATGAGAAGTCTATGTATAAAATTTTTGGAGTGCCATTGCAAGTAAATAGGGAGAAGATCAAGGCAAGTTGAGAGTGTTTTGATGGACGATTTATACCAACTCCCTCAATTATGGATCATTTATCGAGCATTTGAGTGTCTTAATGATGTCAGAATTTAAAGATCTTGGGCTCGTTGGATTCATCTCGTTGAGCCACTCGATTTGACGATAAAAAATGTCATATTTGGATATCATTTCACTAAGGGAAAACACGCGATTACCGTCGGATTTTTCGGCGGAAAATTGTGCTGCGGTAATAACGGCGCAGGCAACGGCGGAATTGTTCGACGAAAATCTTGCGGCGACATTTCCGACGCAAAATACGCCATAAAGTTACCGACGCCGGTTCCGCCGGCCAATCCGACGATATAGGAATGTCTGAACCATTTCTGTCACACGTTACGACGGAACATTTCTGGCGTACGTTACCGGCGGACATTGCGCCGGCATATTTAAACTCAACGAAATATTACCGACGTATAATGCGTCGGAAAAGACGTAGCTCCACCAGAGGAGGAGTCCACGGAGTCAGAGTAGTTTAATTTAGTTTATATGAACTTGTTTATTTCTGTGAACATGTTTTATTGAACAGTTTCTTTTAATGTGATGTTTTTAGTTGATTGTTAATACTGAATTGTTTCTTTTAATGTTATAAATTGTTGTGAAACTGTGGTGAAATTGTTGATCTATTATAATGTTACAATTGAAATGTTGTACAATTGATATTTGTATAGGTTTGCAGGTGTGGAAATTTGATTGTTGGCTGGGAAGGAAATTTTTTTTTTGTCAATGCTAGTGGTTTCCGGCAGATTTTGCGTCGGAATTTTGCCGAAAAAGACGATACAACGAATTGTATCGTACGTACCGACGTCTTTGTTATGTCGGAACTTACCGACGCCATATGCGCCGGTATTTACCGGCGTATACTTTGCATCGCAAGCGAAATCGTGGGGTTTCTACGTCACACATTGCGGCGTTTTATCCGCCGGTAAGGTCCGACGCATAATGCGACGCTAATTACCGGCGCATATGGCGCCGGAATTAAGATGTTTTTTAACGTCGACAACTATCCGTTTTTTTGACAGTAATGCGTCGGAAACTGCGCCGGAGAAATTTCCGGCGCAAATTATGCGCCGGAAAGAAATTATCGACGCGACTTAAACCGGCGGACAAATATACGCCGAAACATGAGACATAAACTATATTTTCCGTCGGATTTCTAATTTTGCCGGCGGATTTTGTCCGCCGGTAATAAGGGGTTTTCCTGTAGTGTTTGGTCATCCAATTAATATTTTGAACCTTCGAAAAATGTTTCAGGTCCTCAATTTGGACCCATTTGGGTTCGGATTGGATCGATTTTAGTGTAATTGGGTTCATCTCCTCGAGATGTCCACTTAATTTATAAGTTTACGTAAATTGGAGTTTGAATTGTACCAAATTTAATATTAAAAATTGTTTAGTCATATTGCATCGAGATTTATGCCCGATCAAGAAAATTTTTCAAGACATCATTTGTCCCCTATTTTTTAGCGTTGAAGTCAGTAATGTCCAAAATATGCATCGAAGGTTTCAAACTATTAAATCACAAAATCATAATTTTGGTAATTATAAGGCGCGGCTGCTCCGTAGACGCAATGTAGACTTCCCCTCTGAATCCTGAACCAAGTAAAATATCTTTAATTATAAATTTAGCATATCTTGAAGTTGGCACGTCGAACGAAGAAAAACATGTTAAAAAATTAAGCTAAAAAACTTTTGAAACTTCTCAAAATTAAGTATAGAAGCTTCATTTAACTCTGAAAGTATTAAAATTTAGTATATAACATCAAAAAATGGTTTCGAGGACCCCAAAAAAGTCTAATTTGGACTACCTTGGCCAAAAATCGAGCCTAAAAGTAATTTGATGTCCGAATTAGCCGCCTTTCACTGCCGCCTCTAGCGAACTCATCGCCGCCCATGCACTTGGCCAACCCATGTTTATCTAGCATACCCGTGTGCTCGAGCTGCCGACATCATCCCATTGCTGCCTAGGCCTACCCACAATCGAGCTCGCGCCACTCGGTACACCAACCTTAGTTAACTAGTTGGGTTTATTTATTTATTTTTTATTTTAATAATCTAAAATAAAAAAAATCCAAAAAAAAAATCAATTTAAAAAAATATATATATAATGTTCTTACTATCACAAAGTATTTATATTCTCTCAGAATATTTTTCTTTTTCCCTTTTACTTATAAATACCCCCCTTGGGTATAGAAAGAGTATAATTCTACTCCTTTTCCTTTTCTTCTAACATTCGAAGCATTTCACTATCTTGGATAGGCGGCATTCCCTATCAAGCTCTAATGTCCTCTTTTTATAGAAAGAATTTACCTTGTCTTTTATCTTCTTCTTTCACATACCACTTCTTATATTAGAGGCATTCTACTATCTTTAATAAGCAGTATCTCCTATCAAATTTCAGTGCCCCTCTTTATGTAGGAGTAGCTCTTACCTTTTTTTACTCATTCTCTTTTGCACTTCTTCTTACATCAAAGGCATTCCACCTTCTTAGATAGATGATATCCTCTATCAAACTCTAGTGCCTCTCTTTATGTAAAAGAAATTTTGATGAGAGATTAATTTTTCCCCAAACTACTCTTGATAAAAGAAGATTGACCACCTCTTATATAAAATGATAGTTTAAAGAGATCTATGAGTAATAACACCAGTGGACTAACAGAAGTTTGACAATGATTGATAACCGGGAAGAAATCTGACGATCATAAATTGATTCTTTGATATGAAGACTCAAACAACATGCCAATGAAAGCCTAGCGTAGGTGATTAGGCATTATCCTAACATTGGCCTTTGGATAGTGAGCTGATGGTGATAGTCGAGATTTATTTTATTATAGATAATATGTTGTTAGACATAGAAGGCATCTTGATTGAGGGGATCAAACACTGTGTCGACCGCAACAATCTAACAACACACTCATGTTGCCAATTAAGTAAATATATCATGTCCTGGTGGTGGTTTGTAAGGAGTTTTGTGACGTGCTGATTATTTCCCCAAAAAGGTTTGATCGGACACGTGTTCCTCCACCATGATTTATTACAGTGCACGAGATGATTTTGATATAAAAGTACTTCATTTTTCATGTAATTTTAATTTCAACTCCTTATGAAAATAATTGTACATTAGAATATAATGTAGAATTTTATTATGACGACCTCATGTAAAGTCAAAGACGTTATATATGACTTTGATACATTTATATGAGTTTAATGTTTATTATTGAAGTAAGAAATGATCCATATTCATATAAAAATATTTTTTGTTTGTGAATTTTCCCCCAAAAGAAAAAACTAAGACATTTATGCATCTTTGAGCTATGTTGTAATATATTTCCTCTAGTCAGAGCAACTAGATTAGAGAATTTTATCCCTTTTGTAGATTTTAGTCTTCTAAGATTTTTAGATAGTCATATAAATGTTTATCTCCTGATGCTTTTAGCCTTTTGAGATTTTGATGTTACAATTCGAGAATTCGACCTTATGATTTTGATAATTACAAATATTATTGCATGTTACTTTATATTTCCTAGTATCATTATTATATATTTCTTTATGTGTATACTAATATTTTAGATACATCATACAATAAAGGATCAACTCAAGATTGGGTCGAATAGGGTGATATATCTAAGAGACTGTATTTTTTTTCTTTATTTATCTTTATTTCTTGAGTAAAAAATCTTATAATTGTGATGCTAGCTTAGCAACCATGCACATACACACAGGGTAGTAAAAACATGAATTTTAAATACTATATGATCCATAATGTACTGTACAATATGAATTTTTATCATCCCAGTGATCAACCTGGATGAACCTTGATTTATTGAATTAATTATGCAGTATGTTATGAATCATTGTAGTTGATAGATAAAGATGATTTTCAACCATCCCAGAGATAATCCTAGATGAATTGAAGCACTATATAATAATCGTATACAATTTATTCAGGTTTCCTAAATTGATCATATTGGAGCCTGTTCATTGTATAGAACTGATAGAGATTTTTTAAATAATCATATTGTATGATATACAATTGTACTATAAAAATAGTTTTGGCTGACTTAAAAAATTAGGATTTTTTGAAGTATTTAAACTTTCTCATATGACTTTGAAAGAGTCTTTGGTTGTTGAGAGAATTCTACGAGAAATATTTATGAGAGCTTTTTCTTCTTGAGAGATCATGGAGTTTTGAGAGGAAGAAGGGGAGAAGGTTTATGTGTGTGTGAGAGAGAAAAAAGTAGTGTAAGGGGATTTCATGTAGAGTCTCCAAGCAAGCTTCTACCTAAGTTCCTCCGTGTCTTCATTGATCTTGAGAGAATGATTGAAGGGAAAAGTCTTCAAGGCCATAGATTATCGGTTCTTTGAGTGAAAAGGATTTCAGGTTATCTGCCTCACTAGATGGGTGAAAGGATTCCAAGTTTTTTGTCTCATCAAGAGGGTGAAAAGAATTCAAGTTCTCAACCTCACTATGAAAATGTGGAAGTGATTTTATAATGGCTTCTCCATCTTGCTGTGGGGGCTAGAATAGAGTCACTAAAAATTTGGTGCAATATCCAGATAGGAGGACTCCGGAGAGTAGACGTAGATCAAGGTTGATCGAACAACTATACAATTTTTGGTGTGTTCATTTCTTTTTTTAGCACTTTTATTTTCCTCATTTTAATTTTTGTATACTATATTCTTGCAAATCTATGATAATCGTATTGAGATTGTTTTGGATGGATTTTTCTGAATAAGGAAAAACACAAATAAAAATTTGAAATAAAAAAAGAAACAAAAGTTTTTTTTTCTATAAAATAAAAAATATAAATTTTATTTGGTTCTTTGATATTTACTTCCGCTCGTGTTTTTATTTAACAACATTCTTAAAAAGAAATAGGTTTTGAAAAAGAAACTTTAAAATAACCAATTCAACCCCCCTAGTGTATCTAGGGTAGTTCAACAAGGTTTAATAGCCTTTTTTGAACATTTAATTGTATTAGAGATGGTATTTGAATTAGTCATTTAAAAGACCTAAAGAAAAGACCCATGGTATAATTTAGAAATAGGAATACGATAGAGGGGTACTCAATAACTCATCAACCGTTATTCGATAATATTACATTTGATTTTTTTTAAATAGAATGTTAACTTTTGTACAGTCTATTAATATCAGAATATGACACTTGATTCAATCTGGTTATTTTATGTCGTCACTAGCAGTAAATAGTGTTAAAAATGATATCCCTTTCACTGAAAATATCAAAAAAAGAGACTTAGCATAGCTTAATACCAAATGCTAAAATTATTTCTTTTGTACACTTAAATCTGAGAATTACATAAGAGTCTCTACTTGTACAATTGGGAAGAAGATATGTGATAGATTTTGCATTACTTATGAAGCGACCAACGAAGTAAAATAATCCCGTTTGAGCCTTTTACTGTATAATGTGAACTCTTCCGCATGAAACCTAGCGAAATAATTTCTAACATGTATACCAGGTTCATAAAATAGTAACATTCTTACATGTTATAGGAAGAGAATTATCAAACTAAAAAAAGGTTTATAAAATACTTTGTTGTTTGCCTAATAATTATAATACAAAAGTCACCACTATTATTGAATCAAAAAATTTAGATGTTTACTCTATTGATAATTTATTGTGCTCACTTATTGCCTACGAGCAAAATGTGAGTCAAAGATTATAAGATGAGGGTGACAAATGAGAAGAGAAAACAGTGACACTGAAGGCCGATGACTCAGAAGCAATAGTTCTGGATCAAATGATGATGACGAAGTAGCCTTTATGATGAGAAAATTCAAAAGCTTTTAAGCAGAAACAAATGCATCATTTTGAGAAAGGTAAATGTAAACAAAAGAAAATTTCATAAAATCCCAATTAACATTATTTGTTTTGAGTGCAGAAAATCATAGCACTTAAGGTCTGTTTGCCCAAAACCTAAAGAAACAACCCTTAGAGGAGAAGGGTGAAGAAAAATTAAACTTTAAAAAGGAAGCAAAGGATGCAAAAAATTATTTTGAAGGTTTGAGGTGAAGTGAAAAATTGAATCCTTAAACAAGGTTGCAAAAGTTGCAATAAGATAGATTGTTTCCTATATAGAATCCAGTAGGCGATTAAAAGTACTAACTTAAATAGATGGATAGGCAAGCAATCCAATTTTATTATACTTAATCATTTACATTGTTGAGGTATTTATAGTTATTTCTAGTGCAGTAGCTTGTAGCTTACCGATGATTATGCCTAGTGGAGCTAAGACAATGGTGACAAGAAGCTCGTGTGACACCTTTAAGTGGGGGTGATGGGCATTTCTTAAATTGGTGTATGTGTGAGTCTTGAATTTAAAGCTTTGGATAAGCCATATGATGTGGAATGATTATGTAGGAACTTAATGATGTGGATGTCCTAAAGTAAAGCTGGGAATGGAAATCATAAACTAGCATGGGCATTATGATACATTAGGGTCCTTGACGAGTGACGAGAAGACATGACTTGAAGGTCATGAGAAAATAGCATAAGAAGATTGGAGATGCCATGGAAGATAGTCGGGGCAATACTCTTTATGGCGAAGATGTCATAACTTAAAGGTGATGTATAAGATGTATGATAAGGTCATGGAGGTGAGTGCGGATAGTCGCGATAGTACTTCTTTTGGCAATGAATAAAGTTTGAATTTGGGACAAAAAGGTGGTGGAAATGAACTTTAGGTGGAGATCAGGTTTGCGGACGGGTGGTCGACGAAAGAAATTCCTCCCATCTCACCCGGGCTCGAATCCCCGAACTGTAAAAAAAAAAAAACTTTAGGTGACGTCTAGACTTCAAAATTCTCGTGCGATCATAGAGCTCGTTATATCCCAAATATGAAAAATTGGATTCTTTTTTTAGATTTTGAGTTTGGTTTGATCTATAGTTTAAATTTGTGAAACTTCAGTAGGTTGATTAATGAGAACAATTTCAAGAAGGAATATAGTTTAAATTTGTGACCATTAAAATGGCATAACTGAGCAACCATTTTATATTGAAAATTCATCTTTTTTTAGAACAATTATTTATCATAAATGGTTCACAAAATGGAGATATGCAGAGGCCTCAAGAATTTTGGAAAGTAAGGAAAGTAATATGCAAATTTGGTGGCACAAAAGGAAGGAGGGGCTCTTAATTGTTTGGTTTAATTTAGACTAAGGCTTTATTTTTGAGGAGGCTTTCTTACCGCTTCTTAAAGCAATTTTTTAGTTCAAAAATTAAAAATTTTGTACTAAAAAGTTGCTTCATAAAACAGTAAGAAAGTCGTCCCAAACGAAGCTTAATTTATTATGTTATTGTTCAATAAGATTGGTGGCTTCCATACTTGAACTCAAATGTTTTTGGAGTCCTTTAATTTGTCTCAAAGAGCTACTTATTTTGAAAGTGAATATTTTTTTTAATATTTACATAATTTTTTTAAGGTAATAGAGGAATTTACATCTATAACATTTAAAACTAGATAATTTGCATATCTACCATCTAAAACTAATTATTTGCATCAGCCCCATTAATCCATTTCCCAATAATATCTCGCCATGATGCACGGCCATCAGTCTCGTCGATTCCCTTCTGCAACAAGATACCTCACAATTGAGAAATTCCTGCAAAACAAAGGTAATCGGCAGAAAGAGGAAGTAAAGTAGAAACAGAGAATGGCTTTAGAATATTTCCATTTGATTCATACTAGAATGGTTGCTACAGTAGCAATACATGGTATATAAAGAAGAAGGAGCAGCTTCTAGAGTCTGGCAAGTTCGTTGGTAGTGTGATAGTGGAGCAGAAATAGTAATAGGCCAATTGTCTTGATCCGCGTGTGTTGGATCCGAATAAGCGTTGCTGTTCTGCGAGGTAGAGTAAGGGATGTGTTAACAGGCCCCCTCAAATTAACTGTCAAGAGGCTGGACAGTTAATTTGGTCCGAAGTGTTGTAAATCTGGGAGCGGATAGAGCTTTGGTGAGAAGATCTGCAGGTTGATCAACCGAGCTTATGTGCAGGACATCAATGTCGCGGTTCTTGATATGATCACTAATAAAGTGATAATCAATCTCTATATGCTTGGTCCGAGCGTGGAAAACAGGGTTGTGTGCGAGAGCTAAGGCGGAGACATTATCACAGTAAAGCTGGGTTGGCGTAGATTGAGGGATGAGGAAATCAGTGGCAAGACGGCGGAGCCAGATGACGTCGGAGGTGGCGGAGGAGAGTGCCCTGTATTCGGCTTCGGTGGAAGATTTGGCTACGGTAACCTGCTTTTTGACATGCCAGGAAATGAGGGTCGGACCGAGAAATGTGCAGAAACCGGTAACTGATTTGCGATCAGTTGAATCCGCCGCCCAGTCGGCGTCGGCATAAGATCGAAGTGTGAGATCTCCCTTGCAAATAGGTAAGCCAAAATGAATCGTTCCTTTAATATAGCGTAGAAGGCGTTTGAGAAGTTGGAAATGGGATAGGGAGGGGTTGTGCATGTGTTGGCAAATGCAGTTGGTGGCGAAGGCTATATCGGGACGGGTGATGGTGAGATATTGAAGGGAACCGGCTAAGCGACGGTAAAAGGTGGGATCCGGGTAGGGGGGATCAGTTGAAGATTGTTTGCCGGTCTTAGGTGAGATAGGTGTGGCTGCAGGTTTGCAAGAAGAAAAACCGGCTGATTCTAATATGGCATTGGCATAATGTGATTGCTGTAGAAAAATCCCATCTGCGGTGTGATGAGCTTGGATGCCAAGGAACGTAGAAAGGGGGCCAATTTGCTGAAGGGAGAATTGTGTTTGTAGTTGTTTCAGGATGTGATCTATCTGCAATGTATCATTCCCTGTGACGAGTATATCGTCGACATAAATTAATAGAAAGATCTGAACGTCGTTCGTAATGAGACGCAGTAAGGATGGATCGGACCTGCTGAAAGTAAAACCAAGCTTCAAAAGAAAAGAGGTTAGCTTATGAAACCATTGGCGAGATGATTGTTTGAGGCCATAAATGGCCTTATGCAGGCGGCAGACGTGATCTGGAAAATGTGGGTCGATGAATCCAGGTGGCTGCTGCATATACACCTCTTCTTGTAGGTCTCCATGTAAGAATGCGTTAGCAACATCAAATTGGAGTATGTTCCAATTGCGTTGTAAAGCAACGGTGAGGAGAACCCGTATAGTGGGAAGTTTAGCCACGGGGCTAAATGTATCTTGGTAATTGATGCCAAATTGTTGTGAGTAACCTTGTGCAACAAGCCGGGCCTTATGACGAGCAATACTGCCATCGGGGTGGAGCTTGAGCTTGTATGTCCAACGGCAGCCAAGGATGGGTGTGTTGGGGGGCGGTTTGGAGAGGGACCAAGTGCCCTGTTTTTGGAGGGCGAGGAATTCAGAAGACATGGCTGTACGCCACGATGGGAGTTTAGAGGCTTGGTTGTATGAGGAGGGGGTGATAAGAGGAGATGTATGGGCAAGAAGATCAAAAATAGGCTTGGGACGGAGGTGGCCCGTCTTTAGACGGGTTTGCATGGGGTGGGTGTTTGACTGAAGTGAGTTGGGATTAGGAGGGGGGATGGGTGATGTGTTGTTTGATGGAGGAGCAGTTGTGGAAGTGGGAATGGTATGGTGGATAGGGAATGATGGTGTAGGATTTGGTGGTGTTGAAGGCTGAGAAGGTGAGGTAGGAGTTTGTAGGGAGGAGGCAGGAATCAAGAGTTGGGGGGAAGGGGTAGAATTGGTGGTATTGGTGGTGGATGTATGGGTGGAGTAAGGATAAAAATGATTTTCATGAAAGTCGACGTGTCTAGAAATGTATATCTTTCGGTTTGTTGGGTTGAAGCACCGAAAACCTTTATGGTGAGTAGAGTATCCGAGGAAAATGCAAGGGTGAGATCTAGGAGCGAGTTTATGTGGAGAGTAAGGTTTGAGCCAGGGGAAACAGATGCATCCGAAAACACGAAGATGGTCATAGGTTGGTGGTTGACCGTGGAGAAGTTGGTATGGGGAGGTAAATTTGATTGATGAAGATGGTAGACGATTGATAAGATAATTAGCGGTTTGCAGTGCTTCGGCCCAGAGTTGAAAGGGAAGATGAGAGGCGTGGAGAAGGGTGCGGGTGGTGTCGAGGAGATGACGGTGTTTGCGTTCAGCAACACCATTTTGTTCGGGTGTGTGGGGGCAAGAGAGTTGACGGGTAATGCCGTGATCTTGAAGATATTGAGTGAATAAGTGGCTTGTGTATTCTCCTCCTCCATCGGAGCGGAGGATTTGAATTTGGGCATTGAAGACTAGGTGGGTCATGGAGTGAAACAGTTTAAATTTAGAGAGGACTTCATCTTTTGTGTGTAATAAATATAGCCAGCAAAAACGAGAGTAGTCGTCGATGAAGACGACGTAATATCTATAGCCGTTCAAAGAGGACACAGGTGCAGGACCCCAAACATCACTATGTATTAAGGTAAAAGGTTTAGTTACATGAGTGGAACTAGTAGAGAAAGGTAACTTGTGGCTTTTGGCCACTTTACATGAGTGACAGAGAGAAACAGAGGGAGAATTACATAAAGAAGGAATAAAACTAGATAAAATCGCCATGGTTCGGGAGTGTGGATGTCCGAGTCTGGCGTGCCAAGTGGAAGCAGACGGAGTGGAGGTGTAGAGGGCGTGAGGTCGAGCGGATGATCCGGTTTGAAGTGAGTAAAGTCCGTCACGAATTTTGCCACGGTACAGAGGTTGGTTGGCCTGAGAATCAAAGATGGAGAAACCACCGGAGTCGAAGGAGATGGAGCATTTGTTGTCAGTTGTGAGTTTAGAAATGGAAATAAGATTATGAGATAATGAGGGGACATGTAAGACATTGTTGAGAATGAGCTTACGTGAATGATCGGGAAGGGGTAGAAGACCTTGGCCGCTGTTGTGTATGGGTAAGGTAGATCCGTTGGCAATAGAGACAGATTCAGTGCCAGTATATGGAGTAGCCGGCTGTAAGTTGTTGACATCTGAAGTGAGGTGGCTGGAAGCACCCGAATCCATTACCCATTCTGTAGGATATGGATTTGATATGAAAGCTCGAGGTGTAGATGCAGCTGGTGGTGCATATTGCTGAGTGTTGCATCTGTGCCAGCAAGAGAGTGCGGTGTGCCCGACTTTTCCGCAAATCTGGCATTGAGGTCGGCCTGTGGGAACAGGTGCAGTTGCTACGGGTGGGCGAGTTGTCTGGTATTTTGTATTGAATGAAGAGCTGCGACCACGATTCGGCTTCCCCAGTCTATCACGAGGAACGGGTGCTCTGTTGGTGTATAAAGCTTGATTTTCTGAGGGAGAATATGTATCCCGTTGAAGTTCATTTTGAATGTGTATTTCTTCACTACATAGTAGTGAGTATAAGCCTTCTAGGTTAAGAGAATGTGGTGAGGTCCTGATTGCTGCTTTAAGAGGGTTATAAGTCGCCGGTAACCCATTTAAGATGAAGATTATTATGTCTTCAGAATCCACATTCGATCCAGCCGCTACGATATTGTCTATAATGGTTTTGATTTGAGTGAGATATTGCGCAATCGACTGGTTCCCCATCTTCACATTGTGGAGCTCATGTTTGAGCTGGATTACTCTGGATCTGTTGGTGGGTTGCAGCCGGGTTTCGAGCGTAGCCCAGATTTCGCTCGAGGTAGATAGCTGAATGATATAAGGCAGAACTGAAGGTGAGATGGTAGAAATCAGTGCTGAAACCAGATTCTGGTCTATGAGCTTCCATAGACGGTGGTCGGTGCTCTGCTCGGGTGGGCAAGTAGATTTTCCGGTGAGATATCCATCAAAACCGTTCGCAGAGAACGATTTGAAGATCTGAAGTCTCCAAATCGCGTAGTTGTCACTGGATAGCTGAACGTTGACGATGGACTTCAGGTTCGACATGAGAAACTTCAGCGGGTTCGGCACGGTGAAATTTGCCATGGATTCCGACAAAGAAGAAGATGCTGTAGTGCTGGAAGAAGATCCTTGTTCTCCCATTTTGATAGGTTGAAATGTGCGCTAGCACTGGAGCTCTGATACCATGAGAAATTCCTGCAAAACAAAGGTAATCGGCAGAAAGAGGAAGTAAAGTAGAAACAGAGAATGGCTTTAGAATATTTCCATTTGATTCATACTAGAATGGTTGCTACAGTAGCAATACATGGTATATAAAGAAGAAGGAGCAGCTTCTAGAGTCTGGCAAGTTCGTTGGTAGTGTGATAGTGGAGCAGAAATAGTAATAGGCCAATTGTCTTGATCCGCGTGTGTTGGATCCGAATAAGCGTTGCTGTTCTGCGAGGTAGAGTAAGGGATGTGTTAACAACAATTTCCTCATGCTGCTAGTCCCGGCTTCCTCTCTTTCTTTATTATAAGGAATTGGAGAAATGATAACAGGGTGATAGTTTTGTAAATATAAAAATAGAAAAATGCCTTCTAAAAAATTCTATTCTATGAATTTCTTATCACCATAACAATAATAAGAGAAAATTTACAATATTTGTGCATCTATGCTTTAGCAATAAAAGCCAACATATAGAGCTCCTTATAATATCTACAAAACAAAATTAATTTAATTTCATAGATCAACGGTAATACAACACAATATTTAAATAAAGCAATGATCATGAAGCCCACGTTTGTTCAGCTTTTTCTCGCACGAAGACCATGAGGCTTATTGACGGTAAGCCGTTTGCAATCTTCACACTTCTGCCAAATTAGCAGAATAGATTATATAAAAATATTCTAAACATGCTTTATTTTAAGATGATCTTTAATTTTTTTTTTTATTTACAATAAGATGTGTGCAACATTTTTTTTAAGTACGATTAATAGCATTTGATATCCAAATATTGTACTTGATATATCATTAAAAAATTTTTGATCGGATACGAATCCCAAGATAAAATCAAGTTAGAAACTTCCGAAATTAAATTTGGGACCATATAAACTATGATTTCAGCAAACTAAGAACCAAACTGAACGTCTCGAAAAGACGAACCCAACGATAATTCGAGCCTAAATGGATCCAAATTGAAGACCCGAAGCTCCTTTGGAAAGTTCAAACCATAAGTTGGATGGCCAAATGTGACATTTTTATAGTCAAATCGAGCGACTCGACGAAACAAATACAATTATCCCAAGATTGCCAAATTTTGATATCACTAAGACAACCAAATGCCTAGTAAATGATCCACGATTAAGGGGATCATTATCGACCGTCCATTCAAACCACTCCAACATACCCTTGATCTCCCTCCTATTTACTGGCCATATCACTCTCATAAAATTATAAATAGATCTCTCATTCCTCGTGGAAAGAGGGGGGAGGAAAAGAAGGAAGAGAGAGAAACTAAAAATCTCTTGTCACTACTCTACCATTGTCGAACAACTAATCGTCGTCGGACTTCTAATCGGCCATCGACCATTGCCGGATTATGGCCTGACTTCTACCCGGCCACCAATTGATGCCGCCCTTTCGCCTGGCCACTGACTGACACCGGACTTCCGTTGGACCACCAACTGATGTCGGACCACAGCCCTGCTATCGACTGTTTATGACTTCTGCCCAGCCACCAACTGTTGTCAGACTTACGTCGGGCCACCAACTAATACTGAATTTACACCCGACCACGGACCACCAACTATAATCCTTTCGTTCTCTATCATCAGATAATGATCTTTCTAACCACTATCATCTGCTGATTATGGTACTTTCGACCTCCATCACTAGACAACAGCCTTTCTGACCACTATCACTTGTGCGCCTACTAAGGTTCTTCCAACCTCCATTGCCCGCCGTCTACAGTCCTTTCAACCTTCGTCACCAGACAACGATATTTATGACCACTATCGCCCGCTGACTACGATTCTTCCGACATCTATTGACATACTATGACCATTCTGTGAGATCTCGTTCCCTTACTGTTCCTCTCTGAATTGGATTTTCCTCCCATGATCGGCCAGGACGATGTTGAGATCGTCCAGGCCGATCAGTGCATTGAAACAACTGATTTCTGGAGTGCTTTCTGGAATGATTTCTGGACGGGATCGTCCAGGCCGATTCTTGATCGTCCTGGGACGATCAGTGCTTGGCACAAGTCAGTGAGCAAGGGTTTTTATCGTCCAAGGAAAATTAATTATCGTCCTGAGGAATCGGCCGGGCCGATTTGATTTTGTTCTGATCGGCCAGGACGATGTGGCGATCGGCCGGGCCGATCAGACTAATGCTATAAGGAAATCAGCTCGATTCGAGGAGAGAGAAAATCATTTTTATAAAATCAGATATTTTGAAGAGAGAGAAAGAGAGGAAAAGTAAAGGAAATCTTGTGTTCCGGAGGCCGCGGAGCGCTTTTCGTCTGACGCCGCTGTTAGGAAAAGTAAAGATCTCGTGGTAAGGACTCCGAATCCTATTTCAGTTTTCGAAGATATTGAGTTTTGACCGAGTTGTGCACTGTTTTGTGTTTTCGTAGTCGAACTTTTGACCTGATTTGGTATTGACACAACTTTCACCGCACAACTTTTAGAATGTTATAGATATGAATATTGTACACGATTTGAGTATTTTCTACGAAGATTTTACTGGTCGGAATTGGTTTTACGCGATTTTAATTGAATAGAAAAATATCATGACGTGATTTGATTTGGATTCTATAGAATAATAGTCTTATATTGATGTCGTGAATATTCTACTGTAATTTGGCGTAATTTGGAAATTAGTGGTTTTTGCAGGATTTTTGTGTAAATTTGATAGACTGTCGTTACTCTGTCGAATTTTCGTAGGATTTCTGATTTGTCTGAGATTGATAGATTTAATAGATATGAATGTGAATATTGATATGATTGCTTTAATATTGACTATTGAATTGATTATTGATTGATTATTGATACTGAAACACGTATAACCTGGTTGAACATTGGTTGGAGATTGATTGACCTGTACAGGATGGTGGGCCGACGGGCTTTCCTTTAAACATTGATTATGGATATATGGATGGGAGTCATAAGGAGTTTATTGATATGCCGACGGGCGAAAAGAGTGACGACTCTTATTGATAGAACCAATGTGTATGGATATCTACAACAGCAATATGTATTCTACAACAGCAACATAGCCAGTTGATTGTACTTGTTCAGTATTATCGTATTGAAATGCATGTTTACTGTATTGACTTACGGATCTATTGTTTTATCGATTTCTGCTTTATTGATTTGATCGGATTTACTGTATCGTACGATTTCATTGATTTCATCGATTGATTTTCTACTGTGTACGGATTTCTTCGAGATTTAAGCATTGATACTACTAAGCATTGATATGGATATTGATTGACTGACACGCATATTGATAGCATCGCCGTGCTTTGATTTCAGTTATAGGTATTAGGTAACCTGCTGGGCTTTGTAAAGCTCATTATATGTGGTTGATATTTTCATGTCAGGGCAAAGGAGCAGAAGATAGAAATTGATCCGGATCTACAGGTTTTAGTTCTTTTGATGATTTTGATTCTTTTGTACTCAGGACAGGATAGATTTCTGTACTTGTGGTTGTAGTATAGTTCCTGAGTTTTGTATATGACCTTTTGAAATATGAATCGACTTGTATATTGATGTTTTAAATTTTATAGATGTTTGGTAGATTGTTAATTGAAGGTTTTAGATAGCTCTGGTAAATTGTTTGAGAAATTGATTGACATTCTTTCCAAATTAGATCTTGGGGCATCACACATTCTGACCACAATCACCCACAAACTATGGATCTCCCGACCTCCGTCGTCAGACTACAATCTTTCTGAACATCATCACCTGCCAACTACGGTCCTTCTGATTTCCTTCACCATAATATAATCTTTCTGACCTCCATCGTCTAGCAACGGTCTTTCCGACCACCGTCTCCCGACTATGATCCTTTTGACCTCTTTCGTTAGACAACGATCTTTCTGACTACTTTCGCCCGTAAACTACGATCTTTCTGATCTCCGTTGCTCGCCGACTATGGTCCTTCCGATCTCTGTCGCCTGACAACAGTCTTTCCAACCTCTGTCATATGTCGACTATGGTCTTTTCAACCTTCGTCGTCTAGCAACAGTCTTTCCAACCTCCGTCACCCGCTCGCCAACTATGGTCTTGCCAGCCAAACAAACATGACAATATTGATTCTTCTCATTCCTACCATGTACTGCACTCTATATGATGTATATTTGCTACATCAAACCAATGCCTTCCCCTTAAGGAAGGGTCTCATTTGTAATTGACTACAAACACTAGTGGATTCATTCAAATTAGGCCAGACTCCATGATTTTTTTCCCTTTTAGGGGTTTCCATGTAAAATTTTTTGTGTCTCTTATGAATGTTATACCCTCTCTTTTATCCGACTATATGTTAGATCTTCGTACAAAACTAAAACATTAAAGTTTATATATTTCTATTGCAGCAAAAATTTAAGGACGTAATAGTATTAATCTCAATGCAACACATCAGAATATTCTTAACATAATTGTTTTCCTACAACAAACAATTAAATCAAGAGAAGCAAATGTTTGATTTTATTTTACATTTTGATATCTACTTGTCTTAAAAAGTTAACTTGAAGCTAATAGAAATTTAGTATAAGATTACAATAATTAAGATGATTTGTATAATATTAAAGGTCTGTTTAGGACAATAGCAATGTTTTATAAAATTTGTTGTGAAATTGCTGTGTAGAAAACATATTTTTACTATAAAAATTTTGAAAAATAACAAAATAGTAATAAATAACAGCAGGTAAACGAAATTATTATTGTCGTCTGAAAAATAAAGCAATAAGAAAAAACTGCCCCAAATAGACTTTCAATTTAATTTAAGATAAATATAATATGTAATTAATTAATTAAATTTTATATCATATTATTCCTAACTTAAATTTAAAATTGAGTCAAAATATTCTAATCCAAATAGTATTCTTGGATTATATTCCATTCCATACTAATGTTCTAGAGAAGAATACATAGGCAAGGCAAGTCTTCTAATTCCTTTGCCATTTCATTGCATCACTTCAAAACTAAGCAAAGCCAATAAACCTAATGGAAGAAGCATCTACTCTTTCCTCCATGAACAAACCACTCACCTTCAAATTGGAACCAATCATCTTCTCATCCTCTACATTCACATTCCTCTTCAAAACCCTAATTCCCCCAACCTTCTTCATTGAGAAGAAATCTCACCAATAATGCCCATTCAGAGACTTAATCCCAAAGGCAAAGAAGACGAACTTCATCAACTTGAAAGAACCTACTTCGACACGGTAAGGTAATTTCTTCCATCTCTGTGATTGAATCAAAGACTTAACCACGAAGCTATAAGAAGAACAGAAGTTCAGATTGGTAGCTCAGTTTTACACCTAATTTAATGGAGATGCTGAGGAAATTTCCACCGAGTTTTCTTTCAAGTCAACTCCAAATAATCCAAAAAACCTAACCCAACAAACGCTATCCAGGTGTCAAATTTCAGCTCCCCCTTCAATAAATCAAGGGAGGAAATGTTGAAGAAGATGAAGAGGTTTCAAAGATCTGTCACCAAAATTATAAATAAAGCCATCAAGAAGAAGAAGAGGAGACCTCCTCTACCTTCTCCTGCTCCGCTTCCTCTTCCTCTTCCTCTTCCTGTTCTTCCGCATCAACCATCTTCATCTCTCGCTAAGATGCCATCTTCCCATCGCAGACCCTATCTTTTTCCCCAAACTAACTCACCAATCCTTCCTGACCCATCCACCTTCTTCTCCCCTCACCTCCTCGCTTCCCCTCTCCCCACCAACTCGTTCTTCCAAAATTTTGTATTAAAAAATGGCGACCAGCCTGAATACATTCATCCTTATCTCATAAAATCCTCCTCCTCCTCCCTCTCCATCTCTTCTCCATCACGCTTCGCCACTTCCTCGTTCATCTACCAAACCTTTGTTGCCGACCTTACCATCTCCTCTCCTTCTTCCCAGTCTAACCACATCATCTCCTCCTTCGACGACCTCAGTGTAACCCTAGACCTCCCTCCTTCTCTGCGCTTCTTCCTTGTCCGCGGAAGCCCTTTCATAACTTTCTCCACCCTTGCTGCCGCCACTGATCTCTCTATCTCCTCCATCCATGCCTTCCTCTCCGTCGTTCCCAACTCCTCCTTAACTAAACACACCTTTCAACTCAACAGCGGACAGACTTTTCTCTGCTACTCCTCCTCCCCGATCAAATTCCAGCAATCAGGCACTACACAGCTCACCGCCGCCGGCTTTTCCGGCGTTGTAAGGCTCGCCTTCCTCCCCGATCAAAGCTATGAGACAATTCTTGATCAGTACTCATCGTGTTACCCTGTCACGGGTAAGGCTGTTTTCAGTAGGCCGGGGTACCTTGAGTACAGGTGGGAGAAGAAGGGGTGGGGTGATCTTCTTTTGCTCGCTCATCCTCTTCATCTCCGACTCCTCGACAGCAGCGGATCCTCCGCCGCCGACGTGATGGCGGAGTTCAAATATCGGAGTATCGACGGTGATTTGGTGGGTATTGTCGGCGATTCTTGGTTGTTGAAAACGGATCCGGTGTCGACCACATGGAATTCGACAAGAGGGGTCAGCGAAGATGGTTTACAAGAGATCGTTACTGCTTTAACTAAAGACGTGAATGCTTTGGATACTTCGCCGATTCAAACTACTTCATCTTATTTTTATGGTAAGGCGATTGCCAGGGCGGCAAGATTGGCTCTTATTGCAGAGGAAGTTGGCTTTCCTGATGTAATTCCCACGGTTCTGAACCTCCTTAGAAGATCTATAACCCCATGGCTTGATGGAAGCTTTAATGGAAATGGATTTCTCTATGATTCCAAATGGGGTGGTCTTCTAACCAAGCAGGGGTCCACAGATTCTGGTGCCGATTTTGGCTTTGGTATCTTCAATGACCACCATTACCACCTTGGCTACTTCCTTTATGCAATTGCTGTGCTTGTCAAGTTTGATCCATCATGGGGGAGGAAGTTTAAACCTCAAGCCTACTCAATCATGGCAGATTTCATGAACTTGTCTGGATCAAATTATGCGAGATTACGATGTTTTGATCTCTGGAAGCTGCATTCTTGGGCTGGGGGGCTTACAGAGTTTGCCGATGGACGCAATCAGGAGAGCACGAGCGAGGCAGTGAATGCTTATTACTCTGCGGCGCTCATGGGGCTGAGCTATGGCGATACCCATCTGGTGGCGATCGGTTCTACGATTGCGGCGTTCGAGATTGCAGCTGCAGAGACATGGTGGCAAGTGAGAGAGGGAGAGGGTATGTATGAGGAGGATTTTAGTAGGGAGAATAGAGTGGTGGGGGTTCTGTGGGCAAATAAAAGAGACAGTGGGCTCTGGTTTGCTCCGGCTGAATGGAAAGAATGTAGGTTGGGGATTCAAGTTCTGCCATTGTTGCCGGTAACCGAAGATCTGTTTAGGGATGTTGGGTTTGTAAAGGATCTGGTGAACTGGACATTGCCTGCATTGACAAGGGAGGGAGTTACTGATGGTTGGAAAGGATTTGTGTATGCAATGGAGGGAGTTTATGATAAGGAGGATGCTTTGGTGAAGATTAGGAGTTTGAATGGTTTTGATGATGGGAACTCACTGTCAAATTTGCTGTGGTGGGTTTATAGCAGAGCAGAAGAGGATGAGGGAGGGGTGAGAGGTGGTTGGTTTGGCCATTACTGTCACTGATTGATTATGCTTTTGCTCTTATTGTGGTTAAATTATACATTCTTGAGAGTGATGATTGCTTATGAGAAAAAGGTTTGGAACTGCAAGAAAGAAACAGAAATAAACAATAATGTTAGAGATTTTCACATTTACTGAGATAAATTTTTTGATTGTCTCATATCTGTTGATATTCAAATGGATTATATCTACCCTTTGGAGAAGCTTAGTTACTGCAGTTCTGGCAAAAAAAAAATTTATTGTGTTGGATGTCCTTATTTCATGTAGATTATATTTGCTTGTATTCTTATTGCTTTTATGTTAATCTGTGGCTTGTGCTATGAATTGTATTAATGCTCAGTTAATCTCGTTTAGTTGTGACAGAAAAACTGGAAGTGTTTTCTTATTGTTTTGATTGCTTATATTTTATGATGATGTTAACTGAATGAAAAGGATTCACGTAATAATTATTTGACAAATTTTATGCTAGCTGTCAACTACCTAATACAACTATCAACTTTTCTAATTCAGAATTTGGGACCTGATAATGACAGTTAAGATGGAGTAACTTCAGTAGTTGATAAGATTTAGGGTGAGTCATCTTTGATAGTTTGGTCAAATATAACGTCAACTTTTTTATGACCCAGTTAGGAGAGTAGATGTATTACATTTCATTTAGAGGTAGACTTAAAAAGACTTGGTTAGAAAATATTAAAAATGATAGATTTAAATGAGAATTTGACTTTTAATAGGACATAGTGGGAAAAAAAAAAAGAATTCATATAACCAATTCCATGTAATGAGATAAAAGTTTGATGATGTTGTTGTTGTTAACTAAATGAAATATGCTTGTAATTAAGTTGATTACCTTTATCAATTACATCTGATTGTATGTCATGTTGTTTCTCATTAGTGTGCTTTGCCTACTTTGTAATTATAATTTCCTGTGTAGAAGATAGTTTCCTAAGGCAAGTCAAGTGAAATTATTTTTTCATTTAATCATTTTCCGCATTGAGTATTTTAACGGTGGTATGAGTAATTTGAAATGGATTTAATTTATTTCTACTCATTTAGCTTTTTAACAGTATCTTATATTTGGTTCAAAGCTTAGCTGTTTGTTTTTTTTTTTTTTTTTTTGTTGTTCATTATCCAATTAGATAGTTTTCTAAGATCATATTAGATTTTTCTTTAGCTTATAATTTGATAATTGCTAATATTTTATTTAAGAAAAAATATGAAGATCTCATCACTTATAAGAATGAATATATTAAAACTTAAGATTAATTATTTTATTTTAAGAAAAAAAATTTAGATTGTAAAGATTGTAAAGTTATTCTGAGTGAAATTTTATGTATCCAACATAGTTTATTAATTTGAATTTTAAGATCAAGAGTCAGAAAATAAAAAATAAAATAAATCATTGTTCTAGTATAAATGGGGTGCATTTAAAAAATATTTTGTCTGTATATGAAGAAGTTAATGTTATGTGACAAAAAATAATTAATGATATTAAGAATGTTGCAAAAAATGTGTTTATAATATCAAAGGAAAAATTACTAATAGTAAAAATAGTTGATAGTTGTATCAAACTGTGCAAAAAAATAAAACAAAATAAAGATTTATTATAAAAATTAATTTTAGATAATTGCGAAAGATATAAAAAAACATGTTAAAAGTCTAATCTCACATCCTTATTTCTTCCTATTATGGCTTCGTAGTTTTGCTTGTCTTTTCTCGTCAATATTATGTTATCCATACTATCATTTCTAATGAAAATTTTATTGAGAATAAACTAAAAATTTATAGCAAAATTAAGACTTCGTTTCGAAATTTCTAAAAAATGCTTCTTATAAATAGTCAGCAGTTCAAATTAGAGTTAGATAAATAATGATTCACATTAGTTCATTGTTCCAAACATAAATTAAGCAATAAAAAATTAACCTGAGCTATTAACAAAAAGGTAATGATTTAATGATTACATGTTCATCAATTTTAAACAGTTTTGGATCTCTTTAAATACTATTTGTGAAAGAAAATTTGGAGAACGAATATTTTTTAAGATAAGAAGCTTGTAAATAAATAAATGAATACTTGTCACTCCTACATTACTTCAAAAAAAATATTTGTATTATTTTGTTGTCTCCAAAGCAAGCCCAACTAGAAAGAAAAAATAATAATTAAAGGTGCATCATATCTGTTTGTCCTCTAATCCAAGATCTTTCTTTTCATTCTTCTCAACTGCAATTTAGCAATTAAAACATAAAGACTGATGAAATGGGAATCAAACATGAATCTCAGCTTTTTTTATCTTGCTTTTGCCACTTCTCTGAGCTCTGCAAATAAAGAGGACAAATAAGAAGTGCTTCTCATAAAATTTGATTGTTTATGTACCATTGAAAGAATAAATGGAATTGTAGGACATGCGAATTCTAAATCTTTCCTTATCAAAACTTTGCATTGTTTGTTGATTGGTGTTGGTATATGCCATCAATCTATGTTGATATATGTCATCAATCAATGATAATTAATGCTTGTCATTATCATTGCCTAATGCTAGTCAGTGACCAAGGTTCTTTATTTACATGTTGATATTGCATTTTTACTTATTGTCAATTGTTTATTTTTTGAATTATTAGAATGGCCGGTGGCACAAGAAAGAAAAAACCTGCATAAGAATATAACATTTAAGTTTAAGTGTCAGGTGAAGGTATTCATGAGAGATCAGAATGGCTAATTTGACCAAAGAAGCGGTATCTTAGAGCTTCTCCCCACCCAATTTGAGAAGAAGATCAATACGACCATGTATAATATGATCAATTTGAGAAGAAGACCAATATGACCGTGCATAATATGATCAATTTGAGAAGAAGACCAATATGACCGTTCTTTTTTCTTTTTCTTTTTTTTGAATTATAACATTTTTCTGACAGTTTTTCCATTCAACAAGATTCATAGGCGAACACACCATCAACCTAGACGACGACAAACAGATCCAATATAAAACCATACTTTGATCTGAAAAAAGAAATTTATAATTTTAAGAATGACAAGACTTAAAGCTGAATAGCTGCACACATAGGTAATATCTTTTTATTGAACGGTTAGAAAGATGACAAGTCAATTATTATGCATTGGATTCATGTGCTCTAAACAAGCTCTAAAACTTGTAAGCTAGAATTAGAATTCTAAGTTGACTCTAAAATCATACTATATTCACATGCTCTATTAAAATCGTAAGAATTTAAATGTTATTCTATAAACACTTTTTGGTTAATAATATACCAATACAATCAACATATTAAAGCACATTTTAATATTAACATATTAATATATAATAATCAGCAAACTAAACTGTAGCTACTTTGATTGATGGCATGTTTTGTTTGTCTTCAGCTACGAATAATCTCTTAGTTTTGTGTCTTTCTTGAAATGTCTCCTCTAACATTACGAATTCTCTTTCAATGTGTACTTACAATGTTAATACTAAAAACATCTGTAAAGGAATATGAAAGCAAAAAAACAAGTCAAACAAATTATATTTGTGATCATTAAAAAAATACTATAATTGTGTCTAAACTCATGGTTTCAATATGAGCCAATATGAATCATGTGTGAATCATTAGTGACTTGATGATAACAAATATGTGTATTGTGCCATCTAATGGTTTGCAAGAGTATTTCTATAGATCAAGCTGCTAAATCATGAACATAATGACATATTCCACAAGTCACTTGGAGCCATTGTAGCTTCAAGATAAATTATAAATGATATATTAAGATAATTCGAAAAGTTAAAGTGGAGAATGATAAGAATTAAAGGCCGTTGCAGACATCAATTCAAATGTATAAAAAAAGAAACTTCTGTTCAACATTAAACGTACTGTTCAAGTTCAGAAGTTCCTTACCTGGGAAGAACTAACTGAAATCCTCAAGAGGAGAGCCTTCAGGAGGGTCTGAACTTCCTTGCAGCTCTCAATTGCTGTATACGTTTCTTGTCTTGTTCAAATTTTCTCTGCAGCATCATAACCTCTGGAAGGAAAATGATGTTAGCTAACCATTAATACAGATCAAACAGAGTTGACTAACAGATTAAATATGCTAGTTCATCCAAAGATCATTTCAAGCACTGCAATCTTAAAGTAGAATAAAGTCAATAAAGCAATCAGCAATTTGCAATGTAAAATTATAAACATACATGAGATGCCGTCAAAAGCTAATGTAAAATGTCAATTCTGAGAATGGCAAATCCAGGAAGAAAACTTATTATACAACCACATGATGGAAGGAAGTGGGCATGGGATGGAAATCATACATTAGAACTACAGCTTAAAAAATATTGAGATAATTACAGCATGTACTCGAAGCAGGTTGTATCTAGAAGGACTTCACATACCATTCCTCTTAGCTTCCCGTTTTTGAAATCTGTAGAAATCTAGGGCAATTTCTTTACTTTTCTTTTTTGACATCTTATCCATAACAGCAGCAGAGGCCACTGATCCCATAACCGTACCAGTTTCAGCATCAGTCGTTTTTTTTCTGCCCTTCTGATGCACCACAACTGTCCATCCATCTTCGGCAGCACGGGCTTCTCTTTCCTTCCTCTCCTGAAAATTCCAAGCGAGAATGAAATTGCAGATAAAGCATTCAGTTACATTGCAGAATAAGAAAGACATATAGTTACATTGTATTGATGTAAAAACAATTGTTGCTACTTCTAGGCTGTCAAAAGAAAAATTAATGTATTTGCAAAACAGAAGGCAATATTCTCAAAAGGAACTAAAAGAAATAGAACAATAGAAACCTGCTCCTGCCGCTCCTCATGAGCTGTCACAAATTCATCAATTCTTTTCTGAAGTACTTTTAATCCTGGTCTGCTTTCTTTGTATTGTATAAGCCATTCTGCGACAAAAGAAATGTTCAATTTACAAATTCAAGTTCTGAAAGAATGCGCCAGCATCTTTGTTTAGCAAAGATACCATTAAATATAATAATTGATATATTATCAAATCCAGCATAACCAAAAAATACAGGCCCACCAAGAAAATCAAAATATTACAGCAAAAGTACAATCATCGTTTATCAACAACAAACATTTATCCCACTACATGCGATCGGCTACATGAATCCGTTTAATCATTTATCACTGGAAAAAAAAAGTAAGACTTATCTATGGAAAAATGAAAACCTCATCACAGTGCGGGGGCAATAATCAGTTGCATTCATGTTTGAGTTCTGAATAGAAACAAAATATCAAAACTATCAACAGAAAGGAAAAAAAAGGCGTACCCAATCTTGCTTCCATTCATACCCAAAGAACAACAGCACCTATTTGTCTTAATACAATAAAAAGGAAGAGTAAACCCAGTAAATGGGCATTTCAATTGACAAGCTAACCCAACCAAATCTCTACTCAAGTTTGGTAAGAGAAGAAGCAGGTCTGGTTTCCTAAAAGAGCAAGCACAACAAATTCATAGGCTGTACATGAACATCACATTTGAATTACACCCCAGCACAGACCACTTATCATACAAAATAAGATTCATTATGTACCAGGTATCTAAAACATCTTACCCAATTCACCCTCCTGTCTTGAGCCTGTAGCAACAGATAACAAAATTCTGACCAACCCCCTTGCCAACTTCAGTAGTCTAAAGTTCCAATTATCTTCTTGGCACAACAACAATCTCCTACAGCTCTCCGCAATCTCCAAGTGCTGCTAGCGCTAGACTTCAGCAGGCAATTGTCTAATCTCATTATTCTATCTCTTTTGCCTGGATGTTTGAGCATATTCAATTTAAACTTCTCACCTCTTTGACAAATCTAGCCAGAGTCCTTCGCACTAAGGCTGACCACCAACTCTCCCATATGATCATCTTTGGTGGCTGAAGCGCATCAGACTCAAAATTTCATGGGCACACTGAATCTTCCTAGCAACCTTTAATGGACTGTCCAAGTGAGTTGTCCAAACCCCACATCTTATAAGTTCATTCAAAATAGCAGCTAATGCAGCAGTCCTTAACCTTTCAAAAAGTTACTAAGTCTTCTTGATGCTTCTAGGTTCTCTGCCACACTCAATTGCCCTGTCTTCTTTGCTTTTCCTTCTTATATGTCAAAATTTAATTCTTTTGAGAATGTTTACCCTACTAGTTTGCCAATTATTGGATAACTTAGAGGGGATGGAGTGCCCTAATGATGCAATCATCCATTAGTTCTTTCTCTATCTAAAATTGTGCAGTGAAGTTTATGTGCTAGCTTTTATAAAAAAATATTGATGTGATTTAGTATTTAAAATTACTCAAACATGAAGCTAAAGATCCACGGACAAAGCCTCAGCATGGTAAATATAAGGTGAAGGCATAGGCCAGATACATGAGTGGATATAAGATTAGACAAAAAAAAAAGGTATTATAAATTATTCCGTATACAACCTCTAAATTTTACTACATAAGCCCACAAGTAGAGGCTAGAATATACTCAGAAAGGTTTTTTGGATTTTATTTTATTTAGGAGGCCTCCTATTGATTTATCAATCAATTAAAGTGTCTTGAGAACCATTTCACATGGTAGATGACTTCCATTCATTGTATTCTCCCCCTAACTTATAAAGAAAGTTCTTCTGGTTTTAGGTTTTCTCCACTGGAAAGAATGTTGTTTTTGCTGTTTTGGACAGCCATAACCTTCACTGATTTAGTACTACTCTTTCCTTTGACTTTGGTTGAGTGTCCGTGGAATTTTGTTATCTTGAACAGCTTAAAATATTTTGTGATCGAGTACGGCATAGAAAATAATATATTATCTCGAAGGATAAAATATTATTTTGCTATAAACTCAATAACAAAACTTGCATTTTTTTATATTAACGGAGTGATCGAGCAGAGTTTATTTTAGTCCGGGGTACAAGTTCTCCATAAGGGCCTGGTATTTGTCCTTTGAAAAAACTTTTGATTAAAATAATAATTTATATTATTTCATCAAAATTTGGCTAACATTTAACATAATTTGTCTTATAAATTCTTGTTAAAGATTTGATCTTTGGAGAATTTCAAAGGGGATAAGATCAACTCAAAATATTAGCCCACACGGCTTCCTAAGTCTATTAATTACATTTGAAAAGCAAAAAAAGACTCAAACCTATAATTCAAAGATAAGAATGCATATAATGTATAAAAAGCATCACCACATAAATTTGTCTAGCACTTGTAGTGCCAAGCGAGTTTCTACTCTATTGATCATGCCTCTTTGAGGCTTCTAAACAGAACTTGCAAGCATACATCATTAGATAATAATAACTTAACTATTCTCCCCCTTTTGGATATGGCCACCTGCATTTAAAAAAAAAAGTATACATCTATCCTAGCACTCAAGAGCAAGTCCCGACAACACAGATAATTCAGTATTCATCACAATAAACAATCAACCACATATACAAAAAAGGAAAAATATCAACTCTAGGATGCCTAGGAGTTATGCATCTAAGTGTGTGTTAGATTGTGTAGTTTGTTACACTATGATAGGTCAACCATTAAAAAAGCGGATGAGGGGTCCGCATTGAGTCGCGCCTCAAGTCGAGGCGGAAGTCATGCGTATCGGAGCTTACGCCTCGAACCATCCAGCGAAGCCTACGATTTTTTTGCACGAGTACGCATCAGAGCGTAACACCTCAAGCAAGTACGAGGCACTGCCTTGAAATTTTTTCTTTAATATATATGTAAATACAACACAGCTGATTCGTGTTCGCATATTCGCGTATAAGATTAGGGCTTCTTGTGAGAATTGAAAGGCAAACTAGAGGCGAAGCCGTGAGGGAAATAGACGAAGCTGTGAGGGAAGGAGACGAAGCCATGAGTGCAGGAGATGAAGCCGAAAGGAGACGACGCAGGAAATGAAGCAGAAAGCAATAACGATTTCGAAAGCAGGAAACGAAGCCAAAGTTGTGAGTGCAGGAAACGTTCAGGCCTCGGTTAGGTCGGAAGAGCAGGTGAGTGGTGTTGTGGGCCTTGACTTTGACGTGCAGTAACGAAACCTTGAATAACTTCTAATTCGGCTTTCTTTCATTCGTCCGCTCAGTACATGCTCGGTACCGAGCAGGTACATGCTCGGTATTGAGCAAGTATATGCTCAGTACTGAGCGGTACACGCTCGGTACCGAGCAGTATTGAGCATATACAACAAGCAGAATTTCAAAATTACTCTTATAATAAAATTTTGTTCCTAGGGTGCTGCCCCCGGAAACCCCCGCGAGGTTGATCCCCACCAGGGGCAGCGCCCCCTTAGACCCCCGGCAGGCCAGTATATTGTTGTATTCATATTGTCTTATTATTGGTAGTACAAATAATTATTAAAATCTGCCCTATTTGATGTTGATTATTTATTTCTATAAATTATTAGCATGACTAGTGGCACAAGAAGGAAAAATCCTGCATGAAAATATAGAACTCAAGTTGAAGTGTCAGGCGAAGGTGCAAAGAAGGGATATGTTTATATGAAATGTAATTTCCGTGAGAAACACATAACTGGTGGCGTCAAGAGGTTGAAGGATCATCTAGCCTGCACTCATGTCAATGTGAGACCATGTGCAAAAGTACCTGATGAGGTGAAAAAGGAATATACATATTATTTAAAGAAATTTGTTATTTTAAGTGAGTTTATTTTAAATCTTGTATTCCAGTAATATTATCTTAAAATCAATCTTCAAATTCATAGTTGACATAATATTTTATTATTTTTTGTCATTATTTATAATTTTAAATTAATTTATTTTAATCGTTTTGAGGCTTACGCCTCGATCCGCCTCGAGGCTTACGGCTCGCCTCGCTTAAAAAAAACGCCTCGATTCCCGATTTCGCCTTTTAAAACCTTGGATAGGGTGTTTAGTTTTAGTTGTGGCATAGAAAGATATTTAACTTTTTAACCCATGAGTGTTTCAATTTAAGTTGTATGTGACTTAAAAGTTTTTATTTGATTTTTAAAGTGTTTCATATTTTTAAAGGGTTAAAAAGAACTCATAAAAACGACATCTGCTTGCTTTGGAGTATGTTATTCATAGCATCATAAATTTCAGTGAAGTAGACATACCACCTTTTAAAGTAGAATGTCATATTCATTGAATCAAAAGAAACCTAAATTTTAGGCAATTTTTTAGAATTCTCTTAATGTTTGGATAAGAGAGTGTTTGCTTAATAGGGTAAAACAAACTTGTGCAAGGGTTTTACTTAGGACTTGGTGAAATTTACCTAATTAAGTAAGATTAATTTCAAGAGAAAGATGCTTCTAAAAGACACCTAAAAGCAAATATTTTTTCATATCATGATAGGAGGGAATCACTTGTTTTGGCTAAATGATGAAGTTCTAGAGTTTGGGTTTATATAGAGAGATTACCTATTTGATTAGGCCAAGCAGATAGACTTTGGATTGAGGCCAAAGAAAGAAAGACTTCAATTTGCCGTGGGTCTAATAAGAAAAGCTAAGGTGATGTTGAGTTGCTATAGCTTTGAGGCTAAGGGAAGGAAGATGTTCAACGTAAAATTCTTGTGCTATGATGGGTTTTTGAATTTTATATTTAGGATTGAACGCTTGATATGTTTAATTTGGGTAAAGCAAATGCAATTGACGTTCAGAATATGAAGATGTAGTTTTGGGTTATAAATCACAAAAGCTCTTTAAACTTCCATGATGAATATTATTTACTTAATATGGGCTAAGAAAATGAAAGGAACCAAAACTTTGATCCTAATCTGGAAGAATCATCTGTTTATTTTTGCTCAATAGGTGAATCAATGGGATTTAGATTTTGTTCCTAGGGGTCATCAATGCTTTTCTTAAATTCTTCAGAGATCATTTAGGAACCTCTTTACGAGTTCAAGAAGGCACCAAGCAAAGGGGAAGTGAGCTAGGTGATTTAGCTTGAGTTGGTCCAACTCGAATCAAGGCAGGCCTGGGATCCATCTATAAGGCTGTGGTAGTTCCTAAGACATCCTAGGGGATCATGCAGCAGGACGCTTGAAGATTTAGGGAGCTTTAGGGCAAAGTGCACGAAATGAAAGCGAACTCCTAAAGGATGTACCTATTTTTTTAAAGTACATTCTGGATTTATTTAAATAGCAAGATCATCTCTACGGCTTTGGAAGAGTGCTAAACCAATTTTGCCATGATGATTTAAAGGCTTAGGTGTGCATTAATTTTTTATTTTTTATTTAGAAGCTTAGAAAAATTTTTTTTTTTTTTCGAGCAGTCAATTATTATTATTTAAGCGCTCAAGGCTTTGTGAATCCCCAAAGATAGATTTAACTAACTACAGCTATTGTGGTATTTACAACATAGACCTTTAAAAGGTCATGAGAAATCCCCCAACAATTTAGAAGTTTTCTTGATCGAATTCACCTTTGAGCATTCAACAAAACTTGGGGAAAAGATTTGACATCCCATTATATGCGAGCTACTATACCTACAAGTCAATTTTGTCAGGACCTTCAATGTGATGAGAGGTGCATGCAAATGGCAATGGCTAGGACCTACATGTCGGATTGAATGGCAACGCCAACCTTAAGGTTGATTGTAGGCAAAGGCTTGGAATACAATATTAATGCGACTTCATGCTTTTAGGGGTTGTTGGACACAAGTACAACGACCCGACACCTATTAACATCCTCCTCGGGCTCTCAAATGAGAGCAACCACTGGATATCGTCAAATTTTCATGGGTTTTCAGAGAGAACAACAGGCATGATGGTTTGGGAGAGCATAAAATGAAGTTTTTGAGGACCTAATGGGCTTGGGATCATCATACATACATCCACAAAGGCTTATAAACCTAGGGCTATCTAAGTTTTGAAAGTATACCTCATCGGAGCCAACATCCAATGGATTTCGACTATAGCACCCTTGTCTTGAGGAGACAAAGGTGATTGAAAGGAAAAAGGTCAGCTATCCAAGTTGCTTTGGATGTCTCCTCAGCTGCCACCTCACCGGAGCTAATGTACCTTGAACTTGACAGCAATAAGGACTTTGGTTCTTCTTGGGAAGTGTGAAGCTAATGTACCTTGAACTTGAAAGCAACAAGGACTTCGGTTCTTCTTGGGGATGTGAGAATACAACAGTCCCTACACTCTTTACAACCAAAAGAACCACCTCACTCCCTTAGTCGCACGCAAGAAGAAGTCTTCACCTGCTCTCTATTGGTCGCAACCACGAAACTGATGCAAGCAACGTTGTCTCGATTCTTTGCCTGCTTGACTGTTCGGTTCCCTGCATTCCCGGTTCCCCTTGCTGGTTGTTCGGTTCCTGGATGGCTTTCCCGGTTCCCTGCCTGTTGGACTGTTCGATTCCCTGCATTCCCGGTTCCCCTTGTGGTTGTTCGATTCTGCTCTTGGCTGTCCCAGTTCCCCTTGTGGCTGTTTGGTTTTGCTCTTGACTGTCCCTGTTCCCCTTATGGTTTTTCGGTCCTGCTCTTGGCTGTCCCGATTCCCCTTATGGCTGTTTGGTTCCTTCTCCTTTGTTGTGGATGTTCAGCTGGGGGTCCAAGCATGCCTTTAATTCTTCTTTTTTTCTCTTCTTTTGTTGGTTGTTTTGGGCGGCTGATTGGGTGTCCTTTGAGCTGCTTCTATCATATTTAAAAGGGAGTTTTTGGCAATTTTAGGATGGATTATGGATGATTTTTGGAGCATGAAAACCTGAGGGTTCTTCTTTGATAGCTTGCGAGCTATGTCCCCCTTTCTCTTCTCCTCTCTACAACTTCGTCTCGGACTTCTTATCCACTTCTTCTCTCCGCAAGTTTTCACCCCATTTATATCTTTCTTCTCAATCAATGAAAAGTTTTAAGTGTTTTTATGTTCTAAGATTGTGTTTGTCATGTGAGTTGTATGTGTTGTCTGTTCTAATATAAAAGTTGTAAGGTGTCATTTTATCTTATTTAATTTTAGTTGAGTATGTGTTTGTTAAAGTTATTTTGAAAGGAAGACGAATAGTTTATATGCAATCTTAGTTTTTCTCAAAAAAATTTGTTGCATCATTTTGGTATCAGAGCCTAGGCTTTGTGTCTTCCTTTCTTTTTAAGTCTTTAGAAAAATGGATAAACATCAAGTTGAAGGCAGTAAAGAAAGTAAGCCAATTTATCTTGAAGAATCTATTCCTAAGAGCCGATGGATCCCGCCGCAAGAAAGTTCTACCAATCTGATACAGATCAAGCTTGTCAAGATTCAAGAACAACTAAATTTAAGTGTCGAAAGATTTGAAGCTAAGAAACTTCAACTCCTGTCTGAATTTGAACGAGAAAAGGACTTCTCAAACGAAAGTATGACATATTAATTCAGGAATCGAAAATGCCAGATCTTGAAAATTCTAAAGTCATCTCATCAGGAGATGAGAACTCTCAACCATGGGAGATTTGATGCAAGCAAGGCTGTCCCGGTTCTTTGCCTGATAGATTGTTCGGTTCCCTGCATTCCCGGTTCCCCTTGTTGGCTGTTCGGTTCCTGTATGGCTTTCCCGGTTCCCTGCCCGTTGGACTGTTCGATTCCCTGCATTCCTGGTTCCCCTTGTAGTTGTTCGGTTCTGCACTTGGTTGTCCCGGTTCCCCATATGGCCATTCGGTAATGCTCTTGGCTGTCCCGGTTCCCCTTGTGGTTGTTCGGTTCCTGCTCCCTTGTTGTGGTTGTTCGGGTGAGGGTCCAAATGTGCCTTTAATGCTTCTTTTTTCTCTCCTTTTGTTGGATGTTTTGGGCGGCTGATTGGGTGTCCTTTGGGCTGCTTCTATCCTATTTAAAGGGGAGTTTTGGGCAAGCTTTAGGATGGATTATGGATGATTTTTTTAGCATAAAAACCTGAGGGTTCTTCTTTGATAGCTTGCGAGCTATGTCCCCATTTATCTTCTCCTCTCCATAACTTCATCTCAGGCTTCTTATCTACTTCTTCTCTCCGCAAGTTTCCACCCCATTTGTATCTTTCTTCTCAATCAATGAAAAGTTTTTAAGTGTTTTTATGTTCTAAGATTGTGTTTGTCGTGTGAGTTGTATGTGTTGTCCGTTCTAATATAAAAGTTGTAAGGTGTCGATTTGTCTTATTTAATTTTAGTTGAGTTTGTGTTTGTTAAAGTTATTTTAAAAGGAAGACGAATAGTTTATATGCAATCTTAGTTTTTCTCAAAAATTTTGGTTGCATCAGAAACCCAGTAGCCTCTGCCTTTGTTTTTTTAACCCCTTAGAAAGGAATGAACACATTAGGGCAAAGCAGCTCAATTCGGCCGAGATTCGTCCACTCGAGCTCCCTTCTGTCTCACTTTTAATCGCACGTCAGAGGAAATACCAGCATGCACAGAGAGCGAGCTTCTGCGCTCGGCTTGACAATAGGGAACCACGTAAAGATCTTATGCTCGGTCGGCTCAAATGCACCCGCAGGAGGCTTCCACCTGATCTCCCTGGCCTCTCTCCCGTCTCCCTCTTCTAGACGGACCGCACGCAATAGGAAGTCACGCACGGAGGGAGAACTCTTCTAGTCACTCGCCTCCTATGGATCAGACCGACACACCCAAGACCCAAATGCGGGAACCATGCCTTGCTCGATTTGTCTCGAATGGATGTGCGAACCAAGGAAGAAGATGTCGAATGGAACCAGAAACCCTCTTTGCTCTCTCTCTATCTCTGAACGCACAAAGAGAAACACACAAGAAGCGGAAACGAGACTGGAAGGGTCTCCCTCTCTATGCTCTCTCTTGTTCACTTGGGGACGCACAAAACAAAACAGAGACACTGAATAGACCCTCTCTCGCTTTCTCTATACACAACACGAGATCTGCTCGCTTGATCCCTGCTAAAGCCGCCCATATCCGCTCCGAATAGAAGAGATCACGCGAGGGGACCTTGAGATAACAGGTCAATTTTGGATTTTTTAGGAAATTCCAGCCGTTTGTTAGATCGGCCCTTGGGTCGGTTGAACTAGTCTGGTCTCTCCTGGACTGGTTCTTATTTACAGGAGGCGGACAAAGGAAGGGGGTGGCTGATTGGGTGGGACCCATGCCCAAATTAAGCTTTGGTTTGGAAGAAAAATTCAAATTAGGGGTCGCTAGGGACTAATTAAATGTCCTTTTGCTTTAAGTATCTTTCTTCTTGCTAGGGTTAGGTTATCTTGAATATGAAATCTGAATTTGAGATCTTTGCTTGGTTTTTGGGCTCAAGACTTTGGCTAGAGATTTGGAGAGCTGAATCTTCCTCTCGAATTGAAGATTCATTGTATCGAGTAGGGCTGCAAATGAACCAAGCCGAGCCGAGTATGTGAGTGTTCATTTAATATCAGCTTGTTCAAGTTTGGTTCATGTTTGTTCAAGCTTTATTGTTTGTGTTCATGTTTGATTCATTTAAATTAATGAGTGTTCATGTTCGGTTCATGTTCATTCGTTTAGTGCTTATCGAGCTTGTTCGCGAACATATTTAACGATTTTTTTTTAACTATCAAACAAATATGTTCATGAACATATCTATGAACAAACACATTTATAATAAAAATAATTGTCTATGTAACAAAGGCAATGATTATTTATATTTATTAATTTTATAGTCAAATATTAATTATTTTTATCTAGCTTATTCACGAGTTCAAAATCGAACACGAACCAAGCTTTTATCGAGCTTCTTATCGAGCTTAATGTCGAGCTTGTTCACGAACTTCATATGATGTTGTTCGCGAACATAAATGAGTCGAACGCATTAGTGTTCAAATTTGTTTATTTAAGAATCGAGTATTTAAAATATTGTTCAAGTTTGTTTGTTTAGCTAATTAAACGATCACAAACGAGCTTTAATCGAACAGAACAACGAGTAGCTCGTTGAACGTTTGGTTCGCTTGCAGCCCTAGTATTGAGTTGTTCTTTTTCTTCTATTACTTAACTTCAAGTGCTTTATTTTCAATTTCTTCTACAAACTTTGTAAAATCTGCACTGTGCTTACTGAATTTCTCAGTTTTTCTCTGAATTTGTGGCTATTTCCTATCAAATTGGTAGCATAACACGTCGATCTAAGAGGTATCAATGACCCAAAGAAAAGTGAAAGTTTTGGAGGGAGAATTAGGTCAGCTAAAATATGATTTTAAAGAAAAAATTTTTGATTTTCAGAACCAATTCGCATCCGTCCATGAAAAGATGGATGGAAGGTTCGTCATAGTGGAAGACATGTTGAAAAAGTTGCTTGAAGCCAAACTTAATCCTGCGACATCTGAAGCAAAGGAAACCATTGGCGGCCATGGAGGACATGGAAACCCTAACCCGTTTAGGGGAAAGGAAAATCCGGAAGTAGAGATTCTGGAGAAGGAAGATGAAATGCCTCCACTAGAGTCGCTTTCTAGAGAGGAGATAAGTGTAGGGTACAAACGAAGGGTTGCTGATTTTGCGAGAAGAAGGCGGGGTTATAATCACCGGGGTGCTGATTTTGAGAGGAGGAGAGGGAATTTTGAAGAATGATTTGGGTTTGAGCCCCGAAGGGAAGAGCATGACACTTGGGGAGCACCTCCTCTTTGAGGAATGGGTGGCTACAGTGGATTCAGGGGAAATAGAGGTGACCCGAGGGTAAGGAAGTTGAAGATGCCCATCTTTGAGGGCGAGGACACACATGGATGGATCTACAAGGTAGAACGGTATTTTGCAGTCAACGGACTAACATAGGAAAAATTGACAGCTGTTGTATTGTGCTTGGAAGGGAAAGCACTAGCTAGGTATCAGTGGGGGCATGAGACAATCCATTCGGAGTTGAAGAGAGTTCAATGACTGCTTACTAGAATGTTTCCGAACCAGCAGGGGAGGGGACTTCTATGAGCAATTCTTCGCCCTGACGTAGAAGGGGACAGTGGGAGAGTACCGCAATCGGTTTGAGTATCTAGCTAGCAGGCTAGACAGGCTTTCTGAGACCATGCTAGAAAGCAACTTCATGAAGGGGCTTCAAACCAGATATCAGAGCAGTTGTTAGAGTGATGAGGTCGCGAGACTTAGGGGAGGCCATGGAGCTGACATAGTTGGTCGAGGACCTAAACCATCTGGAGAGGGGGGCTAGAGGCAGTAGCTCGAGGAGATCAAATAGGATGACCACCACTTTTCTAGCTCCTAAGCGCCCGCACCTGGAGGTCTACATGAAGCCTCAAAGGAGAAGTCTGGAGGAGGGGGTTTGGGGGAAGCTTCAAGAAGCTCACTGAGGAGTTACAAGCAAAACGAGCAAGGGGATTGTGCTTTAGATGTGATGAGAAGTACACATCGAGGCACAGGTGTAAGGACCGAGCTCTTCAAATTCTCACCATCTGTGATGACGATGAAGCTGAGGGAGGTGAGAGCGAGCTCGTGGAGGAAGAAAAGGAGAAGTTGCACCTGGATATGGCAGAGATCTCTCCAAACTCAGTTATGGGATTCACTCCGAATCACACCATGAAAGTGAAGGGAGAGATAGATGACAGAGAGATGGTGGTGCTAATCGACTGTCAGGCTACCCATAATCTCCAATCAGATCGTAGATCCGTTGGGGGTGAAATTAGGGACATTGGAGGGTATGGGGTGATAATGGGCACAAGGAAGGTAGAAATTGGTAGAGGAGTGTGTAGGGGAGTAGTGCTGATAATTCAGAGGATTTTCTCCCACAATAGTTGGGAAGCACTAATGTCATTGTGGAAAGAAGTGGTTGCAGACCTTGGGAGACACCAAGGTCAATTAGGGAACGTTCAGGATGCAACTGGTGATGGGGAAAGGAGGATAGTGATCCAGGGTGATGCAGGCTGTCCAGGGCCGTGGTATCTCTCAAATTTATGATCAAGATCATACAGGAGGTGAGAGGAGGATTTTTTGTGGAACTGCAACGTTTGGAGGGGGTCAGACTAGGGGAAGAGGGAGACATCCCTATGTCAATACAACCGTGCATATAGCAGTTCAGTGAGGTTTTTCATTCACCTCAAGGTTTACCAGCACCCAAAGGGCATGAGCATTCAATCAACTTTAAGGAGGGGGTGTCACCGACCATACTGCTACACCCAAATTTGGAAGGATGAAATAAAGAAGTTGATCTAGGAGATGTTAGAGGCGGCGATCATCAGGCAAAGTGTGAGTCCTTTCTCTAGTCCAGTCTTACTGGTTAAGAAGAAGGATGGGAGCAAGAGGTTTTGTGTGGATTACCGGACCTTGAATAAGGAGATGGTGTCGGATAAGTTCCTCATTCCGATGATCGATGAGCTTCTGGACGAGCTGCATGGAACATTGGTATTCTTTAAGATGGATTTGAAGTCGGGCTATCATCAAATCAGAATAAAAGAGGATATTCAGAAGACGACTTTCAGGACACACGAGGGGCAATACGAATACTTAGTGATGTCGTTTGGGCTTACTAACGCCCCAGCTTCTTTCTAATCCCTTATGAATAGGGTGTTCCGGCCATACCTTCGGAGGTTTATCTTAATTCTCTTTGATGACATACTTGTGTATAGCAGGGCGAAAGAGGAGCATCTAGAGCATTTGAGGGTGGTCTTTGGAGTTCTACAGGAGCATAAAACTAAGGGCCAACCTAAAGAAGTGCAACTTCGTATAGACTAGTATAGAGTACTTGGGGCATGTGGTATCTCAAGAGGGTGTGGAAGCCGACCAGACCAAAATTGAAGCAATGCAGAAGTGTCCCCTACCTAGGAACTTGAGAGAGTTCAGGGGCTTCCTAGGGTTGACAAGTTGTTACCGCAAGTTCGTGAAGGGGTACAACAACATAGTCTGGCCTTTGACAGAGCAGTTAAAGAAGGACAATTTCTGAATTTCCTGTAAGTAGAGGCAGCGACCCAGGCTTTTGAGAGACTGAAAAGGCCATGACCACAGTAATTGTTTTGGCTCTACCATATTTCAGTCACACCTTTATGGTGGAGAAAAATGCATTAGGATCTGGGTTGAGGGTAGTGCTTATGCAGAACCATAGACCCATAGCCTACTTCAATCAAGTGTTATCAGCTAGAGCTAGGCTGAAGTCTGTTTACGAAAGGGAATTGATGGCTATCGTGTTAGCCATTCAAAAATGGCATCCATACCTGCTGGATCGACACACCAGAGGAGCTTGAAATATCTGCTGGAGCAGAGAATGGTGACTTAGGAACACTAGAGATGGCTATCCAAACTGTTGGTATACCATTTTGAGATCCAGTATAAACCAGGATTGGAGAATAAGGTGGCTGATGCCTTATCCAGGTGTGGGGTTCTAGGGGATTGCCATTTTCAGTACCACTAATGGTGGATTGGGGGGGCTATCAAGGAAGAGAGTATACACAAAGAGCTGAGGAGGATTAGGGAGAATTTGTTGAAAGATGAGAGCAGCCACCCAGGTTACTCTATTCGGAGGGGGGGGGAGGTTTTTGATCCCACGGACATTAGTTCATATTCCTCATTTGTTGCAGGAATTCCATGGGAGCGCAGTCGGAGGTCATTCTGGGGTGCAAAAAATATATAAAAGGTTGGCAGCATAATTGTATTGGAAATGAATGCAAAAGGATGTGGAGGAGATGACATCTAGATGTGAGGTTTGTCAAAGAAACAAGTATATGGCTATGGCTCCAGGAGAATTACTTCAACCTTTAGCTCTTCCAGACAAAGTATGGGAGGAGGTTACAATGAATTTCATAGATGGGCTACCACGATCCGAGGGGTTCATGGTGATTCTGGTGGTGGTTGACAGGCTCAGTAAATATGCACAGTTTCAGTAGCTACAACATTCATGAGGGAGGTGGTTAGACTTCACGAGATTCTAGAGTCGATAGTCTCTGACTGAGATAAGGTGTTTCTCAGACAAATTTGGAAGGAGCTATGTAGGTTACATAGTACATTTCTCAACGGAAGCACCGCCTATCACCCCTAAGCAAAGGGATAAACGGAGGTAGTCAACAGGAGCTTGGAGACTTAGTTGAGGTGTTTTGCGTCTGAAATACCACGGATGTGGGCCAAGTGATTAGCATGGGCCGAATATTGGTACAAAACCTCATACCATTCAGCTTCACAGATGACCCCTTTTTAAGTGTTGTATGGAAGGGGGACCCCCACACTTGGTGCATTTTGGGCAAGGAAGCACACCAATCTCTTCAGTGGAGCAGTACTTGGAGGAAAGTGATAGGGCGTTAAGACGAATTGAAGAGACACCTGTTGAGGGTCCAGCAAATCAAGAAGAAGCAGGCAGATGCACATAGAAGAGACATCCAGTTTGAAGTTGGGGAGAATGTGTTCTTAAAACTACGACCCTACAAACAAAGAACAGTGGCCCACAGGAGGAACAAGAAATTGGCCTCGATGTATTTTGACCCCTACAAGATAGCAGAGAGATTTGAGCAGCGACATACCGTTTGACATTACCTCCAACAGCTACCATACACTCAGTATTCAATGTGTCACAGTTGACGAGAGCTCTGGGGGAGCATGCAGTTAGTGCAAAGTTACCGGCAACACTGATGGAGGAGTTGGAAGTGGTGTTGGAACCATTGGACCTAAAAAGGGTGAGAATAGGTAAAGGGGATAAAAAAGAAGTGCTGATTTGATGGAGAGGCCTACCTGATTTCGATGCCACATGGGAACCATATGAGAAGGTGAAGCATCAATTTCCTTCATTTCACCTTGAGGACAAGGTTGGGAGGGGAGTAATGTTAGACCGGTCATTGGGCCGGTTGAACCGATCCCTCTTGGACCGGTTCTTATTTACAGGAGGTGGACAAAGGGAGACGGGGGTAGCTGATTGGGTGGGGCCCATGCCCTAATTAAGCTTTGGGTTGGAGGAAAAATTGAAATTAGGGAATGTTTAGGGGTTAATTAATTGTCCTTTTGCTTAAGTATCTTTCTTCTTGCTAGGGTTAGGGCTATCTTGAATTTGAAATCTAAATTTGAGATCTTTGCTTGGGTTTTGGACTCTAGACTTTGGCTAGATATTTGGAGTGCTAAATCTTACTCTCTAATTGAAGATTCATTGTATCGGGTCGTTCTTTTTCTTCTATTACCTAATTACAAGTGCTTTTCTCCCTATTTCTTCTGCAGATTTTGTAAAATCTGCATTGTGTTTGCTGAATTTCTCTGAAATTCAACAGTTTTTCTCTGAATTGGTGGCTATTCCCTATCACTATTGGATGTAAAGCTGATTTGGAAAGTCAAATTGGGCTCAGATTTGATCAATTGGACTTGGATTGAGCCCGAATAAAACTCGATTCGAGTCGATTTGAGCTCGATTTGGTCTGATCGAGTCAATTTGATGCAATTGAACTCAAATTGACGCCGATTTGAGTCGAATTGTGTTCGACAGGGCTGAATTGAGTAGATCGAGTTCAATCGAACCTGATCAAGTCTTATTTGACTCGATTTGAGTAGAGTCGACACAAAAAATACGTCAACAAATTATACTCCATGTATTCGGTTTTAGATCTACTCAAACAAAACCTTTAGACTCTAAGATTGACCTCCATAATTCAAGACTACCTTCAACTCCCTCTCTAGTCTTATCAACAAAAAAAATATCATCAGCAAAAAGCATACAGGAGGGTACATCCTCTTGCAAATGTCTAGTAAGAATATCCATGACTAAAGCAAAAAGTTATGGGCTTAAAACTGATCCTTCATGTAATCCAACTGAAATAGAAAAATACTTGATCCAACCTGAACACAAAAAACACCTCCAATACAAGATGTTGTTTTTCCAACAAAAGTTAAAAATAAGTTTTCAAAAAAGCAATTCTTTTGTAACTATTTTGGAAAACCTATCAAAAAATTGCCATTCAAACCTATACTATTTTTATCAGCTGCTTTTGCTACCGCAAAAACAGTCAAGTTGTCTTAAATGATGCCCTGGGCAAGCACTAGCTGTTTTTTTTTTTTTTTTTCTTCCTCATCTTATATTCACAACAGATTTGGCTTTGATTTCTTGCCAAAACCACCAACCGTTCTCTGGTCTTTTTATTATTAAAACAACAAAATTTCAAAGTTTTTCTATAACAGATTTTGATGGCCTGTTGATGTAGCAAAGCTGGGGTCTTCGTGCATAGCGATAGGGAGGGCAATTGGCTTAGCAGTTGTGATAACCAACAAAGGAGAGTTTTGCATGTAGAGCCTTGAGTTTTTCTATTTTTCCACAACATAAACCTACAGGTAAAAGGGTATACCGACGGAATGACTACAAGGATATATTATAAAAAGGAAAAGAGAGAAAACTAATTTTTGAGGTTTTTTTCCTATGGCAGGAAAAAGACTACACGTCTTAAAGTGGGAACAGTGTCTACAGAAATAAAATAGAAAAGTTCAAACTAAAAGAGATTTTTAGCATATGAATTACCATAATACTGAATTAAAATTTTGAGATAAATTAAAAATTCAACTAAGTATTCAGCAATCCGAATTTTAATCAAATAGTCCAAACTTTAGGAGCCTTGATCTCCCTCGTATGGTGACTAGTTGACGATCCAATCATACTTATGGACTCATAGCAACAACCTCCTGGATTGCCCTAATGTGATCTGAGAAACACCACCATTGAAAAATTCCATAAAAAATATCAAACTATTATAAACATCAATAAAAATGATCAATATAATATTCCATTATTTGATGATCAAATCAAGATCATAAGCACTATGATTGATCAACTACTAGATCTAATCCCAATATCACAGGTCCCTCATTTTAAAGGATCTTACTCCTAAATTAAAACTCTAAATGGAGGAAAGATGTATGTCAAGCTTCATTGGTGTACATTTGCTTTGCTTGATAATTAATCTTTTAAGAAACTTTTAGAACTTTACAGCTTATTTTGAAAACTTCTTGAAAACTTGAGTTTTTAAAGTTTCCTTATTTGTGGAGATTGGATAATATTTCATCTTTAGGAGCCTACCATAACTATTCAACATCACATTTTGAGTGTCTTAGTTGGTTTACTTTGTTTTAATGGTAATATATTTCTTTTGAGTTTGTCAAAACTAAAGAGTCGCTGAGTTTTTCATATCATTTTCCTATTCTAATAGGTTGGAGGATGGTCCTTCAAGCTCCATTAACATGGTGCTCCTTCATAAATATTTGGTAGGCTCTTGCTCCATTGCTTTTTTAGAAGCCAAAATTTCTTCCTTTAAGATGCCTTTGGGTAGCTCTAAAGTGCAACTAAATGCAGCCCCAACTACTCATTGATCACCTTAACTTTGGTAGAGTCAATCTTGATGATCGATTTTCCATACATCGGCAACTTTAGCAAGGGGTGTTGGGTGTTGAATTTCTCGCTCCTTTAACATCTGCATGCCACCTTTTTTGCCGTAGGCAAAGAAGGCATGATTTTCCATTCTTCTTCACTTAAGCGGACCTGCATTCACGGGAATTTATGGTCTGCATTGATAAGTCTATCTGTTTGCCTTGATGTAACTATATCTCCCATTGACATGTCATAGTATTTTTTAATGCAAAAAAAATCTTCTCTTTCATTGTGAGCCAACACTAATAAGGCCATTGATGCAGTGTCATACCAATTAGGAACGTATAAGTTGTCAAATGGACATACCTCACATACCATCTCATCGATAGTCTTTGCTAATTACAAATTTCATTTGGCATCGGCGATCAATCATCAGTAAAGGTGCTTGTTGAATCCAACAGAAAGAATAATGATTGAGATGTATTAAAAAACCAACCCTAATTTCAACACCAAATTGATAAAATTGAGATTTTTCTAGCGTTCAATGTCACTGATGGCATTGTTCACCTCTTGTTTGATCTGGATTCTCAAGGTGAAGAACTTTCTTGTGACCTAACTAAGCACGACCGGAGTAATATATCTTCTAGTATCGCCAATAGAGAAAAAACTAATGGTTCCACTTTATCCAACGTACTTTGGACCATGTTGTCCACCACAATATCAAGTTTTTTTTTTTTTTCCATTCTTTCTTTCATTTCAGAGAAGAGATCAACGTGCAGTTTCTATTCAAATATGAAAAAGAAGAAAGTTTTTTTTTATCATCTACGATGTTTAGAGCAGCCCCAAGCAAAAGAATTACTGCTAAAATGTGCTCGAACAATAGGCTAAACTCACAAGATGGCAATTCCTTAATGATAGGAGTAGTGATTTCTCTCACAAGGAGGAATTCTTTTTAGCTTGAGCATGGGATGATCCCTGGATAGTAATTCTTACCAATCTTCACCCCTTACCACCTTGACATTTGAGCATGTAAGGAAGGCGACTAATATGGTGCAAATTTTTGGTTGATTTCAATGGGGTTCTATACATTAACTTTAGTAGTTTTTAAATGGAAAATCTATTGTACTATTTAGATTTGCTTTGTTACTAGCATATGTTTATTGCTTCCCTATTTTCTCCTTTATAAACCTTAATTTATAACGAAAAATTTTGGCGTACATATGAATGGAGTATTAAACAACTCTCTCCATGAAACCTTATTCTCTTCTCTTTTTTTTCCTTTCAATTTCCAACATTCTTCTTTATTGAAATCAGCAATTTGACAATTATCACAGAATTTCCCAAACATCATTCTTTCTTGTCAAAAAAAAATACACCTTTCAGGTAATTCTTGAGTACTCTCTTTTTTATTTTGGTCATTGTTAGACCGGCCCAGGATGGACCGGTTGGACCAGTCCAACAAGGACCGGTCCGCGTCTACGCAAGACGCGGCCTGAGCGGAAACGGCAGAACCGTGAGTCCACGTGGGCTTGAGAGAGGGAGTTTAGGAGGGAAATTTTGAACGTGAGAGGCTGTTTTAGGAAGTTTATGATTGTCCTTTATGATTAATTTTGTATAATTAGGAGTTGGGGGGAATTAGCTCCTTATCTTGAATTTGAATTCTCTTTTGAGATCTAGGGTTTGTGTGCTTGGGCTCTTGGCGTCGCCGGAGAATTTTGGAGAGTTGTTCTTCCTCTCGGATTGAAGAACAAATTGTATCTTTACTATTTTCATTGTCTACTAGTAAAATACAAGTGTTTTCTCCTCATCTCCTGCAGTTTTCCTCTATTTTTCTACAGTTTTTGGCTGATTTCCTGCTGTGGACAGCAGTTCGCTTAGAGATTTGTTGCTAAAGTGATTAGGGAATACTTGAAATCAAGTATTTCCTATCAAATTGGTATCAGAGCATCGATTCGGGACCACAAGCGGCTGAAATTCTGAAATTTCAGCAAGTTTATCTTTTCCGGAAGAAGATTTTTTGGGATCCGTTAGAAGAAAGATGGCCGGAAAGAAGGTGGAAGTATTAGAAGGCGAGTTCGGACAACTGAAGACAGATCTGGAGGGAAAGTTCCTGGAAATCTCCACCGACAATGACAGGTTGGAAGGGAGGTTCGCGGCTATGGAAGAAATGATGAAGAAATTATTGGAGATGAAGACCAATCCGGAGACATCGGAAGTGAGAGAGACTACTGACGGCCATGGCGTAGGAGGAAATCCAAACCCAATCCGGGGGAGGAGGAATCCGGAGGTGGAGATTCTTGAAAGGGACGACGACATGCCACCTCTAGAGCCACTCTCTAGAGAGGAGATGAGCATGGGAAATGACCGTCAAGGTGCTGATTTTCAGCGTCGAGGTGCTGATTTTCAGCGTCGAGGTGTTGATTTTGGAGGCAGGCGGGGGGAATATGAAGGTAGTGCAGATTTTGGAGAAAGGAGAGAAGAGTATCAGCGTCGAGGTGCTGATTTCGAAAGAGGAAGGGGGGATTATGACGACGAACACAGATACCAGCGTCGGAGGGAGGACCGGGACACTTGGGGAGCACCTCATCTTCGAGGAATGGGAGGTTATGGAGAGTACCGGGGCAATGGAAGGGATTCGAAGGTGAGGAAGTTGAAGATGCCCATCTTTGAGGGCGAAGATGGCCATGGCTGGATCTATAAGGTGGAGCGTTACTTTGCAGTCAACGGGTTGATAGATGATGAGAAGCTAACGGCGGCAGGTTTGTGTCTGGAAGGGAAGGCGTTGGCCTGGTATCAGTGGAGAGACAGGAGAGAACCTATCAGGAACTGGAGAGAGTTCAAGGATTGTTTATTAGAGTGTTTCCGAGCCGATGGGGGAGGAGACTTCTATGAGCAGTTCTTTGCTCTGACTCAGGAGGGGACCGTGGCTGACTATCGGGACAGATTCGAGTATTTGGCTAGCCGTCTGGATCACATCTCAGAATCAGCCCTAGAGGGAAATTTCATGAAGGGGCTCAAACCGGAGATACGAACAGCTGTCAGAGTGTTGGAGCCAAGGAATTTAGGCAAAGCTATGGAGCTTGCACAATTGGTGGAAGATCAGAAGAGATCAGAAAGAGGAGCTCGAGGCAACTACTCAGGGGGATCGTACAAGATGACTACTGCGGTATTACCCTCCAAAGGGGTAGCGCCGGGGGGTCAGAAGGAAGCACCCAAGGAAAAGACTGGAGGAGGAAATGGGGGACAGTTCAAAAGGTTGACAGAAAAAGAAATGCAGGACAAAAGAGCAAAAGGGTTGTGCTTCAGATGCGATGAGAAGTACATGCCGGGGCACAGGTGCAAGGACCGCTCTCTTCAGATTCTTCTCGTTTGTGAAGATGAGGAAGACGAAGAGAGAGGTGGGAATGACCCTGAGGTGGAGGAGGACGAGAAGTTGCATCTGGATGTAGCAGAAGTCTCTCTGAACTCTGTAGTGGGATTCACTCCGAGTCACACTATGAAGGTGAGAGGAGAGATAGCTGACCGTGAGGTGGTGGTGTTGATCGATAGTGGGGCAACCCATAACTTCATTTCCACCCAGATAGTGGAGTCGCTAGGGATGGAGCTAGTGGACACAGGTGGCTATGGGGTGATGATGGGCATGGGAAAGGTGGAAATGGGTAGGGGAGTTTGTAGAGAGGTGGTGCTGAAGATTCAGGGAATCCAGGTGAAGGAAGATTTCCTTCCTTTGGAATTGGGGAGTACTGACGTCATCCTAGGGATGAAGTGGCTGCGTACATTGAGGGAGACGAAGATTAATTGGGGGACTTTGAGGATGGAACTTGTGATAGGGGAGAGAAGGAGAACGATTCAAGGAGACGCTGGGTTGACCAAGGCTGGGGTTTCTCTCAAATCCCTAATCTGAACCATTCCGCGGGAGGGAGGAGGCTACCTGGTGGAATTGCATAGTTTGGAGGGGGAAGGAGTGGAGGGAGGAGCTATACCCCTCTCCGTTCAGCCGTTGATTCAACAGTTCCAAGAGGTGTTTCAGCCGCCTCAGGGATTACCACCGCAGAGGGAGCATGAGCATGCTATTGTGTTGAGGGAAGGAGTATCACCCATCAGTGTACGTCATTATCGCTACCCTCAGTTCCAGATGGATGAAATTGAACGGTTGATCAGAGAGATGCTGGAGGCAGAGATCATCAGACCCAGCATCAGCCCTTTCTCTAGTCCCGTTCTGTTGGTGAAAAAGGACGGCAGCTGGCGTTTTTGTGTAGATTACATAGCACTCAACAAGGATATTGTACCTGATAAGTTTCTTATAGCAGTTATCGATGAGCTCTTGGATGAATTAAGTGGGACCGTGATTTTCAGCAAGATAGATTTGAAATCGGGCTACCACCAGATTCGAATGAGGAAGGAAGATGTTCCCAAAACAACTTTTAGAACTCATGAAGGCCATTATGAGTTCTTGGTGATGCCCTTTGGCCTCACCAATGCACCTGCTACTTTCCAGGCCCTGATGAATAAGGTCTTCAAACCTTATCTCAGACGGTTTGTGTTAGTATTTTTTGACGACATCATGATATACAGCAAGTCAGAGGTCGAACATTGGGAACACTTGAAGAAAGTGTTAGAGGTATTGCAGGAGCACCAGTTGATGGCAAATTTAAAGAAATGCTGCTTTGCACAAGCCAGTGTAGAGTACTTGGGTCATGTGGTGTCCAAGGAATGGGTGGCAGCTGATCACTCCAAAATTGAGGCAATGCTAAAGTGGCCACTACCAAAGAATCTGAAGGCGCTGAGAGGATTTCTGGTATTGACAGGGTATTACAGAAGATTTGTAAAGGGATATAGCACCATAGCATGGCCACTTACGGAGCAATTGAAGAAGGATGATTTCCTGTGAGGAGAAGCAGCCACATCCGCGTTCAAGAGCCTGAAGAAGGCAATGACTACAGTGCCGGTCCTAGCTTTGCCGGATTTTACTCAGACATTCATTGTGGAGACCAATGCATCGGGATACGGATTGGGTGAAGTACTTATGCAGAATCGGAGACCCATCGCTTATTTCAGCCAGGTATTGACTGCTCGAGCAAGGATGAAATCAGTATATGAGAGGGAATTGATGGCCATCGTGTTGGCCATTCAGAAATGGCGGCTTTACCTACTTGGAAGACACTTCGTTATCAGGACTGATCAGCGGAGCCTGAAATTTCTCTTATAACAGCGGATGGTGACGGAAGAGCATCAGAGGTGGTTGTCCAAGTTACTGGGGTACGATTTTGAGATTCAGTACAGGCCAGGGGTGGAGAACAAGGCGGCCGATGCCTTATCCAGATGTATGGAGGAATTGCAGACAGTTGCTCTATCTGTGCCTTGGATGCTTGATTGGGAGGCCATCAGAGAAGAAAGCGCTAGAGATGAGAGTTTGGGAAAGATCAGGACGAATTTACTGAAGGAACCAGATAGCCACCCGGGATACTCCATGGAGGGAGACAAGCTGCTGTATCAGGGGAGGTTTGTGATGGCCCGGACGTCGATCCACATCCCAAACCTACTCCAGGAGTTTCATGGGAGTGCAATAGGGGGCCATTCAGGCGTACAAAAGACATACAGGAGGCTAGGGAGCTGTACTTGAAGGAGATGCATAAAGATGTAGAGGAGATGGTAGCCAGATGTGAGGTCTGTCAAAGGAGTAAGTACCTAGCTATATCACCAGGAGGATTACTACAGCCTTTAGCTTTGCCGGGTAGAGAATGGGAGGAGATCTCTATGGATTTCATAGATGGGCTGCCCCGTTCAGAGGGGTTCACAGTGATCTTAGTAGTAGTGGACAGGTTGAGCAAGTATGCCAATTTCATTCCCCTCCGACATCCCTACACCGCAATAACAGTAGCATCAGCCTTTTATCAGAGAAGTGATCAGATTATACGGGGTGCCAGAGGCGATCGTATCAGATAGGGACAAGGTGTTCCTCAGTCATTTCTGGAAGGAGCTATTCAGATTGCAGGGAACAGTGCTCAAGAGAAGTACAGCCTACCACCCACAGACGGATGGACAGACGGAAGTAGTCAACAGGAGCTTGGAGACGTACCTCAGATGCTTTGTTTCAGAGACACCAAAGCTATGGGCGAAGTGGCTATCCTAGGCTGAGTACTGGTACAACACGTCATTTCAATCGGCTTCACAAATGACCCCATTCAAAGTGTTGTACGGACGGGATCCCCCACACTTGGTACACTTTGGGAGCAGTAGTACTCCTGTTTCATCAGTAGAGTATTTGGAGGAGAGGGACCGAGTGCTAGAGGAGTTAAAAAGGCACTTGCTGAGGGCGCAGCAAATCATGAAGAAGCAAGCAGATGGGCATAGAAAAGATATCCATTTTGAGGCAGGGGATAAGGTGTTCTTGAAGCTCCGCCCATACAGACAGAAGACAGTCTGATGAGGACATCGGAAGCATTTTCGACGCCGGAGATCGACGGCTACGATCATGAGTTTATTTTGAGTCATTTTATGTAGTTGTTTATTTGATTTTGTGTTTTTTCCGTTTTTGCCCTTATGGGTGGTTAGTTGCTATTGTAAGCCCAAGGGGCATTTTAGTCTTTCGTTTTCTTTGTCATTGGGAGGCCTATTTATATGGCCATTCTCTTGTAATAATTTAGTTTTTGATGAAATGAAAATATTTTGTGTTCTCTTAGTGAGTTCCCCCCTCCAAGATCTCTTAGTGAGTTCGCCGGAGATCTCTTAGTGAGTTCGCCGGAGGAGACTAGATCTCTTTGTGAGTTCTAGTTTTCATACCATCTTATCTTGTGGAAATCCAAAGTGAAGATAATTAAGGTTAGTAATTTTATAGTCGCTCGAATCCTTAAAATTTCCCTCTCTCCCTTCCCCTTTGCTTTTGCCGCCGCCTAACCTGAGCTGCTCAAGCCGCCGGCCACCTTGGCTGCTCCTCCTCCCGCCGGCCAGCCACTCTCCAAGCTTTTGGCCGTCGGCCCATAGCCCTCCCGAGCAGCCAACTTCCTCTTCTCCTCCACCATCCCTCCACTCCACCGTGAGCAGCCCCAACCCGTGAGCCCCAGCCCACAGAGATAATTTTCTCTGCAGCCCATTGTTGCCGTTTCCCTCTGATTTACCCAATCCGTGGAAAGCAAGCCATTAGTGTTGGATTAATTGCTCCTTTAACCAGCCGTTACTTGGAATTTTGAAATCCTATGTTTTCAAATTTGAAATCCCAGGCTAAGGATTTAATTGATTTCCTATTTTACATCCTCAGAAATTGAACCTGTTATATTTTCTCTCATTTAATGTGGGTTTGCCAACGCCTAGCAATCAAAGCATTTTAGGAAATTTCTGTAACGTAAACCTGAGAATCAATTCTCAGGTTTTTTTTTTTGAATATCCCGTGAGCTCCACCTCCATTTAATTCCTTCCCAAATTAAATTCCTGTAGCAGTTTTATTAATTTTGAAATTCCCTACTTTGCCATCACCTCTTAATTCTTACCAAAATTCAGCCTTTAATGTTGAAAGCCAAATTCTGTCCCGTATTCCCCTGCTGGCTGAAATTTTTTTACTCTGTTACATTGTTTTTTTTATGTTAAACCCTTCCCAAACTCCTCCCACATGGAGTCTGCTGTTTTCTAAGATTGATGTTAAGGAATTCCAACCCTTGCTCTCACGTCTCCACAATCCTTTTAATTTTCCCTTGCTCCTAAGCCATTCCTCTCAGGTTTTGAATAAGGAACCTGAAGGAAATTTTCCCAATTCTTTTGTGCATCTTCCCGCCCGACAAGAATATATGGCGGATCCGGAATTTGAATGGGGGCTTATGTTCGACGCCCACGGCAATATCAACGCCCTATGATCAACATTCTTCGACGCGGGATTTGACCACGACGACGACACTATTGAAGATTACATCGACTGTATCCATTACACATTAGTTAATGTGATCGACGAGCAAAGATCAAAGGGACGTTGGATCATCCTCGGACGACCGCCATCCTCCACCACTCCGGCCACCTATTCAAGAACGACGATCTTAGGCTCCTTCTTCTTCGGAGTGACCTCGGTTCTAATGTGGAGATTCTTCTTCCGCTAAAGCCTAGACTAGTTGAGCGTATGGGCTCCAAAGGTGAAAGCTCTTATTATTAAATTGTGGATTCTTGTTTATCGTCGTAGTTTTACAATTGATCTTTGCATTTTCTTAAATTATTTGGTTAACCGACTTCGATCTTCGTTGCCTAAGCAAGTTAAAAACTAAGATTTCTAAGGATCAAACCTTTGTTATAAGCAATAAATTTATTTCGGATTATTTTGTTAAAATTGCTCTCTTTAATTTCTTAAAGTAACTCCATCGCATGTACGTTTCACATCACAGTCGCTAACCGAAGGAATGAAAAGCTAGCTCCAAGGTACTTTGGTCCTTATGAAGTGATAGAAAAGATCAGGGCAGTAGCATATCGACTGAAATTACCCCCATCGGCGACTATACACCCGGTTTTTCACATCTCACAGCTGAGAAGGGTCATTGGTGATCACATCGCCATTCCCGAGCTACCGGCGACACTTACGGAGGAGTTAGAGGTGATCCTAGAACCTTTGGAGCTGAGGGGTGTTCGCCAGAAAGAAGATGAAACTAAGGAAGTGTTGATCCAGTGGAAGAACCTTCCTGACTACGAGGCCACATGGGAGCCATACGAGATGGCAAAACAGCAGTTTCCAGACTTTCACCTTGAGGACAAGGTGATTCTTTGGGAAGGCGGTAATGTTAGACCGGCCCAGGATAGGCCGGTTGGACCGGTCCAACAGGGACCAGTCCGCGTCTACGCGAGACGCGGCCTGGGCGGAAACGGCAGAACCGTGAGTCCACGTGGGCTTGAGAGGGGGAGTTTAGGAGGGAAATTTTGAACGTGAGAGGCTGTTTTAGGAAGTTTATGATTGTCCTTTATGATTAATTTTGTATAATTAGGAGTTGGGGGGAATTAGCTCCTTATCTTGAATTTGAATTCTCTTTTGAGATCTAGGGTTTGTGTGCTTGGGCTCTTGGCGTCGCCGGAGAATTTTGGAGAGCTGTTCTTCCTCTCGGATTGAAGAACAAATTGTATATTTACTATTTTCATTGTCTACTAGTAAAATACAAGTGTTTTCTCCTCATCTCCTGCAATTTTCCTCTATTTTTCTACTGTTTTTGGCTGATTTCCTGCTGTGGACAGCAGTTCGCTTTGAGATTTGTTGCTAAAGTGATTAGGGAATACTTGAAATCAAGTATTTCCTATCAGTCATGCGATCTACGACTATCATTATCATACAAGCCTAATTGGTAGCAACAAATGAGAATAGGATAAATTATTTTGCAAAATGAAAATAAAATCGTAAAATATACTTCAACATTATTTGTGCATTCCCCAGATTAATTCTTAATAAATCTGCCAAACAACAAAACTGAGTGGTGAATTCCTATAGATATTATCCTTGAAGTTGCCTCAAATTATACCAGTAATTCCATCAATCTTATACATGGCCATAGGATAAAACTCTTGACATATCAGCTGATTGAACATCAACAAGTATCCTCTTGATGAATATTTATATTTATAAGGGTGTTCCACCACAGCAAGGCATGATGCCAACCTTTTGATAAGTGTGATATCCATAAAAGGCGAAATCTCCAACCAGCAATTCATTACTCCAGCTTCTCGATAGCAACAATCCAATCATATGTAAGAATCTCCACTATGGTTACTACCATGAATGATATTCTCATCTTCATTTCCTCCATTCTTGTTTGCATTTGGAAAGGAAATAAGAGTATGACTTAACCCATTAGTTGCAACAGTGACTGTTTGCATCCTTATCCACTTCATTATAATGCTCATTTGGTATGTCAATCTAACCACAGTTATATTTGGAATTGAATCATTGTAAGCCATTGATTAGCTTTCTTCTTGTTCTTTGTCTCTTTCTTGGCTTTCACCTAATCAACCAATAGTTCTCTGATTTTTTTATCACTAAAATAGCAGATTTTTCACAGTTTTGTTCCTATAGCAGATTTGGGTGGCCAGGTGAAAGCAATGAGCCTAGTGCTTCCACGCATGACAGCAGGGAGGGCAATTGGCTTTAGCAGATGTGATAACAAATAATGGAGAGTTAAGCTTATGAGGCCTCATAGATTTTTTCTTTTTTGCCTTCTATTTCAAGAAAATGGCCTGTGAACCGGCATTTACAACAGAAATATGATACAATCCATTGCTAAACAAACTCCATAAAACGAGAGAACTCTGTCATCAATAGCAAAATAGATAAATTGAAACCAATAAAATAATTCCAATAGAATTTATCTTAATCCTAAATCATAAATTCAAAGTAAATTTATCCAAACCACTTTAAAAATTAAGCTCATCCTTATCTTTGTTGTAATATGAAATTTAATTCAACAGTACATTTATTGTGCTCTGATCTCCCTCATATGGTGCTTGATTGACAATCCAATTCAATGCAGTGTGATCTAAGAATCACCACCGTCAATATTTTTTATATAAAAATGAATAGTCAAAAGTTCAGCGACAAAAATTTCTTCAATTTTTTGACAATTTGATGCCCAAATCTATAAAATTGAATAGTCAAACGTTCAACAACCAAAATATCTTCGGTTTTCACAATCTGATGCCCAAATCAAGATCATAAATGATTTAATTGATCATAAAAAGATTAACGTGGAACACAAAAATCCTACACATCCATTGTTCAGATCTACTCAAGGTTTACACTTAGTATTTAACAGCTTCTATAATAGCATGGGTCTGCTTAAGTTCCTTCCATGATAAATATACCTCAAGCACTTGATACCAAAAAATGAAAAGGTATAAAATATGAAATTCGGGGACATGCGTAATGCATAAAAGACGAATCCCAATGCTAACCATTGTTCCTAAAAAGGCAACTTGATTGTAAAACAATAGGTGAAAAGATTGAAATTTTTTTTCCCAAATGCAATGCCTAAATCTATATTACAACTAGCACCAGCTTAAGAACTTAGGTTGCGTATAGCATGCAGAACACCTATAGTTCTGATAAACCACAGGTGTGGTGTTGCGTACTAAGTGATACCATAATAACAGTTAATGGCCTTCGCTCAGGCTATATACACATATGACCATCAACGCAAAAACACTTCAATATTTATAGAAATATGTAAAACCTTTACCAAAATAAACCTTTTTTTAGGGGGGATTCCACATGTGACATAAAAAAAATGTATTTTACACCATCAAAATGTTCTTATCTAAATGAATAAACCTTTAACTATCCATAAATACACATATATTGTATAATTATGTTAAGATAGATCTGCTAAATGAGCAAAAAGATAATAAAGATAACAGGCAGATAACAGAAAAATAAACGAGAATTCTTCATGAAATGGAGTGCAGCTTACTTTTCATTCCTCTTGTACAATCATCACCAACTAAGGAGATTTCATCAACCTTTTCTTCATCAACTACTCTTTGAATCTCTTCAATGTTAATTTCTTGGACTTTTGTGAGTTGTTGTTTTTTATGTTTACAATTCTTCTTGAACTTCTCTGTCATCAATAGATGAAACAAAATTAAACATTCATTGCTTAAACAACCAGTAAAGTTAGACATATCAGTGATTCTGAATATAGAAAATTCACTAGCTTTGGTCTTCAATTCATTTGAAGTGACCTCAGGCTCTCTAAAGCTGTCAGTCTCATTCAATGTTTCTGAGTGGATGGAGCTTTCCAAACTATAAATCTTTTCTGATCTTCGACCTTAAAAGCAAGAGTCTAAAATTAATAAAAAAAAAAAAACATGTAGAAAGAAAAATAGGAACATGTTATTATTCTTTTGCCAATCTACCATACGCTTAATTTTTATTTTCTTCTTTATAGAAACCTTTTTGTTCATCTTCACGTGGTAAATTTTTCTTTTCTTAAGCTATAGGAGGTTAACTTTAGCACGTGCCACGTCATTAAACTATCATAAGAGTAAGACAACCAATATTTTCTTAGTACTTTGATTAACATTTCAATTTTGATTGACTCTTTGTAGTTATCTTCAATTCTACTTTATTTTATATTAAGTTATTTCATTGTAGTTCAACATAACATAAGAGAAGCATCACTTGTAGGATTTGAAGGAATGACAACAGGTTTTGAATAACCATATTCTAATCTACATAATATTTTTCAGACTTAGCAGCTCAACCCTCATATAAACTGAAACAATCAAAGATACTCCTCCCACATCCATAACAATATATAAGTGAATTGGATTATTCATCTACCAACACGTCTACTTTTTATAACAGTTTTGAAGTATTTCATAAGACCTGCATTTTGAAATTGCTACCATTATGCATTAAATGATATTACTATACATCAGTGATCAAACAAAAGGGATTATCTGCTTAATTATTTACTAACCATGCTACTCAGCAAGGTACAACAACATAAAATTCATCCACAGCTTCAAATTGAGTTACAATAAAGAAAATATTGCAATAAGTGATTATGTTCACCTAACATGTACAGTCAATATACCAACAGCAGCATCAGCATCAAGTATCAACCTATCCCAACTAATTGGGCGTGACTTGTGAATCCTTATTTTCTATTAATGCGACAAATTCAAACCAACATACAAGAAACAAATTCAAATCTGAATCATAAATTCAACACAACATTGCAAGCATCAAGTCTAGGATTGAGGTAGATTTTTCTGAGGGTTTATTTATGGCAGCCTATCCAACATGAATAAACTACATCTCAATTGTTTCCAAAGTGCTCAAATTATGGAAACTATAAACTTTTGCAAAACCAACAACCTGCAGAAGAAAGTCATTCATCTTGGACAATAGCTTTAGCGCCAACACCAGCATGTCAAGGAATATTCCATAAATATTTCTCGCTTTGAAGTATATTGTATGAAGAAATTATTTTGGTTCTTTCAAAAGAAAAAGCCTATTCCAACATTCATAAATGAAATAGTTTACCAAATGAAAATGGCTATGGGATCCAGCCTTGATAAACAACAAAATTCAAGACAAGAAAAACTAGGAAAATCCATACCTTTCAGGGTTTTAGATCCCTTTTCAAATTCAGAAGGAGATTCACAGGCTCCAATTGATGGATCTGAAGTTTTATGCTCTTTTATCCTCCTCTTTTTAGTCTTGACTGATAGCCACTCACCATCCATTCCTACTTGCATCAATAAAAATCTCGATGGGCCCCAAGCCTAGACAAACCAGAGAATTCAATAGATGAGCAACCAGGAAAGTCCATACCTTTCTGGATTTTACATCCCTTTTCAAATTCAGAAGGAGATTCAAAGACTTCAGTTGATTCATCAGAAGCTCTAGTCATTTTTTTCTTCCTCTTTTTGTTCTTGAACAATATTCTCTCAACATCTTTTCCTGCTTGCATCAATAAAAAATCTCAATAGGCTCCAATCCAGGCAAACAACAAAAGTCAAAAGATCAGCAAGGGAAGTCCATACCTTTTCGAGTTGAAGGTCGCTTTTCAATTTCAGAAATAGATTTATTGGCATCAACGGATTCACCAAGAGCTGCATTCTCTTTTATCTTCCTTTTTTTGGTCTTGCCCAGTAGCCTCTCACTATCCTTTGCTACTCGCATCAATAAAAACATGAAAAAGCATAACTAAGTAGCAATTTAGATATAGCAAAATAAAATTCATAAAAACATATAGTATGCACACATAATGAAATGAGAAAACTAGTACACAAACTATTATGACAAGACTAAAGCTAAAATCTAACCAAGGAGATTCTCACCCGACATTACTATAGCACAGAAGCTGGGTGTTGTAAGAAAATTATTCTATTAGATAGCAATGTTGCAAGAACTTCCCTTTCTGTGAAAATAGCACTATTTAACAGGTAACTGAGAAGAAAAAAATGTGAAACTTTCATACACCAAAAAGAAATGTAATAATAATAGGTTTGGTTAATCAAAGGCCAAATCATCATTAAACAACAAACAATGAACTAAGGGGCTGTTTGGTATCGAATTTACAGCGGGATTTAAGTCAGATTTACGCTAAATCCAGCCATACGGTTTTTGTGCACGCGTTAAATCCCGGCGATGGCTAAATCTCGAATTCAAGGATTTAAGACTTAAATCCCGGATTTACTAAATACCTCGTCTCGGCGGATTTATGGTATTTGGCCGAAGAAGCGCGCGAAAGGTAGAAAGTTACCTTCACAGCCAACGAGCTCTCGTTGTTGCTTCCGATCAAAATGTCGTAACTTCCGATCCGACAGGAAGGGAAAGACGTCGAAGGAGCGAAGTTGAACAGCCACGAAGGAGCCGAAAACATCCTGCGAAGCAACGAAGTGGAATAGCAATGACGAAAAGAGAAGATGAAAAGCAAACCCTAGACACTTCTAAGTTATTATTGATTACTTAATTAATATAATTTAAAATATTAATAATTAAGTAAATAATTAAATCATTAATAGTATAATTAGTGCATACATTAATTATCTAATTTAACTTAATTGAATAATTAGTAATATAATTAGCAATTAAATATTATTATAATTAGCTTAATTAATATAACTTAAAATATATATTATCAAATAAATAATTAATAGTATAAATAATAATTAATGAGTAACTTATACCTAACATATTATTAAATTCATAACACATTAATTTTTTAAGTATAAATTTATTTTTTATAATTATTTTCTTCACATTTAAATCCCTATCTATCATCAATCCTGAAATATATTACCAAATAGTTTCTCAAGATTTAAAAGGCTTTATCATTTGTCATACCAAATAGTTTTCAAGATTTAACACCCTCAAGATTTACTAAATCCGGATTTACCAGATTTAGTAAATCCAACTAAATAAATCTCACTTGTTGTCAAACAGCCCCTAAATGTCATTAACAAGTCACTTAATAAAAAATAACTCTTTTCAAATCACTCCATATAAACACAACATAAGTTTTTAAATAACATTATATCTATAAATAGTGAAATTATGAGATTATCCAAAACATGATATAGTATAAAGAAAATAAGAACTCAGTTTAAATTCATTCAGCCTCTATAATGTTAAAGCCAAGAACTCAAATAGCATCAATATATGAAATAATGGGAACTTGGAAGTCGAGGCATGCACCATGCAATCCCTTTCGGTCTCCCAAATGGCCCTAACTCTCAAACCTTCGCCTCAATTGCTTTTCCTAACAAAATTGAATGTGAAAAAAGCAATGGTTTTGCTCAAAAATACAAACAGAGAAACACCAAAGGGGGGAAGCTTCATCGCCTTCTTTCTCCTCTATTCAAATACAAAGCGAGCTGGAGATTCCTAAACCTTCAATATTGGAAAATGTAAATAACTGTTCCAACTAAAATTTTAAATTTATTTTAAGATGTCTAATAGAAAAAAAAATAGATTTTCTATAAAGTTGATTTCAAGGAGTCATTTTCAAGTCTCTTAAATCAATTCTCACTCCCATGCCATTAGCTAGTTTACATATGGAAAACAAACCCGGAGGTTGTCACTTGTCAATGAGACTTCAATGCATCTCTTGTGGGATTTAAAGCTTTAACCTCCCAAAAAATGTGAGGCAACCACTTTGCATTTCTCCTGGGCAGCAATACGGAAAAAATTGCAAAATTATTCCTTATGCAGCATGAAAGTAGACTATGAGTGCTTTGTTTATGTATTCTTGATATTTTTGTGTATTTCTTGCTCACATAATATTTTACTTACATAAAAATATAAGGTAGGACATAGAAAAAACTCAAATAGTTGTACTTACAAGCAAGAAATACATAGAAAGAGAAGATGTTTCTAACATCAACAGATATTTCTATTATGATTACTAAAATAACAAAACATATTAGCTTCATTTATAGAACAAAGTTCTCAAAGATAAGCACCATCATAGAGAGAGAGAGAGGGGCAAAAGAAAGGAGACAACTTTCAAGCAAATCTCAAATTCTGTTGAGTGTTTGTAATCAATTGCAAGAGATTAAGGAGAGAAATTCCACCCCAGAATTTCTGACGAGAGGAGGGAGAAAATGCCATGTACCTCACCCAACTTCTTGCTAGCAAGGTGTTTGACGATCAGAGTAAACAAGGCCTTTTCCGTCTTCCAATCTTTGCCTTCACTCTCCAAGGTTTTGCAAGGGTTTTAACAGGATTTAAGAACAAGATTTAACTTAAATCCTACCAAACAATTTAAAAAAAAAACAAAAAAAAAAAACAAAATGAACCCTACAGAATTCAAAAAACACGTTTCTTCATTATTTTGCCTTAAATGCAGGATTTTCTTACTCCTGAGATTGGACGGATTTACAGCGGAATTTAAATCGGATTTACGCTAAATCCAGCCAAACGATTTTTGTGCGCGCGTTAAATCCCAGCGATGGGTAGATCCCAGATTTAAAGATTTACGGCCTAAATCCCGCATTTACTAAATCCCTCGGTTCGGCCGATTTATGCCATTTGGCCGAAGAAGCGCGCGAAAGGGAGAAAGTTACCTTCACAGCCAGCGAGCTCCCGTTTTTGCTTCCGATCAAAATGTCGTAACTTCCGATCCGACATGAAGGAAAGCCGTCGAAGGAGCGAAGTCGAACAGCCACGAAGCAGCCGAAGAAGCGACGCGTGCAATCTCTACACCTCCTGCGAAGCAACGAAGCCTAACAGCAACGACGAAAAGAGAGGTGGAAGGCAAACCCTAGACGCCTCCAAGTTATTATTCATTAACTTAATTAATATAATTTAAAATAATTACTACTTATTAATAATTAAGCAAATTAATAATATAATTAGTGCATAAATTAATTATATAATTTAACTAATTGAATAAGTAGTAATTAATATTAATATAATAAGTTCAATTAATATAACTTAAAATATATATAATTAAATATATAATTAATAGTGTAAATAATAATTAATAAGTTTCTGCTTAACATATTTTTAAAGTTATAGCATATTAATTTTTTTATTTTTTATTATAAATTAATTTTTATTTTATAATTATCTTTTTCAAATTTAAATTTCAAATTGTCAGAAATCATGCAATATATTACAAACAATTTCTCAGGATTTAACAGGATTTAACAATTTCATACCAAATAATTTTTAGGATTTAACACCCTCTTGAATTTTTTAGATTCAATTTTACAAAATTAACTAAACCCCACTAAAATTAAATGTCACTTGTTGCCAAACAGCCCCAAGTATCGTGACCCCTCTTCTCCTTCACACGTTAGCCCGTCTAAGCCTTCTTTATAGAGTTCCCATCGTGGCTTCCTCGCTTAGGTTTTGTTTGGGACAGTTTTTTTATTGTTTTCTAAAACAGCTTCTTAATACAAAATTTATTAATTTAAAAATATTTTGTACTAGAAAATCGTTTTAGAAAGCAATAAAAACACTGTCTCAAATGATTTACTATTTTGTGCAGAGTGCGGAGGATGTCCGGAGACTATTAAAAATACGTCATGTCACCATAATTACCAAGCGCTTAACTGGACGGTTCTCCCGTCCAGCATTCGTACATAATAATAGTTCTTCCCAAACAAAGCCTTTGTGTCATCAAGGTTTTTGGAATTTTGGATAGGAGCACAAGACGCGCGAGGGTTTGGGTAGTGTGTTCGATAAACAAAAGTTCAACAAGCGCCCTTAACCTAATAGAAAGTATATAGCGAAAATATGGCCAACGAAAAATAAACGTAATGAATAGTCCGATAATAAACGCATTTTGAATGACCGCAAGCTCATGCTTAGAATTTCTCTAAGGGGTTGTTTGGTATACATAATTAGGAGGGTAAATTAATGTAATTATATGTGATAAGTCATCAAAAAATTATCTTGATCGTGCACGAATCTCGATGCAAAATCAAGTTGGAAAATAAAAAAATTAATTCGGAGACCATCTGAACTCCGATTTCAGCAAACTTATAGTCAAACTGAGCGTCTCGGAAATACAACCCCAACGACACAAAATTTGACTCAATCCAAGCCCAAATGGGTCCAAATCAAGGACCCGAAGCGTTGTTAGAAGGTTCAAACCACAATTTGGATTACCAAACGGTTTCCAAACATAACAAGATTATACTCGAATCGAGCGGCTCGACGAGACAAATCCAACGAGCTCAATATAACTGAATTCTAACATCATTAAGGTCTTAAAATATATCAAAAATGGTGTATGATCAAGGGATTCAACATCGGCTGTTCATCCGACCACTCCCCATTTACCCTTGATCTCTCACCTATTTACGGGTCATGCCACTCCATAAATCTATAAATAGAGCTCCCTATCCTCTTGAAAAGGGGGACCCCGGAAGCATAAGGAAAAAAGAGAGAGATCAAAGATCGATATTGCTTCCTTGCCTCCTCGACCACCGCGAAGTTTCGTCGGACCACCACTTGAGGCCCTCACCTCCACTGGACCACCGCCTGACGCTGTTGCTTCGCCAGACCACCACTTAAGGTCCTCACCTCCACAGCCTGACGTCGTTGCTCTGCCGAACCACCCCTTGAGGCCCTCACCTCCGCCGGACTACCGTCTGAAGCTGTTGCTCTGCCGGACCACCACTTGAGGCCCTCACCTCCGCCGGACCACCGCCTGGCGCCGTGTAACGACCCCAAGATCAAACTTGGAAAGAATGTCAATCAAATACCCAACAATTTACTAGAGTCATCTAAAACCTTCAGTAAACAATCTAACAAAGATCTATAAAATTTAAACATCAATATATCAGTCGATTCATATCTCAAAACATCATGTACAATACTCAGGAACTACACTATCAATACAAGTAAAGAAACTATCCTGTCCTGAGTACAAAAGAATCATCAATCGACCAAAAGACAAAAACCTGAAGATTTGGATCAATTCCTATCTCCTGCTCCCAAGCCCTGACCTGAAAATATCAACCACATATAATGAGCTTTACAAAGCCCAGCAGGTCACATAATACCTATAACTGAAATCAAAGCACGGCGATGCTATCAATATGCATGTCAATCTATCAAATCTGTATCAGTCAATGGTCAATGAGTCTATACAGCGGAAATCAAATCAGTAGTCAATGCAATCCGGAAATCAATAGTCAATAAAATCAGTCAATGCATCGGCAGACAAATCAATAATCCAACTCAATCAATCAATATTCGTCAATCAAATCGATACGGTCTAATCAATGAAATCAGTCGAGAAAAGCGATACGGAACAACGAATCTATAAAGCAGTCAATACGGTGCAGAAACAGTAGCGATAGCGAATCCATAAAATCTATAGGCAGTAATATCAATGAATCTATACGATGTCCATATCCATGCTATCAATGCAGTATCTATATCTATCTATGCCCATATCAATGCTCAATAATATCAATGCTCGGTAATCAATCGATGAAATCAATAGAATCCGTACGATACATTAAATCCGATCAAATCAATAAAGTAGAAATTGATTAAACAATAAATCCGTAAGTCAATACAGTAAACATGCAATTCAATATTATATACTGAACAAGTACAATCTACTGGTCATGTTGCTGTTGTAGATATCATATACATTGGCTCAATCAATAAGAGTCGTCACTCTTTTCGCCCGTCGGCATATCAATAAACTCCTTATGACTCCCATCAATATATCAATAATCAATGTTTAAAGGAAAGCCCGTCGGCCCACCATCCTGTACAGGTATCATCAATCTTCAACCAATGTTCAACCAGGTTCCACTTGTGATCAGTATCAATAATCAATCAATAATCAATATTAAAGCAATCATGTCAATAATCATATGCATATCGATTCAATCTATCAGTTTCAGCCAAATCAAAAATCATACGAAAATCGGGCAGAGTAACGGTAGTCTATCGAATTTACACAAAAATCCTGCAAAAAGATACAAATTCCGAATTTCTCCAAATTACCAACGAATATCCACAGCATCAATACAAGACTATCAATGTAAAGAATCCAAATCAAATCGAGTCCTAATAATTTTCTATTCAAGTAAAATCGCGTAGAATCAATTCCGACCGATAAAATCTTCGTAGAATACAGTCAAATCGTGTACAATAGTCATATCTATAACATACTAGAAGTTGTGCGGTGAAAGTTGTGTCAATACGAAATCAGGTCTAAAAGTAGACTACGAAAACACAAAACAGTGCACAACTCGATCAAAGCACAATATCTTCGAAAACAGAAACAGGATTCGGAGTTCTTACCACGAGATCTTCACTTTCTCCAACAGCAGCGTCGGACGAAAAGCGCTCCGCGGCCTCCAAAACCAAGCTTTTCTTTTTTTTCCCTTTCTCTTTCTCTCTCCTCAAAATATCTTATTTTAAAATATGAATTTCTCTCTCCTCAAAACGAGCTCATTTCCTTATATCATATACAGATCGGCCTGGCCGATCGCCCGATCGTCCCGGGACGATCAGACCAAATTCTGATCGTCCTGGACCATTCCCAGGGCGATGATCAGGACGGTATTGTTTACAGTGCCGATCGTCCCGGATGATCTCAATATCGTCCTGGACGATTCTGTCCAGAAATCATTCCAGAACACTCCAAAAATCAGCTGTTTTCAATGCACTGATTGGCCTGGACGATCTCAACTTCGTCCTGGCCGATTCTGGGAGGAAAATCCAATTCAGAGAGGAACAGTAAGGGAACGAGATATTACACGCCGTTACTTCACCGGACCTCCACTTGAGGCCCTCACCTCCACTGGACCACCGCCTGACGTCGTTACTCCACCGGACCACCACTTGAGGTCCTCACCTCCGTCGAACCACCGCCTGACGATGTTGCTCCGCCGGACCACCAATTGAGGCCATCACCTCTGCCGGACCACCGCCTGATGCCCATGCTCCGTCGAACCATCATTTAAGGCCCTCTCCTCCGACAGACCACCGCCTGACGCTGTTGCTCCGCCGGACATCACCTGAGGCCCAAACTTCTGCAGGACCACCATCTGAGACCCGGACTTTCCACTAGACCACTACCTGAGGCTCGTACTTCCGTCGTACCACCACTTGAGACTCTATGCTCCAACAGGTCACTACCTGAAAATCAGACTTCCGCCGGACTGTCACTTGAGGCCCCGAGCTCCACCAGGTCATCACCTGACGCCCGTAGTTCTACCAAAGTATCATCCTTCTACTACAGTCTTTCAGACCCCGATCTCTTGCCGACTACGTTCCTCCCGACCTCTTGTAATAGCAGTTTTGATCATATCGTCCGGGCCGATCGTGAATTGTCCCGTGACGATCAGTTCAGAAGTTGTTCCAGATTTTGTACAGAAGTTCCAGGAAAACTTTCTTGTAGGCATCGTCCTGGCCGATCTGGGATCGTCCCGGGACGATCAGAGCATGACACAAGTCAGAGAATAATGGATTTTTTTGTCTAAGGAAATTAATTATCGTCCTGAAAAATCTTCCCAAGACGATGACATTTTGGTCTGATCGGCCAGGCCGATCGTGCGATCGGGCAGGCCGTTCTCGAGCTTACTTAAGAGATTCAGCTCATTTTGAGGAGAGAGAAAATCCAAAAATAAAATATTTGAATTTTTTGAGGAGAGAGAAAGTCGAAGGAAAAAATTGGAAAAGTTAATTTTCGGGCGACGCCGGTCCGTTTTCGTCCGTCGAGACAGTTCGAGAAGTTGGTGTACGCAAGGTAAGGCACATTCCGCCTTTCTCAATTTTCAGAACGGTGAAGTTTGAACGAATATTCTGTCCAGATTTCGTTTTCGTTAGCAAATTTTGTTCGTATTTTCTGATTGGTTCAGTTTTTACCGCGTAACTTTTGGTATGTTTCTGAGGTGCCGAGTGTGCACATTTTGATTATTTTCTGGAAAATTTTTACCGGATAATTTTGACCCGACTGTGTTTTATTTTGTCTGTGATTTCTGATGAAGTCTGAAATTGTCTGGGCAGTAGAATAAAAGTATTGCAATGTTGTCGTGAATATTCTGTGCTAATTTGGTAATTTGTGAAATTAGGAATTTTTGTGTAAATTTCATATACTGCCGTTATGCTACCGGATTTTCGTACGATTTTCTGAAATTGTCCGGATTTGTTCTGAAATGATATGATATGCTTGTGTGCGATAAAAAGGGAGTTATAAGGGGTCAGGATCCTGTAAGATCCTGTCTGTGTCAGGGAATTCTGAAAATCTGAAATGAACTCTGAAATCTGAAAACAAGTTCTGTTCCGGATCCGATGATTTATGGTGCTATAAGCACATCTGTTATTGTGCCATGAGCACAAAGGGAGGCATAAGGGGCTAGAATCCGAGAGATTCTGTGAGTGACTGGGAAGGGAGGTATAAGGGGCCAGAATCCGTTGAGATTCTGTCTGTGTCAGGGAATCTATTCTGATTTTTGATATGTTCTGATTCTGATGTGATTTCTGATTTTCCGTACGATTCTGTCTGTTCTGATATGAATGCTGATCTGATATGATTTAATCTGATTTCTGATTTTGGTACGTTCTGTCAGTTCTGATGTGATGTATTTCTATTATGTTCTGATTTGATCTGATCTGTACGATTCTGATTCTGTTCTGATTTGATATACGATTTCTGTTCAGATTTCTGTCTGATGTGTTTGATGTGGATTATGAGGATTTGGATTAGAGGTTTGATGTCTTGCTGAGCTGTTGTAGCTCATCCTTGTTTTCTGCCTGCTTTTCAGGTTCTGGGAAAGGGAAGGAAGTTCAGGAATAGAAGTTCAGAGTCTGATCAGTTATAGGTATTTTTGACTTTTGATTTTTTTACAGTCATGGCTTTTCTGTTATGTCTTTCTTTTTGTTTGAAAGCTATGAGCTGTATTTGTATATGAATATTTTGATGAATGAAAAGATATATGATCTGTTCTGCTGCATTGGATTTTTATAGTAGCTCTGTGTCCTTTTGTGTAGATATTTGGAAGAAAGTTTTGAAACAAATTTCAAAGCCAGATCCTGGAATCAGTTCAGTCCGTTTGAGCCTAGTCGCGACCCGATGCGAGCGGGATCCGTCCCGGTCGGGTTGGGTCGTGACACCTCTGTCGCCTACTATGTTTACTCCAACCTCCATCACCAGACAATGGTCATTCAGACTCCGGTCTCCTGCCAACTACGGTCTTCCATACTCCTATCTCCTGCCGACTATGGTCCTCCTGACCTCCGTCGCCTTCTACGGTCCTTCCGACTTCCATCACCAAACAACGATCTTTCAGATCCTGATCTCCTACCAACTACGGTCCTCACGACCTCTATCACCTACTACGGTCCTTTCGACCTACATCGCCATACAATGGTCTTCCTGACCCCAATCTCTTACCAACTACGGTCTTTCGGACCCCCGTCTCGTACCAACTACAGCCTTTCCAACCAAACAAATATGTATATTATTGTAACTCCCACTATGTAATGCACTCTATATGATGTATATTTGTACCATCAAGCTAAGGTCTTCTCCCAAAGAAGGGCCTCATTTGTAATTGATTGCAAATACTTGTGGATTCATTCAAACTAGGTCAGGCCCCGTGGTTTTTCCCCTTTTTTCAAGGATTTCCACGTAAAAACTCTGGTGTCTCCTATGAATGTTACACACACTCTCTTATCTGATTGTGTGTTGGATCTTCGTATAATGCTAAGACGTTAAACTATATATTTTCTTTACCGCTGCGAATACTTCAGGACACAACAACATGTATTTTTTAAATTAAATTATTTAATTAATTTTGAGGGAACAAAAGAAATTCATTCCAAGATTAGGGGTGTATTAGAGGAGCTCGATCGCGCGACTTCGAAAACCGGGTTAGAAATTCTCTTTCGCGAGAACTAGCCTCCCGCAATGGTTTCGCGGAAGCAGAGCTTATAAGTACTCTCTTCTTCTCCGTTCTTCCCACTCTCTCTCCGGCTCTCTAGTCCGAAGTCCTCCGATCGCGATCTCCGATCCGACGAGGTACGGCAGCGGAACTGGATCTCAAAGGAAGAAGCGAACGAGGCCATGATCAGAGCGGAACTGGATCTAAAAAACGGCAGACTGAGAGTCGGAAGAGCGATTCCGACTGCAGATCAGATGTGCGCAGATGAAGACAACGAAGGCAGAGCTCATCCCGAACCCTATCACCGTGGTGACAACATTCAACCCCGAGCCCATCATTCTGCTTTCCTCCAACTGCAATGCTGAATTGGTTTACTTTGGGCGGCGGCTAGCGGAGGAGAAATGTCGCCAGCTGAATTCATTTATTTTGGAGCTGTTGGTGCCGTCGCCGAGGTGGATGGTGACAGCGTGGTGGTACAAGGAGGAAGAGATACTTGATGTTGCTGGGTTGGATGCGGTGGTGTTCATTAGGATTATTGTGTTCAGGTTTGTTAAGAGACGGAAATCTGTTTGTTTGTTTACTTTAATGTTGAAGTTGCTGTTTTGATCGGTGCCTTAGCTTGTCTTTGTGATGGTTTATGTTGCTTTTCCATGGTTCTGCTTTGGAGCCGATGAAACTGATAGATTTGGTCGAGAGGTATCAGGAATATGAAATTTTTTTTTCTACCAGATTTGGTTCGGAGTTGTTGAAACTCGGCTTAAGCCGTGGAAACAATTGAAAACGTTGAAGCCAATCAAAACCACCAAATTTTTTTCAAAACTTCTGGCTCCTAAACTCAACAGAAACTATCAAAACTCAACTTAAAACTCATCCCCTATACTATATATATGATTTTTAAGTTTATGACAAAAACGAAAATTGAAGAAGTTGTTCATTATATTTTAAAGGCTATAATAAATACAAAAATAAACCAGAAATCTACTTCTTTGCTTTTGATTCTCTCAGAGAGGGATCTTTGAATGCTTGTTTTTGTTTTTATAGTACAAAAATTCAGCTTTAAGAAGCAGTAAGAAAGTCGTCCCAAAAGTAATTAGAAGTTTTTTTACTGGACATATGCAATAATACGCATGGGTTTAAAATTGCGCAATATGAGGCTCGCCTTGAGGCCCGCCTTTGCGCAATTCCAGTAAAAAACGCCTCGATGCTTACGCCTCGAGTTTTGTTATGAGGCTTACGCCTCAACTTGGTTGAGGCCCGGCTTAAGGCCCGCCTCGCCTCACTGGCATGAGGCTTACGCCTCACGGTATATATATTAAAACTTACATAAATCTTGAAATAAATACCCGACATTGGACTCTATAGGAGAGGAGGAAGGGGAGAGAGCAGTTCATCATTATATGATGATTCAAATGAAGAACCCCTTAGTGATGATAGTGCTGATGATTTATGAGTTCTTATGCGATATGTCATTGCTATTTATTTTTAGAAATTGGAATTTTATATTAATGAAAAGAATAATGGGATTTGGGAAAGATAGAATTTTGAGTTGAACTATATTTCATGTTGTCTTATTATTGGGATATTTTGATTTCACTTCATATCTTATGCTTTTTTATGTTTTATATTATTCACTCATTAGTATATAAAAAAATTATCATTTTATGTTTACGCAATCTTTTGATTTGAGGCTTACGCCTCAAAACGCCTTGAGGCTTACGCCTTGCCTCACGAATGAAAAACGCCTCAATACCCCAATATGCAATTTTAAACATTATATTTAATACATGATCCTTTTGTGCTAACCATATTATTTGGCAGCCAGAGCATGTGATTCATGGTCTAGAACCAGTTGTCGTGGCTGCAATTCCTACGATGAAGTATTGCCGTGAGGCTTTCTACTCAAAGGAAGATACCCAGTAAGTGCAACCCTTTGGTGTTCTATGTTCTTATTGTGATGTGCACTTTCTACTCAAGGAATTTTCTTTAAGTTACTTAACTTTGGGGAAAAAATGTATCATGTATGTGTCAAGACATGACAGAAAGTGTATAAATGTTGTAAACTTAAATTTTCTGTTAAGAAAATTTATCAGTGGTGTTAGTGTTTAGTTACATTTTTTGGTTGTTTATTTGCTCAACTCATTGATCAGGATGGGCGTGAACATAGTAAGGTGCAGGCTACAACAACTTCAACATCAAGCCTTAATCCTACTATGTGGGACTTTTCTATCACACAACAAGCCCGATGCATTCCTCCACTTTAATCATCCAACTTGAATTATGTTGATAATATTTCCATCTATTTCTCCATCACTCTGAACAATATAAGGTGTAGCTGACTGTTTGGAATAATTTGAAAAATAATTTAGTTGATTGTTTGATTCTAAAATTATCAGTAGATTTGTTCACCTGCATGATTAGACATTAGACAGAATTCTTGAATAAGAAAGCATCTACATATCTCCATAATTTTTGGAATCAAGTGCTGATTTGAGTAGATTAGCAAAATTACTATCATTTTACTTCTATAGCTACAGAGCTACTTGGTTTGATAGGCCCTGATGCGAACTTACTGTCATTTTATGATGAGAAATTGGTGATTCCTTTGTAACACCCACCTGATAGAAACAGAGAAACGAGGTTATGGAATAAGAGAACAAGACGCAGCAGATAGAACAAGACACAGCAGATAGAAGAAATAAAGAAATCGTTGTTATTGAATAGCTATCTTGTAAGGAGTACAGTAGTCTTTATATAGAAATTGAAATGGCAGAATTGTAATAAAAGCAAATACATAGATGTTCGTTTACAGCCTCCCGCAAATTAATCATTCTGAGATCGAATGGTTAATTTGTGACGAAGATTGTGAAAACGACCCGCTGAAAAAGATTTTGTTAAAATGTCAGCAGTCTGTTCTTCAGATGGTATGTGAGTAAGGGAGATAGCGCCGTGCATGAGATGCTGACGAATGAATTGGTAGTCGATCTCGATGTGCTTGGTCCTGGCGTGAAATACGGGGTTCCGAGCGAGCGCAATCGCAGATGTATTGTCGCAAAAGATCTGTGTAGGGGATGGCTGCGGCAGACCAAGTTCTTCGGCTAGACGACGCAACCAGATAACGTCGGAGGTGGCAGCCGAAAGTGATCTATATTCGGCCTCCGTAGATGATTTAGCGACGGTCACTTGCTTCTTGACGGACCAAGAAATGAGGTTTGGACCCAAGAACGTGCAGAACCCGGAAATGGATTTCCGGTCAGAGGAGTCGGATGCCCAGTCCGCGTCGGTGTATGTCCGTAAGGTTAGATCTCCGGTAGTAAGGGGAAGACCGAAGGAGAGAGTGCCTTTGACGTATCGAAGTAAGCGTTTGAGAGCTTGGAAGTCTAGAATCGTTGGCGTATGCATGTGTTGGCATACTTGATTTGTAGCGAAGGCAATGTCCGGCCGAGTGATAGAGAGATATTGGAGAGAGCCGGCTAGACGTCGGTACAGCTTTGGATCGTGAAATGGCTGGCTAGATGTTGCTGGGTGCGTGGATTTGGGAGTAGAAGGGGTGTCCGCGGGTTTACAATCGGCCATGCCAGAATCATTTAGGAGCTTTTCTGCATAATGTTGCTGTGTAAGGAATAGTCCTGTAGGCTGCCGGAGAATCTGAATGCCGAGGAACAAGGAAAGCTGGCTGGATTGTTTTAGTGCGAATTGAGAATGCAGCTTGGATAGAAGTTTGTTGAGTGCTGCGGAGTCATTACCTGTGATTAGGAAGTCGTCAACGTAAACTAAAAGAAAAATTTGTATGTTGTTATGATGATAAGATAGGAGGGAGGGATCGGAGCGAGTGAACCTGAATCCTTGAGTTTGAAGAAAGGTGGTTAGTTTGTCGAACCATTGTCGTGGTGCTTGTTTGAGGCCGTAGAGGGATTTGTTCAATTTGCAGATAGAGGACGGGGAAGCACTGTCAACGAATCCGGGTGGTTGGCGCATGTAGATGTTTTCGGAGAGGTCACCGTGAAGAAAAGCGTTTGAGACGTCGAGTTGAAGAATTTGCCAGTTCCGGTTGAGTGCCATTGTGAGAAGTATGTGAATTGTAGTCATTTTGGCGACAGGACTAAATGTCTCGGTGTAATTGACGCCGTATTGCTGGTCGTAGCCTTGTGCTACGAGACGGGCCTTGTACCGGTCTACTTGGCCATTGGGTAGGAGTTTGGTCTTGAAAGTCCACTTGCACCAGAGAATGGGCATGTGGTCCGAGGCGGGAACGAGTGTCCAAGTTGCTTGTTTCTGGAGAGCGTGGAATTCCTCGGACATGGCCTGACGCCAGTGCGGGTGCTTGACAGCTTGGGCGTAGGTAGTGGGGTTTGGATTTGGGAAGTTGGCAGTGAGGAGAGATAAGATTTGTTTGGGTTTGGAAATACCGGACTTGAGCCGTGTCTGCATGTGGTGGAAAGGTAGATGTGGAGCTGAAGGAGTGGGTATGTTGGAGGTTACGGAAATGTGGGAAGGAATCTCGTTGATGCTGGGTAGAGAGTGATCAGTTTGAGGTATGGATGTAGAGATAGGAAGTGGCTTAGAAGTAGGAGTGGTCACCGGTGGAGATGCTAAGAAAGGGGGAATGAGAAGCAGGGGATGAGTGGTGTGATGTGAGTGTGAGAAGGTGTTGGGTTGGACCGGAGAAGTGGTTCTGTAGGGAAATTGATTTTCATTGAAGGTGACGTGCCGTGATATGAAAATTTTGTTTGAGAGACGATCCAAGCACTTGTAACCTTTGTGAAAGGGGGAGTAACCAATGAAGGTGCATTGCGCGGGAGCGAGGCGAGAGTTTATTTGCTGCATAGGGACGAAGCCACGAAAAGCATTGACACCCAAAGATGCGGAGGTGAGTGTAGGAGGGGCCGTGCAACCGGTAGAAGGGTGTTTGATTTGTGATGGAGGAAGAGGGAAGACGATTTACCAGATAATTAGCGGTGGAGATAGCTTCAGCCCAGAGGGTGCTTGGTAAGTTGGCGGCGTGAAGAAGGGTGCGCGCTAGATCGAGAAGATGGCGGTGTTTTCTTTCGGCGAGCTCGTTTTGCTCGGGCGTGTGCGGACATCTTAGTTGTCGTTGTATGCCGTGTTGGTGTAGAAAATTAGTGAACTCATGACTTGTGAATTCGCCTCCGCCGTCGGACCGAAGAGCCTTTGGAGTTGTGTGGAATTGGGTGCGAATGAGTTGCTGAAATAATTTGAATTTGGAGAGCGTTTCATGTTTTGATTGCATTAGATACATCCAGGAAAAACGCGTAAAGTCGTCTATGAAAATCACGTAATAACGAAAACCATCCATGGAGTGCACGGGGGCAGGACCCCAAACATCGGAATGTATTAAATCAAAAGCAGCTGACGAAACAGAATGAGTTTTATTAAAGAGAAATTTGTGACACTTTGCCACAGTACAAGAAGTGCAAAAGAATTTATTAGAAATTTGTGTGATGCCAGGAAGATATGGTAGCAGCTCCTTGATGAGACCATGATGTGGGTGGCCAAGGCGAGAATGCCAGAGAGTTTCTTGGTTTGAGTTGGCATGGAAGGCCGTATGTTTGTGGACAGCAGGGCGGCGTAGTTGATACAAACCATCATGAAGAGGCCCATGAAGAAGTAGACGACGGTCCTTGCAATCCTTAATTTTAAAACCATTAGCATCAAAACTCACGGAGACAGGATTATCAGTTGTTAGTTTAGAAACGGATATAAAAGATTATGAGATAAATGCAGGACATGAAGAAGTTTGTGTAGATAAAGCTTACGAGGAGTCTCCGGTAAGGGAAGGAGACCATGTCCAGAGTGAGCGACAGGAAGTTGCGAGCCGTTTGCGATTGAGACACTGTCTTGACCGTGATATTGCGCTGGATATTGCAGGTTGCTGAGGTCCGGCGTAAGATGATTGGATGCTCCCGAATCTAGAATCCAGTCTTGAGAAGTGATCTGATTCGGCTGGGCAAGAAGGGCGTTTATGGTTCTGGGATTAGTTGGAGCGAAGCGCGGATTATGTTCGGCAGTTCGCTGAGCGATGCCAGCAGTTAGCGCTGGTGACCGACGACTTATGCCAGAATCTGCAGTGGGTCTGTGGAAGGAGGAGAGAGATGATAAGGGGGCGCTCCCGGCTGAATTGCCGGATTTGGCTGGGACGGAGATTGTCCAGGGATGGAAATCGTGACTTACTGAAGCGGCGAGTGAAGCGATTGCGAGATTGATTTGAGGATGTGGTGTGAAGAGCGGTGGTGCTAGACGCGATCGAACTTTCTCTGGAGATTTCCTGATTGACAATAATCTCTTCGCTGCAAAGAAGAGGGTAAAGTTGTCAAGATGCATCGGAAGAGGGGACGTGCGAATCGCAGCCTTGAAGTGATTGTAGGTAGATGGAAGGCCGTTGAGGATGTGGAGGATGACGTCTTCCGTGTCGACGGTGGAGCCGGAGGCGGTGATGTTGTCGACTATCGATTTGACATGGTTGAGGTATTGCTGCATATTCTGATTTTGCATTTGAACGTGGTGGAGCTCGTTCTTGAGCTGAATGACGCGCGACCGGCAAGTGGGCTGGAGGCGTCTTTCAAGAACGAGCCAAACGTCGCGCGCGGAGGTGCAAGAAATGACGTAGGGAAGGATAGGAGGTGAGATGGTAGAGAACAAAGCCGAAAGAAGGTTGTTGTCGGCTAAATGCCACTGCTGAAATTCTTGAGAAGTATCGTCCGAAGGACAGGAAACGATGCCGGTGAGATGTCCGGCGTAGCCATTCGCCGTGAACTGTTGGAGTAGCTGAATGCGCCAAATGGCGTAATTTTCGGTGGTGAGAGCATTGGGAACGAGGTTCTTGATGTTGGAGATGAGGAACTTGAGTTGCTGCGGGATGTGAATCTCGGTGGTAGAGTTACCGGAGAGAGCGGTGGAGGAGGGAGGGTGGGAATTTGCTGATTCTTGATCCGCCATAGGTTGGCTCATGATACCATGATAGAAACAGAGAAACGAGGTTATGGAATAAGAGAACAAGACGCAGCAGATAGAACAAGACACAGCAGATAGAAGAAATAAAGAAATCGTTGTTATTGAATAGCTATCTTGTAAGGAGTACAGTAGTCTTTATATAGAAATTGAAATGGCAGAATTGTAATAAAAGCAAATACATAGATGTTCGTTTACACCACCTTCTTGACATCTGAAGCTTCAGCACATCTGTGGAGGAAATGAGAGGTGCAGGTTTTTCTTGTTATATGCGCCTGTGAAGAAGTTTTGAGCTGTGTAAACATCAAATGAAAATTTCTTGGGGAAAATGTTAACAAATGGGAAATGGCTTATTATTTGATGTTCTGGTTTGAATCTCTACCCAGACCATAACCCTGTTATTGTTTCTGACTGATTATTGGTTACTGCAAGTCTGCAATCAATAGTCAAATCTCATGTAAGTTATCCATATTGCATAATTGTTGCTCCTAAAACCCTTAAACATTGTTTAATTCAAGCAAAACTATCATCTGGAACTAAATTAACAGTATCCAAATATATGTAATATTTATTTTCTAGTGGAAAGACCATTGACTAAAGTTTTGTTTGGAACAGTTTTTTTATTATTTCTTAAAGCAGTTTTTAGTACAAAAATTAAATTTCTTATACTATAAAGTTGATTTAAGAGCAGTAAGAAAGTCTTTCCAAACAAAACCTAAATGGCATGATTCTAGCATGTAAATGTTGCAGCTCAAGGCTCATCTTTAGTGATGCTCGGATTGATTTCCAATTCTAAAATCAGCAGAAAAGAAAAAAATTGGATAAGTTTTTCAGAATATGAATGTTTAAACTGATTTACTCTCTTTTTTTCTCAATTAGATGTTCGATTTGCTTGGGGGAATTCCAAGACAAAGAGGTGCTTTGAGTAATGCCTACTTGTCATCATAAGCTCCATCTTATTTGTATAGATGTATGGATGCAGAAGCACTCAACATGTCCTATCTGTCGTTTGCCATTAAACAAACATGAAGCGAGATTATAATCTCCCTTTGCAAGTTCACTTCAAGTTCATGGGGCGGAGTATACCAAGAAATTCATGTAACTCTTTCTACAGTATTTGGAGATCCTCAAGCAGAACATGAGAGTGTTACATAGTGAAGCTGGGAGATATATAGAAATATTCCAATTCTAAAGCAGCGTTGAGGAAACGCAAACCCTACACAAACAGGCCTAATGCTTCAGGAAGAGCGCAGGCTGCGTTGGAAAAAGAATGCAGCTTTTTTCTTTCTACAAAATTAAGGGCAAAAGCACAACTTCATTAACATGAAAAGGTACACTACTCTTTTTGGCCTATTGGTTGAGTGCTTAGGTTTCCAACTAAGAGGTTCAGGGTTCGAGTCTATGTGTATGCGTTGTGTGTGTGAGTTTGTCTTAAATGACCTAAATGTCAAAAAAAAAAAAAAAAAAAAAAATACAGAGTTTCACTGAGTAAAAATTGTTATATGTACTATATACCATGTATTCTGAATATAATATAAAATAAATCCAATGTATTTAGAATATTTTAGGAACGACTGATTGTCTACAAAGTAAGTATAGGAGAATTATTATTTTTTATTTGATTAGATATATGCAGAGTAAGATAAACATAATGTATTTTGAATATTTTTATGTTGTTTAATATGGTGTTCTACATCAAATGCTATATCATTGTATTTTAATGACATCAATACCTTTCAATGTTTGAACATATGATACTTATTATTTAAACAATGTGAAATATATACATATTAGAGCGTGTAAAATTAGAAACTACACATACAAAACAACTACTTATTTTTACTACTTTAATCATTAAAATGAATAATCATATACAAATTAAAATTAACTGTATGTTATGGATATGCTCAACATAAATATTAATATTTCATTATTCCAAAATATATTTGAACGCAATGGGCGGGATGCGTGAGCGATTGAAGTAAGAAGAAAGAGCGATTGCAGAAGCTGTAGGAGCCAGACTGTTGGGATTCTATTCCTTCTCACGCAAGAGAGAAGCACTGTATTTGGAACTCACTCGATTTCAATGGGTTTCAAATGTACAACAAATATACGGTCGAGTGAGTTTCAAATGCTTTACTTTGTTATTGTTGTTACAACCCAACCCAGTCAGGATAAGTCATATCGTATTGAGTTATGATAGACAAATCTTATGGGTCTAGTTTTGAAATTATTTTAAATTTTCTACTAATATTCATTGAAATAAACTACATACTATAGAGCTATTAAAATATTCAAATACTGAAAATAACACATCCACCAAGTTTTTTTCATTTTATCAAAAAAAACAATCTACACTGAAATACATGATTATAAGCAAGAATTACATAACTAAAATTTTAATTAGTCATGATTGTACAAAATTCAAAATAGTAAAATAGATATAACATCATATTTGATCATGAATTGCTAGTCCTCAATCTCCTTCCCCTTCCTAAATCTTGAAACCATGAGCAAACCACAGTGGACTATAACAACTCAGAAGGCCACACAAATCAATCTAAATTTTTAAATATTCTTTTATTAAATATTTTGTTGAATATTTAAAACCAATTAAATGTAGTTTAAATAATTCACTATACTGAGAGATATAATAAATGAATAATAATTATTCTCTGACTAAAATAACAAAAATTAACAAATAAATAATTTAAAATGTGCATAACTCAATAACATATAAAAGGTTACGCAGTCAAAGCTTTACATGTACAAAGTTATTCGAGTTTTTCGCTAACAGATACAAAATTTTAATAAAAAAATTCTTCAAAAATTATGCATTTTTGAAATTTGAGATAAATATAATGTGAATTACCTTGAGACGAACAAGTTACCCGATTGGACCAACGGACGAAAACGGCCTTAAGTTGCCCAAAATCATGATTTTCTTTTTCTCACTCTTTTTTTCTCTCTTATTCCCTAACCTATCTCTGTTTGAAAAAAAAAAACAAAGCTTATCATATATGTAATAGTAGAATTTGAAATTATATTAAAATATTATTTTTTAATTATTTAATATTAAAATATTTATTTTATCAAAATTTCTTTATTTCTTTAAATAAAAAATATAGAAAAAAAATCATAAATGAGCTCATTTTATTTAAAAACTTCTAGTGAAATCAATACAAACGGATACCTGACGGTCCCACTTGTACCAATAGATGCCGACTTCTTAATAAATTTCTAAAGTGCCCAAAATTATGAAAAAAAGGCTAATTAAAGCACAACATTATAAATATTATGACGATGATTGTTTGTGATTTAGGCTTATAATGACTCCTGAAATAATTATTGACTACTCTAAGTCAATAAAATAAATCTTGAAAATTTTGAAGATTTCATAACTATAGTTTACTTTACATCGTACCAAATGCGAAAAAATAAAAAAGCTGCATATATACTATTCACTTTGCAATGCATGCTAAGGGTGCAAATGAGTCAAGCCGACTCGCGAGTCGAGCTTATTAAGTTTCAATCTCGAGCCCGAGCAAATTTTTTGAGCTCCTTGGTTTGTTGTGCTCGAGTTTGATCCTTATGATGTTCAGCTCGAGTTCGAAATTATAATAACATAAGGTTTAATCGCGACGCGGGCATGAACGCAAAACACGGGCTTGGACGTAGAAGGCAGAATCCCAGGGTGGGCAACTCAGACACAGACTTGGATGCAGAAGGTTGAAGTGGAACTCAAAATTGCGGGCGTGGGCTTATATTTTGAAGGCAAAATCAGGGCTCGAATCGAGGAATCGAGCCGTTGGTTAAGCTCATTTTCAGCGACATGAGCCGAGCTCAAGCTCGCTTTTTTGAGCTCGAGTAGAATTCTAGCTCATAATTTGGCCCACAAGTAGAGCTCCAGTTAGGCTTTACTCGAGCTAGCTCGACTCATTTGCACCCATAAGTGCATGCTAAATACCAAAAACCAAACAACCCCTAAAGAGGATATTATAGAAATAGACAGTTAAAGGAAGAGATAAATATTGCCGCTCCTCTCTTACTCCCGGGAGCTTTTTCTTATTTTGGTGATATTTTTACTCATATCACTAAGAAGATGTTTTGCAACAAGATAGATTTAACTTTACTCGAATTTAGTAAATATTGTAAATCTAAATTTAATAAATATTTGGATATATATATATTAAATTCTTAAAATTGTTTGGCAAAATAGTTGTTAAATTCTATGAAACCGTTTGACAACGTAATCAAGGATTTAAAGTTGTTTGTTCATTTAAAAATTGAATTTATTATGTTTTGAATTTAATTTAAGTATTAAGTACTAATTACTTATTAATTTTAATTTAATTTACCATCAATAAGTTATAATGATAAATAATATAATTAGAAACTAGTTTAACAATAAAATAATTTAACTAATAAATTAATTACTAATTATCAAATTACTTATTTAAGTGTTAATTTAATAAGTAATTGATATCTAATAAATTAGTTAATTATTTTTTAAATAATTAATTAGTTAAATAATACTTTACTGATAATTTAATTAATTATTTAAGTATAAAATTAGTTAGTTTTATTTATAATTATATTATTAATTATCTCATTAATCACTTAAGTTTTTCTCATTAATTATTTAATTATTATTTTCATTGTTAATTATATAATTAATTATTTCTATTTCAAATTATATTAATTAAGCTAATTTTATTACTTTTAATTATTAATTATACTTCTAATTAGTTATTAATCACATTATATTTTTTATTCGTTTTGATTAAACTAGTTGTATTAAATTAATTATTTTCTATGGCCAACGTTTGCGATTTCAAAAATTTATCTATGATATTCCTTTTTGCCCTAGGCCTAGGTTTTGCTTTTCCTCTTCTTCAACAGCTCGACTTTACCTGTGCTTTGCGTGAGGGCAAATTATTACGTCCAGTGTCTGGATTCATCAGGACACCAATCCGGTGTCGCCACGTCATCAAAATATACTGGGACCCAATGTATTTGGGTGACGTGGCATCACCGGATTGGATGTCCGGACATCCGGTGACCGGACACAATAATTCGCCTTGCGTGAGAGGTAAGAGTTGAACTTCTTTGCCTCATTTGATGATGTTCATTCCTATTGTTGCGTCCAGGAGTATTCGCGGCGGTAGAGAAATATCATATTTAACGTCTTAGCATTGTACGAAAATCCGGCACGCAATCAGATAAGGAGAGAGGGTCTAGCATTTATGAGACACCAAGATTTTTACGTGGAAAACCCCTGTAAAAGGGGGGAAAACCACAGGGCCTAGCCCAGTTTGAACGAATCCACTAGTATTGCAGTCGATTACAAATGAGGCCCTTCCTTGGTGGAAGGGGTTGTTTTGATTAAAAAAATTATATATTTTAGTATAAATATAGGTTTTGAAAATATATTAATTTTCTTTGAGAGAAATCGATTTTTGAAATTTTTGTTTTGAAATCGAACGCAATATTAGGAACAACATATATCATTTCAAAAAGACGAGACTGTCATTCGTTAATAGGTTCAGATTACAAAGTTTTAAAGGATCATTAGTTTTATAATCAAAATCAGGATAATAAAATGATATATCTCTCCAAGGAAAGAGGATATCATTTATTATCAATCCTTTGAATATAACGGTAATGATCGTTTAATTAAAATTTCTCAAAGATAATTAATTAGAGTTTTTGAAAATTTCAATTTTGAAAATTAGATCTGGGTTTCTAAATCTCCTACGAGCGCAAGCCCTCGTAGTTAATTACATCGTAGAAAATCGGAATTTCCTACGAAAACTCTCGATTAAAATAGCGGTGTAAATTTTATTTAAGAATTTCAAAGATCGATATCAAAGGAGGAAAAAGGGTAGGAATTTTCAATCGGAATTGGATCGACGTTGAACAGTTATTTTCGGGGTCAAAAGAAGAGGAGTAGGGAATGTTTTTAGATTCTGAATCACTTCAGAAACACTCCAGTCTATCCTAAGTGTTGGGCTTAGATTTGATTGAAAGAGATTTAATATTTAAATGATCAATTTTATTAGAAAGTTGGGATTCAATTCCCAAAAATTGAGGTCTTATGGCCCAAGCCGGCCTCAGAACCTAAGTCTAAATTGGGTACTAAAAAAATGACCCGAAACCTAGCTAATGCAATGCGAATCTGGTCTTACCCCGGCCTGGATTGGGGAGCCAGCTAAACCACCTAAACGATTTAAAATTATGAGTCCGGTCTTTTAATGTTGAGTGGTAGGGACATTATTTAGAAAAGTATAAAGGAACGGGGTCGACATCTAGAGCAAATCCTTAATTGACCCCTTAGACTTATGTTGGGTATTCGATGTCTAAGTAATGCAATTAAATATTAGACTCTTTTAAATTTGTTGCTAATGCGATGCATGCTAATTGACTCGATTGAATGCAAAATTTGTATGTAGCAGTTTAAAAATTTTGGCTTAGAAAATAGGTTTTTCCCTAGAGAGTGCATAACATCCCCTTGACAGATCGGCACCCTCATAGGCCAGGTGGTCTGCCAGAACCCGCAGGCGGGGAGATGCCTAACAAGGTTGAGAAAGTACAATATGAATGCATGAAAACCCTCGGCGAGTCCGAGCTTACTTCTTATGACCGTTTAGAGTTTCTATCTTATCTTAAAAAATTTTATTTAATTAAAGTAGAAGAATTTTGACAGACCCCTAAGAGCCTAAATTCGAATTCCAGGTCAAATCAAATACGGCATGCAAGTAAAAAGACTAGAAAAATAGGAGTTCTAATGCGAAATCAATTAAATAAATCAATTAAATATATCAAATTGAATGTCCATATGGCAAGTGCCACTCATTATTACATCTCAAAAATTACAATGAATTAAAGTGGCCGGGCACCACTGACTACAACCCGGATTTCTAATCCTAAATCAAATGGTTTTGAGATTTGGGATTCTTCTCGTTGTCCAATCCTTCATCTTCTCACGAACATCTTGATTCGTCGGTTCAGGATATCCAAATGGAAAGAAACTCCCCCTTGATCGAGGTGTTATCTTTCCTCTTTGGATATTTGCAAAGTATCCTAATTTGAATTCCAAATGGAAGAAGACTCTCCCCTTTAGGGATGTCTTCACCTCTTTGGAATTCAAATTGGATATCTATATCCCAATCTCAAATCATTTTAAATAAATACAACCATATCAAATCAAATTTACATTATTAATAATAAAAAAAATCTAGACTCGATCCTGCAAGGTTATCCTAATAATCAACAGTTGTATATTCAATCCCAAGCAGTTATAATATGAAAAATTGAGATGCATTTTTTTTAGCCACACTTGGCCATGCTCTTTTTATTTAAAGGGGGTCTTAAGCGCGGCAGGTACCTGTGCAAAGAGTATATATTTATTTTTTTATTAACTGCCCCCTTTAATTTCAGCTCCTTATATGAGCATGGCCACCTGCATAAGATTGCACAAGTATGATTCGCTCCTAACTTAGGGGTAAATCTAACGTACAATCAATCACAGAATGCAGGAAATAAATAAATAAACACATCAATTCTACACTAGCAAACAGCATGCAGTAAAAACTCGAAAACTCGGCACACAACTGCAGAAAGTAAAACACCGGCCTATCCTAAAACTAGAGTCGGTGATCCTAGCAAACCATCTAAAGTGTGTGAGGTAGGTCGTGTGGTTTTGATGTGTCCTAATCAGGATTATTAGTTAAAGTTATCTAAAATTCGATTGGTTGGAAGGTTTAAGGGATTTAAGTTTGAATTCAAATATTAATGGCTTAAGATTAATTTTAAGATTCATTTAATTATTTGTTGGATATCACCTTTGTTTCACACCGAGGCCGTGAAGTTTATTTCACCTTCCTTGGGGCTAAGTTAATAGCCTCGTAGGCCTGGGTTACCCAGTGGTACCCGATATAATTAAGTATTTTAGATTGATTAAGGCTTAAGAATTAATGAATTTTTATCAAAAATGTTTGGTTACTGATTTTTAAAATTGATTAATTTAAGTTTGCCATTAATCGATTCGTGGCGTTGTGCCACCAGGCTCGAGGAACCAGCCTCCTTAGGACACGTAGCCCCGCAGCCCGGAGTAGTCCAGCCGATAAACCAAATTAATGTAGTTAAATTAGAAGTTTTAAAAGGTTAGATAATTAATAATTAATCTATTTTTAAGGTTTAACACCCCTTGGAATCCATTCGTGGCGTTGTGCCACCAGACTCGAGGAACCAGCCTCCTTAGGACACTTAGCCCCGCAGCCCGGAGTAGTCCAGCCAATAAACTTCATCTTTAGGATGGTTGTTGTGTTTTAAAAGGTTTGTTGAATGTTTTAAACATTAAGTTAACATTTTCTGGAGTTTTAGAACTATTTTGAGTTTTATGAATTTTTGAATATTTTAATCATTTAATTTAAGGGTTGAAAATTGACTTTTTGATTAAGGTTAAATTCTGGACAGTTAGCATTTTATTAAAATACTAGACCTTACTACAATCAGTTAGAAGGTAAGTACGTTGAAATCGGATTTTTCTACATTTTATTACAAAGGTTTGAAGTTTTGAACTAGTTTGAACTATGGTTTGACCAATCTGTTGACTTTTTGAAATATTACAGATTTCTGGAATTTAACATTTTTAATAAATACTAGGAGTTATTGTGAGTTGAATGCAAGTGAGTTTGGGTGATTTGGATTTTTCTGGAATTAGTTATGAAGATTTGAAGTTTGGGTAATTATTGAATTTTTGAAATTACTTAATTAGAGTGTCATTTTGTGATTTTGCTCCAAATAAGGTCCCCACTCCCTGAAATCAGCTCCAAAGGTCAGGAATGACCTAAGGAGAGATTCCCAAGTGTTTGGGACATTTTTGGAATTTTTAATATTTTTTAATTAATTATATTAATAAAATATTCAACTTCATTTAAAATTAAATTAATACTTAATCTGTTGTCAAATTTATTTGATTTCAATTTTCAATGATTAAGGGTTCAATTATGATCAGTTAGAGGGGTTGGTCATAATTTTTGGGTTTAAAATGAATTTATTACATTTTCTAGAAGATTTAAGGGCTAATTAAGGGTTTAAGACTTAGAAAATTAATTAAGGACCTTAATGATTTCAAAAATCAGTCAAACCTTTCCTAGTGGTTGAGAATGTCACTACGTTAAAGAGTTCAAAGTTTTGAGTCAATAGGAGGTGAATCATAATTATTGGAAAATATTCTAAGTTTTCTACAAGTAGGTCCTTAATTATTGTCCTTAATGTCACTAGGTTTAATGGACCCAAGTCAATGTTTTAACTAACCCTTAAACTTAACATATAATTAAACACATATAATCAAACAAGTCCTTAGATCTAGGAGAGCCTAGACTAAGTGCAAGTGTGTGATTCCTATACATGCAAGGACTAACATTATTTAAGATGAATAATATCGTGATTAGTGAATAATTAACATGCAATTATTCACTAATCAATTCCCCATAAATTCCATTCATGTATTCAATCTATGTTTAAAATTCCAAAAGATCTCTCAAATTCTTGAAGATTTAAATGTATATAATTTTAAAAATATATATATACATATATATGTAAGCATACATATTTTAAAATAAAATTATTGAAAATATTATTAAAATAAAGTTTTAGGAGTTGAGAGACCCACTGTTTTTTTTAAAGAGATTGGAAAATAACCTTTTTTTTTTATTTTTAAAATAATTAATATAATATTTAATTAAATAATAATTAAATATCAAGGTATTCAATATAATTAAAGTAAAATAAAAAAAAAAATAAGTTTTAAACTTTGAAAATAGTTTTAAATTAAAATTGTTAATTTTCTGAAAATTTTGATAAATTATTTTAATTTTTATGAATTAAATTGAATTTATATGAAATTTTTAAAGTTTTAAAGCAATTAAATGAATTTAAATAATTCAAAATTAATTAATATTTAAAATAATATCTAAATTAAGTTTAATTAAATATAGGCTAATTTTCTGAAATTTTAGGATTATTTAAAATAATTTTCACTTAATAATCTTAAAATTATTTAAATTTAAGTTTAATTAAGTATTAATTAAATGTTTATACAATTTAAAATTAATTAAATATAATATATTTTTAATTTAATTTAATTTTTTTAAAAAAAAATAACCTCTGATTAAAATAATATTAAATTTTAATATTCTGAAATGAACAAAACTTAATAAATTTTAATTGATTATTAATTAAAAATAATCAAATATTTAATAAATAAAATAATTTAAAATATAGTTAATATTTTAAAATAAAATGTTTAATTTTCTAGAAATATAAATTATATATATATATATTTTTTTTATTTTTTTTTAAAAAAAAATTAGTTTATAATTTTTTATATAAAAAAAGAACTAAAAATGACTTTAAAAATGAATTTTAAATCATTTTTAGATATCTGGTGGCCAAATGCCACGTGGCGTGCTCTGGTTTGTCCAGCGCATCCGGCGGCTGTGAGTGGAACACGTGTCGTGCTCTGGTTCGCGGGATCAAAACACGGCAACGGCGGCAATCATTGGCAATGATTGCGCCGCCGTGCAGTAATTGCCGGATGATTGAAATAGCGGCGGGACCCACACGCTATTCACTTATCCGAGTCAGCGTCCCGCCGCAGCCGTTGGATCCACGGGCGTTTGATCCGACGGTGGGGATTAAATCCCGTCGTTCGATCTCAACCGAGAATGATTGGACGGTGGGGTGTTAATCCCGTGGAAACGAATGGATGGCCCAGATCTCGTCGGACAGCCAACCGAGCGAAGATTCGAATACACGGTTGAATCAAACCCGCAGAAAGGCTTGATCTGGACCGTCGATCGAGCGATCGACGGTCTAAAAAATGTACGCCTGGGCTAGGGTGCGAAAACGCCCTACGAACTGTTTTTTCGCTCGTTTGTTCGATTCAATCAACCAAATTTAATAAAATTTTAAATGTAAATTAAATATACGAACAGAAATATTGGGGAATGTTTTATTTGGCTTGAAACAAGCTTTTTAGAAAGCTATTTAATCTAGTGTACCTAGATCTAGGGTTTAGGATTTACCTTGATTTAATGGACGGTTTGAACCGCTTTTGGATTCTCTGAGCTTGTAGACTGTCCACGATTAAGTTCCTAGTTGAATCCAAGCTCCGAAATGCCGCGAATCTCCTGGAATGAGCCTTGGACGGATTGCTCCTATCTCGCCGGAACAGTGGTCGACGGCGACTTTGACCGGTGAGATCGAGCTGGAAATGACCAGAGAGAGGTCTGGGAGTTTGAAGATGACTGGTGGTTGGATTTGGGACGGCCAAAATAGAGAGAGAGAGCTAGGGATTGAATGAGGCTCCATTTCATTCATTTGCCCTATTCAAACCCTCTCAGTTTGAATGGAGGGCTGAGATCAATGGTTTGGACTCCCAGATGGTTGCCACCTGTCCAGGGAGTTGGTGGGAGCAGGAGGAATCAAGTACAAGGGTACATCCTATGTGTAAAGCCCATTTTGTCTTATTATTTGGACACATGGAGTAATGGGAGCTATTAGATCAAGATCAAAGAGCTGGAATAAACCCTAGGAAGCTTCTAGAGCATGCTCAAACTGCTGGAGTGATTTAAATTAGGAGAGATTAATTTTAATGAATTAATTAAGGCTCTAAAGGGCTCATTTGACCATTTGTTGACTGGTTTGACCAGTCAACAGCCAAGTGGACAGCTGAGGTGGCATGGGAGGGTCTCAAAGAGGGTCTAGAATGGTTTGGTAGGGGTTGGGCTAACTTGGATCAAGCCATTTGGGTATTTAAACCTCTTAAAGAGCCTTGTTGACCATGTTGACCAGTCAACTGGTTGACCAAGGGTGAGGTGGCAGCCAAAGTAATTTAGGGAATTGATTAAGAAGAGTGGAGAGGGTTTAACAAAGACTTGGGTGGATTTTAAATTTAATTCAAAGTGGAGGGCCTTAAAGGTTGGTTTGGTCAAACCAGGTTGACTGAGTCAACCAGGTTGATCTAGGGTGTGAGTTTGGTCCAGGTAGGTTTGATGCAATATTTGGAGTATGGTAGAAGTGATTCCATGGTTTAAATGGGTCAATTGAGTCAAAAGGGCTTAATGGGCCCTTAATGGGCCCTTAAGCCAAAATTGGTTGACTTGGTCAACCAACTAGGCTCAGGGTCCGAGATCAGGTTCAACAAGTTTGAAATGACTTTTTAAAATCAATGGAAGTGGTTCCATAGCTTAAATAGGTCATTTAGGTCAAAAACACCTATTTGGACCCTTAAAGGGCCATTTGGGTCAACTAGGTTGACTTGGTCAACCAGGTTGACCCAAGGTCTGGAAATGGGATCAACAGATTTGAAATGACATTTGGAGATCATTGGAGGTGGTCCCAGGGTCTGGAGGGGTCAATTTAGTCAAAATGCCTGTTTTGACCCTTAAGGGCTTGTTTGGTAAACCTAGGTTGACTTGGTCAACTAGGTTGACCCAAGGTCTGGGTTTGGGTCGAACAGGTTTCAAATGGCATTTCAAGACTAATGGAAATGGTTGGATGGCCTAGAGAGGTCATTTGGGTCAAAACACATATTTGGACCCTTAAAGGGCCATTTGGGTCAAACCTGTTGACTTGGTCAACCAGGTTGACCCAGGGGTTGGGAATAGGTTCAAAACATTTGAAATGACATTTGAAACTTGTTGAAGGTGGTTGCATTCAAATCGGAGTTCATTTGGTTGAAAATTAACATTTGAGCCCCATAGGGGTATTTTGGTCATTTTGACCCCTGGTCAACTGGGGGTCAAAATGGATCAACCAAAATGCAGTTTAATGTTCAACATATTAAAATTAAAGGTCTGGAAGTGACTAGAGGCTTTGGTGAATGCTCTAAGGTCAGAATCTTCAAAGTGATAGGTCCAGTGGCATAGGCTGTAAATATTTGAAGGTTTTACAGCCTATGGAGATTAATTAAGTTTCTGAGGTTAGAGACCTCAGAATGGGCTCAAATTTGGAGGGTTGCCTCCAGAGACATGTCCTATCAGTATGCAACTGACAGACTCTGAATTGGAGGTCATTTGACTAGGTTTCAAAGTGTTTGAAAATTCAACGAAAAAGGCCTTTAGGACAAAATCTTTGGACCTTGGATTTGGCTTAATTGACCTAAGATCTAGGTAAATCCTAAGGTCTGAATAGATCCTAAAATTTAGGAATCTAGAAGGATCCTAGAGCCTAAGAAATTCCTAGAAGTTGGAGTCTAGAAGGAATTTAAGATCTAGAGCAGCTCCTAAGGTCAAAACCCTAGAAGAATCCTAGCCTAGATCCTAGGGTCAAGATTCTAAGAGGAGGTCCTAGAATTTTTGAATTGATTTGGGAATTAAATTAATTTAGGATCAAGAGTAGTCCAAGTGACCTCATACAAAAATGAGGTCAACAGGGGTTAGCTTGATGTACATCTTATGGAGTACATTACATGATGTAAATACAAAGAATCTCTATTGACATGTTCACTTTGTTAGAAGGACTGCAGTCGGCGGGCAACGTAGGTCAGGAGGACCGCAGTCAGCTGGCGACGGAAGACTGTAGTCGGCGGGCAACGTAAGTGTAACAACCCCAAGATCCGTGTAGCGAAAAGGATTCGTCTGACATTCTGATCGAACTCCATTCCAGTTGCCTTGCTCGGACCTGAAAATTTTAACCACATATAATGAGCTTACAAAGCCCAGCAGGTCACCAAAGCCTACAACTGAAATCAAAGCACGGCGATGCTATCAATATGCATGTCAATCTATCAATCCGTCAGTCAATGGTCAATGAGTCTATGCAGCGGAAATCAATAGTCAATAAAACCAGTCAATGCAGCAGCAGGCAATTCGATAAATCAATAGAATCAATCAACTAAATCAATACAACGTCGTCAATCAAATCGATACGATCAAATCAATACGATCTATTCAATCCAAATCAATCGAGAAAGGCGATACGAAGCAATGAATCTATAAAACAGTCAATACAGTGAAGAACAGTAGCGACAGTGAATCTATCAAATCTATAGGCAGCAGTACAATAAATCTATAAGCAGTAGTACGATGTCCATGCTATCAATGTAATATCTATATCCGTTCATTTCTATATCAATGCTCAATAGTCAATCGATGAAATCAATGAAATCCGTACAATAGTAAATCAATTCGATAAATCCAATCAATATCAATAAATCGATCCGAAATCAATAAATCAATACAAACCAGGAAATCTATACGATGCTCTATCATATACATGCAATTTCATACAATGGTCTTACTCGACAAGCCCAAACACTAGTTATGATGCTGTTGTAGTTATCAATCGTTCAATATCAATAGTGCTGTTGTAGTTCGTTCAATATCAATAGTGCTGTTGTAGTTCGTTCAATATCAATGGTGCTGTTGTAGTTCGTTCAATATCAATAGTGCTGTTGTAGTTCGTTCAATATCAATAGTGCTGTTGTAGTTCGTTCAATACACGTTGGTTTCTATAACCAACGTTCAACTAGGTTTCCACTTGTCTTTCAGCAATCAATCAATCAATGCAATAATCGATACAATAAGCAATATTAAAGAAATCGAGAACGATCACATCAATAGTCAAAGGCAGATCAATTCAATCTATCAATTCCGGGAAAATCAGAAATCATACGAAAATCGGGCAGAGTAACGGTAGTCTATCGAAATTACATAAAAAGCCTGCAAAAAGACACAGTTTCCAAATCTTTCCAAATTACAAAGGAATATCAATAACATCAATACAAGACTATCGATCTATAAAATCCAAATCAAATCAGGTCCCGATTATTTCCTATTCAATTAAAAGCGCGTAGAATCAATTCCGACCGGTAAAATCTTCGTAGAATACAGTCAAATCGTGTACAATAATCATATCTATAACATACTAAAAGTTGTGCGGTGAAAGTCTTGTCAAATCAAAACCATGTCGAAAAGTCGACTACGAAAACACAAAACAGATCACAACTCGGTCAAAACACAATATCTTCGAAAACAGAAGTAAGGTTCGGAGTCCTTACCACGAGATCTACACTTTCTCCAACAGCAGCGTCGGACGAAAAGCGCTCCGCGGTCTCCGAAAACCAGCTTTTCCTCATTTTTCCCTTTCTCTTTCTCTCTCCTCAAAATATCTGATATTTTAAAATGAATTTCTCTCTCTTCAAAACGAGCTCATTTCCTTATATCATACATGGATCGGCCTGGCCGATCGTCTCGATCGTCCTGGACGATCAGACCAATTCTGGTCGTCCTGGCCGATACTCCAGGGCGATGATCAGGACGATTTTTAGGAACAGTGCAGATCGTCCTGGACGATCTCAATATCGTCCTGGACGATTCTGTCCAGAAATGGCTCCAGAAATCAGTTGTTTTCCATGCACTGATCGGCCTAGACGATCCAAACTTCGTCCTGGCCGATTCTGGGAGGAAAATCCAAATCAGAGAGGAACAGTAAGGGAACGAGATATTACAGTAAGTCAGGAGGACCGTAGTCGGCGGGCGACGGAGGTCAGAAAGACTGCAGTCGGCGGGTGACATAAGTCAGGAGGACCGTATTCAACGGGCGGCGGATGTCGGAAAGACTATAGTCGGCGAGCGACGTAAGTCAGGAGGACCGTAGTCGGCTGGCGACGGGGGTCGGAAGGACTGTAGTCTGACGACGAAGATCAGTAGGACAGCGTCAGGTAGAAGTCCAGCCATGGAAAGAAATGCATCTTCGCATAGACGTCCAGCGAAGTCCGATAATCGGTAGAAGTCTGGCGTCGGGTAGAAACTTGGCGAAGAGTGAATGTCCGACGTCGGATAGAAGTCCGACGTCTTTGGTGGCAGAGGAGAACTCCGGCTTCACTTGGGCGGAGTTTCGGCGTCAGGAGGGAACTCTCTTGTAAATTGGGAAGAATTTCAGCATCCCATTGAAGTTGGGAAGTATTCTGGCGTTCTCCCGAATATCCGGCAGAGTTCCGGTGTCTTCAGGCTGCAGGAAGAGCTCCGGCGGTGGTCGAGGAGGTGAGGAATCTCCTTTTCCCCTTTCTCCTCTTCTTCTTCACTCTCTTCACTTGAGTCCCTTGGTGTAGAATGAGGGCTCTATTTATAGTTTTTCTGGAGTGGCATAGCCCGTAAATAGGCGTGAGATCAAGGGCGAACAGGGAGTGGTTTGAATGGACGGTCGATATCGAATCTTTTGATCATGCACCGTTCATTAGACATTTGATGGCCTTAATAATGTCGGAATTCGATGATCTTGGGCTCGTTGGATTCGTCTCAATGAGCCGCTCGATTCGAATATAAGTTCGTCAAAATCAGAGACCGTTTGGTAACTCAAATTGCGGTTTAAACCTTCCAACAGTGCTTCAAACCTTTGATTTGGACTCATTTGGGCTCGGATTTGGTTGATCTTGGTGTCGTTGGGTTTGTATTTCCGAGACGCTCAGTTTGACTGTAAGCTCGCTGAAATCGGAGTTCATATGCTCCCGAAATTAATTTTTGAAGTTTCAAACTAGGTTTTGCCTCGAGATTCGTGCCCGATCAAGATAATTTTGAGATGACGTATCAGTTGCCCCCCTATTTTCGGACGTCGAAGCTCCAGGAGTCCGAAAATACTTATTCTGAATTTTACACTGGCTGAATCGCAAAAATTTGCGTTCCAAAAATAGAACACTTGTACAAACTTCACCATAGAGGCCCCGTTGAGTTCCGAAAGTGTCAAAATTGAGTCCGAAACGTCGAAAAACGTGTCCGGAGACCCAAAAAACGTCCGAATCGGACCGTCCGGCCCAAAAATCGGGCCCGGAAATGCGTAGGTGGCCGAACCGGTCGGACAGCCGGCTGGCCGCCGCCCGCCGCCGCTCGTCGGCGGCAGCATCCGCGGAACCGCGCGGCGCGGATGGAACCGCGCGAACCGCGCGGTCTTTGGCCGCGCGCTGTTCCGCGCGCGGAACAGATCCGCTGTCGCGGATCGCTGGCGCCCGCGTGCCGCGGGCTGCCGTGGCCGCGCGCGTGTGCCACGGCTGGCCAGCCGTGATCCGGCCGCGCTGGCCGCGGATCCGTGACCTGGCCGCGCGGAACGGTGCGGCCGGTTGGCCGCACCGCCAATGTGGGCCCCACAAGCGTGAAATTTGTCCTTTTTGGGTCCAAAAAATTCCGAAAAAATTTCAAAAAATTCTGAAAAAATTCAGAAAAATTAAGAAAAATTGAAATTGCTAAAAACTGCCCTCTTCTTTCTCAAAAACTTATAAATAGGCTTCCAAAATCTTTAGGAAACTTGCACCTTCTCCTCTCTCTCCCTCTGGCTCTCTGGCATTGAGGCTACCGCTATTTGCGAGTGGGAAATATCCCCAGCTCGAATTAGCGCTCCCTCTCTGGTGCAGGAGTTACGGGATTTCTTCCTCTCCCTCTGGCTCTCTGACATTGAGGCTACCGCTGTTTTGTGCGTGGGAAATGTCCCTAGCTCGAATTAGCGCTCCCTCTCTGGTGCAGGAGTTACGGGATTTCTTCCTCTCCCTCTGGCTCTCTGGCATTGAGGCTACCGCTGTTTTGCGCGTGGGAAATGTCCCTAGCTCGAATTAGCGCTCCCTCTCTGGTGCAGAAGTTTACGGGATCTCTTTTCCATTTTGCTGGCAATGGACGATCGAGTTGAAGCCCGTTAGTAGTCAACGATCGAGTGTGGAGCCAAAGGGGAGAGTTCGAGAATGCGTTGCAAATAGCATTCAAGCGAGAAGCCGATGGCGAGTAGCAGTCTGCCGATGAGGAGAAGTCCGACGACAAGAAGAAGTCCGACATCGGGTAGAAGTACGGCCTTGGGCAGAAGACCGACAAAAGTTCGTCGACGAGCAGAAGTCCGATGTCGGGTAGAAGTCCGCTGACGAGCAGAAATCCGACGATAAGGAGAAGTTCAACATCGGGTAGAAGACCGACGAGAATTCATCGACGAGTAGGAGTCTGACGACGAGTAGAAGTCCGCTGACGAGCAGAAGTCTGACGTCGGGTAGAAGTTCAACGTCGGGTAGAAGACCGACGAGAATTCATCGACGAGCAGGAGTCTGACGACGAGTAGAAGTCCGCTGACGAGCAGAAGTCCGACAAAAAGGAGAAGTCCTTTGTCGGGTAGAAGACCGACGACGAGTAGGAGTCTGCTGACGAGCAGAAGTCCGCTGACGAGCAGAAATCTGACGTCGGGTAGAAGTTCAACGTCGGGTAGAAGACCGACGAGAATTCATCGACGAGCAGGAGTCTGACGACGAGTAGAAGTCCGCTGTCGAGCAGAAGTCCGACGTCGAGTAGGAGTCCGCTGACGAGCAGAAGTTCGATGTCGGGTAGAAGTTCAACATCGGGTAGAAGACCGACGAAGATTCGTCGACGAGCAGAAGTCTAACGACGAGTAGAAGTCCGCTGACGAGCAGAAGTCCGACGACGAGTAGGAGTCCGCTGACGAGCAGAAGTCCGACGACGAGTAGGAGTCCGCTGACGAGCAGAAGTCCGATGTCGGGTAAGAGTCCGCTAACGAGCAGAAATCTGACGACAGGGAGAAGTACGATGTCGGGTAGGAGTTCAACGTCGGGTAGAAGACCGACGAGAATTCGTCGACGAGAAGGAGTCTGACGACGAGCAGTAGTCCGCTGACGAGCAGAAGTCCGACGTCGGGTATTAGTCCGTTGAAAGTCCTGCAAGGCAAAAGTTCAGCGACAAGAGGAAATTCAACATCGTGTAGAAATTTAACTTTGTGGAGAAGTTAAATGAAAGTCCCTTGACGACATTCTGGCGACGTTAACCAAGGATGTAAGACCTATCCGAGGTTGTATGTTAGAACATTTGTTTGATGACATTAACCTGTGTGGAAAAGGTCGAGAGAATCCACCAAGGATGTGAGACCTTTCCAAGGTTGTATGCCGGAGCCCTGCTCGACGACGTTAACCTGTGTGGAAGAGGTCGGGAGAATCCACCAAGGATGTAGGACCTTTCCGAGGTTGTATGTCGGAGCCTTTGCTCGACGACGTTAACCTGTGTGGAAGAGGTCGGGAGAATCCACCAAGGATATAGGACCTTTCCGAGGTTGTATGTCGGAGCCTTTGCTCGACGACGTTAACCTGTGTGGAAGAGGTCGGGAGAATCCACCAAGGATGTAGGACCTTTCCGAGGTTGTATGTCGGAGCCTTTGCTCGACGACGTTAACCTGTGTGGAAGAGGTCGGGAGAATCCACCAAGGATGTAGGACCTTTCCGAGGTTGTATGTCGGAGCCTTTGCTCGACGACGTTAACCTGTGTGGAAGAGGTCGGGAGAATCCACCAAGGATGTAGGACCTTTCCGAGGTTGTATGTCGGAGCCTTTGCTCGATGACGTTAACCTGTGTGGAAGAGGTCGGGAGAATCCACCAAGGATCTAGGACCTTTCCGAGGTTGTATGTCGGAGCCTTTGCTCGACGACGTTAACCTGTGTGGAAGAGGTCGGGAGAATCCACCAAGGATGTAGGACCTTTCCGAGGTTGTATGTCGGAGCCTTTGCTCGACGACGTTAACCTGTGTGGAAGAGGCCGAGAGAATCCACCAAGGATGTGAGACCTTTCCGATGTTGTATGTCGGAGCCTTTGCTCGACGACGTTAACCTGTGTGGAAGAGGTCGAATCGGATCCCCCTGGGATCGATTTTACCTTGATTGGGAGGGGGCGAATGCCGCGTGTATCCCGAATCAAAGGTGAAGGATGATCTATTTTTAGACCCTTACTGCCTTTTTGAGGTCGAGGTTAAGACCTTGCTCGAGGAGTAGAAGTCCAACAATGGACTGTATAAAGCTTGTAATTGATTTGAAGTATCCTTGCATTTGCTCGGATATTCCTGAAATATCAACTTGATGTTGAAGGTATTTGAGGATCTATTTGACCATGGTTTGAGTCAAAGTTGCCCCCCAGTCCGCATCTGCTTCTTATGATATTGATGCTATGTGTGATCTTTTGAGATTGGAGCAAAAGTTGCCCCCCAGTCGGGAACCACGTTTCCCACAGACGGCGCCAAACTGTTGCGTCCAGGAGTATTCGCGGCGGTAGAGAAATATCATATTTAACGTCTTAGCATTGTACGAAAATCCGGCACGCAATCAGCTAAGGAGAGAGGGTCTAGCATTTATGAGACACCAAGATTTTTACGTGGAAAACCCCTGTAAAAGGGGGGAAAAACCACGGGGCCTAGCCCAGTTTGAACGAATCCACTAGTATTGCAGTCGATTACAAATGAGGCCCTTCCTTGGTGGAAGGGGTTAGCTTGATGTACATCTTATGGAGTACATTACATGATGTAAATACAAAGAATCTCTATTGACATGTTCGCTTTGTTAGAAGGACTGCAGTCGGCGGGCAACGTAGGTCAGGAGGACCGTAGTCAGCTGGCGACGGAAGACTGTAGTCGGCGGGCAACGTAAGTCAGGAGAACCGTAGTCGGCGGGCGACGGAGGTCAGAAAGACTGCAGTCGGCGGGTGACATAAGTCAGGAGGACCGTATTCAACGGGCGGCGGATGTCGGAAAGACTATAGTCGGCGAGCGACGTAAGTCAGGAGGACCGTAGTCGGCTGGCGACGGGGGTCGGAAGGACTGTAGTCTGACGACGAAGATCAGTAGGACAACGTCAGGTAGAAGTCCAGCCATGGAAAGAAATGCATCTTCGCATAGACGTCCAGCGAAGTCCGATAACCGGTAGAAGTCTGGCGTCGGGTAGAAACTTGGCGAAGAGTGAATGTCCGACGTCGGATAGAAGTCCGACGTCTTTGGTGGCAGAGGAGAACTCCGGCTTCACTTGGGCGGAGTTTCGGCGTCAGGAGGGAACTCTCTTGTAAATTGGGAAGAATTTCAGCATCCCATTGAAGTTGGGAAGTATTCTGGCGTTCTCCCGAATATCCGGCAGAGTTCCGGTGTCTTCAGGCGGTAGGAAGAGCTCCGGCGGTGGTCGAGGAGGTGAGGAATCTCCTTTTCCCCTTTCTCCTCTTCTTCTTCTCTCTCTTCACTTGAGTCCCTTGGTGTAGAATGAGGGCTCTATTTATAGTTTTTCTGGAGTGGCATAGCCCGTAAATAGGCGTGAGATCAAGGGCGAACAGGGAGTGGTTTGAATGGACGGTCGATATCGAATCTTTTGATCATGCACCGTTCATTGGACATTTGATGGCCTTAATGATGTCGGAATTCGATGATCTTGGGCTCGTTGGATTCGTCTCGTCGAGCCGCTCGATTCGAGTATAAGTTCGTCAAAATCAGAGACCGTTTGGTAACTCAAATTGCGGTTTGAACCTTTCAATAGTGCTTCGAACCTTTGATTTGGACTCATTTGGGCTCGGATTTGGTTGATCTTTGTGTCGTTGGGTTTGTATTTCCGAGACGCTCAGTTTGACTGTAAGCTCGCTGAAATCGGAGTTCATATGCTCCCGAAATTAATTTTTGAAGTTTCCAACTAGGTTTTGCCTCGAGATTCGTGCCCGATCAAGATAATTTTAAGATGACGTATCACCTATCATCAGAAGTCACAACATCTTGTCATTCTTTTTTTTTGAATTTGATGTAACAACGACAATGAGAGGGAGGGAGCTCATTGCGTAGGTAATCATTTTCTCTCTTTCATGTGCTTCTTTAGCCAAATCTCAATAATCAATCGAACTTCCGGATTTAGTAAATCCAAGATTTATTCCACTGTGATTTATGCCGAGCTGAAATTCTGTTTGGTAGGATTTACACTAATTCTTGCTCAAATCTTGAGTAAATCCTGTTGAGAGAGAATCAATCATTATTTTTTGAAAAAATGAAGAAAATTAATTTCTTATATAATGATGATTGATTTTTAATCTTAATTTTATTTTGAGATTAGAGATTAAATAATTTTTTATACTTTATTAATTAATAGTTAATTATTATAATATATAATAAATATTATTTTATTGATAATAGAATTTTAAATTAGATTTGAGATTATTCAATCATATGAATAAATTAATTTTAGATTTATTAAATCTAGGAGTTTTGCAGATTTATAGTATTTATTGAATTTTAGTTAAATTCTACTTGTCTCCAAAAAGGCCCCTAACTTTAACTAAGCATATATTTTTGAGAAATATTAATAGGTAATATTATTTAATTAAATTTTATTAATTAAATTTTTAATGTTATTTGTTATTTCATTTGACTAAATAATGGATCCACTTTAATATATAATAATAATTACATCATTATACAATTAAAATGAGTTTTAAAATTTATTCAATAATTTATAAAGTATAATGTAACAAAATAATGCATCAACTATAAGATAACATATAACTATCACAACAATTATGAAATCAATTTATGTGATATGTACATCATAATGTAAATCGAAAAGCTATAACACATCACAATAAAAGTATTATAATTACGCAGGCAATCAATTACATTACAAAAATAAATATATTAAATTTAAATAATTAAAATATTCTCATAATAAGAAAAAAGAGTAAAGTGGTTTAAAGTAATAGTATTGTTAATTGCTACATACTCTAAAGATTGTTTTAGGAGGTTTTTTTTTTTTTTTTGGAATAATATTATTCTTGATGTTAACTATATCTTGCTTGAAGTAATAGTAATTAATGCCTTCAAATAAGGTAGAAAGGATTTAAAATAGAGAGAACTCAAAATCAAGAAGCTAGTGCCAAGGCATGGTTAGCTTGGTTAACCTTGATATGAGTGAGGATTTAGAAATCCCAAGTCATTCTAGGTCGGCTCAAGATGCGTAGTAGATGGGCATTCATGAGAAGTAAAGTGTGTTAGCTCTCAGAATAAGGGTGGCATAGCTGTAGGATTGTGATAATAATAATCCAAGTCCTAAGTATGAATGAATATATCCTTCTTCATGTAAGAAGCTCTTTATTTTAATTTTTAAAATGTAATCCTCACATATGGAAACTTAAGGGAATGAAGACCCAGAAAGACACCTTCAAAATGATAAGAATCATATTTTGGAACATTAGAAATTTGTGTATCATAAAAAAAATCCTAGAACTATAGTTCCGCGTAGCTATTAGGAAATAATTGCTATATAACCTATAATAATTTAAAAAAACATAAAATGATATATAAGCTCAGAAAATGATAACCTAATAAAAGAACAAACCAATCCAAGGGAAGAGAAAAACTATCCTTAGAAAAAATATTTATTCCAAAGAATGGACAATTGTCTTAGAAGAGAACTTATTTTTAGTTGAGAAGAAGAATTAAGGAGATCTAATTGTGTGAGATGAAATATATCTTAAAGAATGGGTCAACTAACCTAAATGAAAGGGCATACTAACCTAAGAGATAGAAGGATGAGCCCAATCAAGATCCCATGATTATTCATCATATTGAGTCATTGTAATCCTAGTCTACTTAGTTAGAAAAAAACGTCATACTTCTCTAATTACGAGGATCCTTATCAACAATCATATACTACATCATCCAAAAGAACCACATAGACTTTGATGTATAAAGTGTATATAATCCTAAGTTAATATATAGGACTTATACTCCATAACACTAGTAAAGGATATCCTAAGGGTGTCTTAGACCTTAAGGATTAAGGGTCTTATAGAGTGTAGAAGAATCATAGAGGTTGGGACTTACAATATGATCACACTAATGATCATGAGGCCTGAAATGTTGGACTTCTATTCAGCATCAATAAGAACATCACTAATCCACCTATTCACATGCATATGTGAGAAGTTAGTTAAGTTCAAATGGAGGAGAGGCTAACATGCCCTAAAGTTGGTTAGATAGGAAAGAAACTTGTGCGTGTTGTGTACGCATTTGAGTAATATGTCTTATAATAAATGATAAAGTATATGCAGACTCATTGATCATGATATGATGTGTGCATCACCAATGATGGAAGTTGGTAAGTCACATATCCATATCCAACATGATGAACTAAATGTCCAATCACTACTACTAAAAATAATGGCTAAGTGTATTTTCATTTTATTTTAAGTGAATGGTGTGTGATACTATGATTTTAGTTATCATCATAGATAACCCAAGTAATGTTAATCATAGAGCAATCAATGTCAATAAATAAAATATTATAAAGCCCTAAAAGATAAAAAGAAAAGAGAAAGTAAATATCTAACCACCTACCTTATGGTCTCCTGCAAAATAGGCATTAGTAAATAGTATAGCAAAGTTTATAGCTCTGATCACATGGTAACACAATTATAAACATGTATTATTACATACAATGTATCATGATAGATATAACAAAAGCGTACGAGAGTATATGCAAAATTATAGTAAGTTCCAACTATAATTCACAAAAGTTTTGCAACCAAACTCAATTAGATATAAAGATTTAAAATTAATAGACAAAAAATCCAATTTTTTGCAGTTGCATGCAAACATGATAAATATACACACAAATACATTATGTTTATTTTTATAAAACAAGCATAAACTATGCAATGCATGATATGTATATAACTTATTAGTACAAAGCATGGAACATACATCAAATACATAATTTTTTGTGTGACTAAAGGTAAATAAATTATTAAATATAAAGTCTAAGCCCTTAGTATTAAAATTACTTACCATTACTTATAAAACATTGTGGCCGAAATTTCATTATTTGAAAATGCATGTAAGAAACTATTTAAATGGAGCTTATTTCACAATCATATTTTCAATTTTAAAACCTAAGTTTTAACAATGAATGTACACCACATGAAAGTTGGTAATTTTTGATGGACTAATCCACTTAAAAATTGAAGAAATTCACCGGTTGGGATATTTCTGACATATCAAAAAATATTGCTAAATTCTCACAGGAAAAACTTTCTCTTGCAAATATTTCCATCTAAATTATTTTCCGTTGAAAATATTGGTTGTTTGATAACCCAATTCAATATAACCCACATATAGAAGACGTCATATCGTGTTGAATGTTGGCAGACAAAACTCAATATCCCATTTTGAGAACTTTTCATTTTTCTTTAATTAAAAACATACAATAGATCTGCTAACTAACTTCAAACTATTAGAAAATAAACTCATCCACAAAATTTTCCTTTCCCTTCACTCATTCTCAAAAAGCATATACAACGTACAAAATCTCTACATTATAGTGCATGACTATAGACAATAATATTAACTATTTGAAGTAAACAAATAATATTAACTAATTTAAATTAGTTTTTTAAATATTTAAGTAAAATGATTAAAAATCTAATTTAATTATTCATTTTTTATTCATTTTAATATTTTATTTTAATAAACTCAATTTATAAATATGATGAAACAAATTTAATTGTAACCAATATTTGGTTTTTGCTGAAATGCATATCTATCTTTGCTAAATTGCAAAATAATTAAATTCTTAATATTTGTAAACAATCAATTCACTTCGAACTGGACTTTTCTTCATAACTAGGTTGATATATGTATTAATTATTCATAAACTTTTATTCAAATTTGTTCTTCGATTTGTGGTCAACGGATTGGATTAAAAATAGCTTTATTTGGAAGTCAGGAAGTATTTCAATGATAATTTAATATTGAGCGTTATTAATTAGTGATTTTGAACATGGCAACATTGCATTGATTAATAAAAAATATAGGGTGGTATTTATGTAATATTAAAATTTTGGATGTTATATATGTAAATAGAATGTTATAAAGTGGTATGTAGGTAAATTTCCCAAAAAACTATTATAGTTGGTAATTGTTAATAATATTGCAAAGTTATGTTGGCCTATATATTTTACGTGACACCATAAAAGAGCAACTTGCCAACGTATAATGATCGGGAAAGCATTATCCTGTTATTAGCTCCTACTTTTAGGTGTTGGGTAGGACAATCAATAATGATTAGGTTAAGAAATGTCAGGGTATAACAGTGTCATGTTCTCATTTTTTACATGTTCATCTCATTAGGGCGTAAAGCACTCTGAATGTATCATAGGTCTTTTCTATATTTATGAGACATGCCACTCTCAAATTTTATGAATAGACTCCCCTCTTCCCACATGAGGAGGGGGCTGAAACTTTTAGAGAAGGCTTAGACTTTTAGAGGCTTTGACCCTAGAGAGCTATGATGTTTGAAGCATCCCATATCTCCACCCCAACACCACCACCATTGAACCCTAGCCACCACAGTGCCGCTTCTGGACCTATGGCCGACCAACATCGTCGGGTCTTTGTCCGACAGCTAATAAGCCATCACCGGGCCTTTGTTCGACCACCGTCACCCGTCAACTATGGTCTCTCTAACCTCTGTCATCTGCCGACTACGATCATTTCAACCACCATCGCCAACCGAATACGATCTCTTCAACCTCTTTCACTTGCTAACTACAGTCCCTCTTACCGCCATCGCCCGCCGACTACTATCCCTCAAACCTTTGTCACCCGCCAACTACGATCCCTTTGACCACCATCGCCTGCCGACTACATTCCCTTCCACAACTGTCGCACATCGACTACGACCCCTCTGATCATTGTTGCCCGTCGACTATAGTCGCTTCGATCTCATTCGCCCGCTTACTATGATCTCTACACTACCATCGCTCGCCGACTACAGTCTCTCTTACCAAATGAATATGCCAACTTTCTCTTGAAAATAACTTTCTTATAAGTGGTTCTTATATGATGTATATTTGTTATATTGAGCCAAGGCCTTCCCACGAGGAAGAACGACATTTGTAATAAACTACAAAAACTAAAAGAAACATTTTGTTGGGCCAGACCTTGTGGCTTTTCCCATTTCCAGAGTTTTTCACATAAAAATCTTGATGCTTTTTATGGCTTGAACTCTGGATATTCGTACAAAGTTGAGACGCTAAACTTTATATCTCTATATTGCTGCGAATGTTCGAGTTTGTGACAATAATCTAAATTTAAATATTTAATTATAATATTTGAATAAATATCTACTCATTTATTTATTCATACTTTATTATTTATTTAAATAAAAATATAATCTGTTATATATATATATATATATATATATATATATATATATATATATATATATATATATATATATATTTATATATTACATATATTTTATAATAAAATAAGTTATTATGTATATATAAATATATTACATAAGTTATTTAAATAAATTTAGGTAAATAAAATTTTGATTTAACGCATAATAACTACTTTTCCGTCAAATTCCATGAGTATGAAATAAAAAAATTTATTGAATGCGTAAAAAAATTTCGGGCATTTAATAATTCCATCTCCCGATTTCATCTAAAGAGTAAAATAATTTTTCATATTCTTTAAATACGTAATTTCATATAAGTGTATTTGCTTCGTTCATTCTTAAATTATTTCATCCGCCCTTCTAAAAATTTTTCCTATTGGGAGGCCATCTCTCCTAAAACCCTAGCCGACCCTCCTAGAGCGAAGGAAAATATGGGCAGCGATAGCGAGACGGAGAAGACAATAAAAGAGAAGAAGAAGCTGATCTTGCTCGCGCCGATAGCCAAACCCCTCGCTGGAAAAAAGCTCTGTAAACGAACCCACAAGCTTGTACGCAGTGGTATTTCACGTTTTTTTCGTTCCCTTCAATCTAAAATCCAGTGGAGAAGCTTCTATCGTTTATTTATTTTTTATTCAAAAACTCTTCTACATTGAAATTTTCGAGGATGAACTTTCATATTGGGGCGTTATTCGAAAAGCCCGATTTTTACATAGAATGTTTCTTCTTTCTGTGTCTTTTTGCTTTGCGTCAGGTTTTGGTTTAGTCCTCATATGTTGTCTTTCATACCTCTTTCTGATTTGTTTTGAATGAATTTACTTAATTTGAAGCTTCTAATTCTCAGCTACTAAAGCCAAATGCGTGAGGAGAGGAGTGAAGGAAGTGGTTAAAAGCATCCGCCGTGGTCATAAAGGGTGGGTATTTTTTGTCCTCTGATTTATATTATTTGGTAAATTTTCACAGCAGTAACTTTATCGAGAGCTTTGGTAATCCACGAATAAGTGCTTTTGCGTGCGAAGAGAATCCATTTTTCATTCATGAAACATGAAGAAGAGTTTACAAAATGACAAAGCTTTAAATAGTCTAAGATATTTCTAAACTACATCTTGTTTTAGTATACGAATAGTAAGAATTTAGAAAATAAAAATATAATAGGTGGCATCACCTAGTAGAGTACTCTAAACTCTTTGGATGGCTTGTGCGATTTAATTATATTATTTGGGCTAGGTTTAGGTTGATGAAACTTTGATGTAGAACTTCAAACTACATTGGAATGCCTCACTATAAGATCAATATCAAATTCTTAGCATGAGATCAAGGGCTAAGATATCATCATCAAGAAAGTATCAATAAAGAGCCTTGATATTGAACTTTAAAAAAAATATAGCTTGAAATTTAAAATTGTAGTAATTTTCTTTTTAAATTTAATATGAAACATTTTGGAATTATATTTTCTTTATTTCAGTTAGCCTTAGGATTGATTAGGAAGCAGTAAGATTAACCACTCGATATGAGGATAGAATCTTAGAGTGTAATTGGAGTAGTTTCACTCAACTTCCTTATTTTCTTTCCTAAATTTGATTTTTTCCTCTTCATTTTTTTCAATTTTTAATTGTTGAATCTAATGTAATTGTTTAAATATTGTTGGAAATGAATGATATATTTTAAATATTTTGACAAAAATTAGAAGTAAAATCTCTAGGCTTTAGAGCTTGGTGGCCTACTCTTTCTCTTCAGGTTCTTCTTAGTGGAATATATTGGTATCTTTATTCTATTTGATTATCTCTCTCCCAATCTCTCGTAACATATTTTCTCATCTTCCTAGTATTATCCTACAATATTTCGGTATTTCCTCAAAAAACCTTAATTTCCTAAAAAAATTCAAAACCCCCTCTTGAAGCTGTTAGCTAAGCTAGTGATTCTTTTGGCTTAGTTTTGGTCATTTTTTTTCTCAGTTACCTTTAAAATACCTTAAATATTCACCCAAGCAGTCCCTACAATCCACTTGGAAGGTTTCGGATTCCAATCACATCACAATAGTTTTGGATCAAGTGTGATAGTGAAGGAGAGCTTATACTATCCCTGTGTGCCCCAATATAAGGAGAGCTGAAACCCTGAATACGATCTATATCTCGCACACCTCCCAGTTCACCACTACCAGATTGTTCTCCATAGGCTTCCACTTTATCAATTTATTTCTCCTACGACTCCTCTTTTTTCCACCCCAACCTCCAAGCCTAACCACTTTGACAACCAAACCCCAATGATCTTCTCCGTGCTACCACCCATTTGTTTGACTACAATAGCCTCCATTGTTTTGAACCCCTCCCCTCCTTTTTTGTTGTTGATGGTGATGGCTCTCAAATGGAGAACTTGCAGATGAATAGGGAGGATGAGCAATACAACAACATATATGTGAGCCTATTGAGGTCTCGTATTAGGTCACCTAGATTGGTTTGATTTTAAAATTGTCATGCTAATTGGTATGGAGGGCAAATTTTTTAGAAAAGAAAGTAAACAAAAGCAAAAACACACTAACAAATATGTTCTTAGTGTATATTTTTCTATTTTTATATTTTATGATACTAGTTGTTACATTGTCATATATTGTATTTCTTAACGATGCAGGTTGTGTGTAATTGCTGGAAATATTTCACCTATTGATGTAATCACACATGTCCCCATACTGTGCGAGGAAGCCGATATTCCATATATTTATGTGCCATCAAAGGAGGTCAGTTGGAACTCTTTCTATTGTCCTTCTAATGTTTAGTAATTTAAAATAAAAATGAAGATGTCCATTGAAGTGTTAATTAAACTGTCCCGATTTAAAGGTTTTCCACCATTGATAGCTATAAAATATTCTCATCCACCTCTATTGAAGCTGCATTTGTTTTCTTGCCAAATAATCCATTCTGGCATACTTTTTCGTTGATTTTATCTTCCTAGGATCTCGCCACCGCCGGAGAAACTAAGAGGCCAACATGCTGCATACTGGTGCTGACAAAGCCAGTCAAGGGGGAGCTGGACCAAGAGGTGCAGGAGAAGCTTAGAACTGAATATGAACAGGTTGTTTCTGAGGTGAAACAATTGGCATCGTCTCTTTACTAAATTCTGAGCAGAATGGAGTTGAGCCAAACTTTTCTTACGGTGCCTAGTTGTAGCATGCAGAGAAGCTGAAATAGTGAGAGTAGAATATGAGCAGGTTGTGTTGATGCTATTTCTCTACTAGCAATTAGTGGCATAATCGATGGAAGAAAAGCTTGTGATTCGTAGTTGTAATTTTTATTGATGTTAGTTTTATATGAATTTTGAAGACCACTAACAATGTGCTTATTTAAAAATGCATCTTTTTTTTTTATAATGGAAAAATAGATCAACTACTAGTACTGTGGTACATGAGTGCAATTTCTGTATGATCTGCAGGCTAAAATTTTCTCTCTAGTATAGATTCTATTTTGATTTTATATGGAATTTGCAGTCATGGTAATCTGTCTAAGGATGCCATGATGATACCTCGTCTCTGAATAAGCTGTTGGTGAAAGCTTGGTGTTAGGCCGGTTCACGGCCTGAACCGGCCCTCTACAGGTGGCGGCACTTGTTCGCCTCCTTTCCTTCTTGCCGCCTGCATTAGTGGGCCCCACTAGTCCAAATTGAATTCAAATTGCAAAGGAGGGGACGGGTAGGGCTTGGGAGGGAAATTAGATTAGGAAAATTTATGTATTAAAGAGCATGAGATGTTTTAGGGAGAGTTTATATTTTGATTTGTTCTCTATTAGGGTTCTTTGGAAACTTGTGCTCTAGACTCTTATCTAGAGATTTGGGAGAGACGATGGATCTATTGTGTTTTGTTTTCATTCTTGTTTGGCTTCGATTTTCCTACCACAATATATTATTTTGGGGCTGATTTCACCCAGATTTTGCATTATTCTCGCTGTTTTTCACCATTTGGGGACAGGTTTGCTTGCGAACTGCTTGCAAGGTAATCAATACCTTTTTCCGAGGAGATTACTTATACCGAACACATTAATATATTCACCAACTAATTAAGTGTGGCTGCCTGCTGTATGCCTAAGCTTGCATTCATTCCTGCTTCTCAAAGGGTGTAGCAAATTATCTGTTACTAGTCTCCAAACTTTGCACTTGAATGCAAAGCTTAAACATTTTCATGGGAAACATAATTTTCTAATGCTAGACGTTTGATATATAAATCTGATTCAATAAATAGAAGAATATCCGTCAAGATATTTCTATGTTCTCATACAAACCTCCAATACATGTTTATTGTCACATTAAGTTGGAATACAATTTACTAGATGAACAACTCAGTGCCCCAATTGTCTTCCTCCCAATCTCCTTATGTGTTGACAAACCTGCAATTCGTTCTTACTTCACCTCCTAGTGGATTGGTAATGTTTCCCATCTTCACCATTGCATCAGAGAAGTGCTTGAAGAAGATTATAGGGTCCACAGCGTAGGTCTTTACGAGATCGGCGGTCTCGAACCCGACTAGGCTCGTGTACATTTCCTGGTCTGAATTAAGTAGCCCCTCGCCTTTTAGTAAAGATTGGTAGAAAATGTTGTCGAAAACGATCGGACTGACATAGTCCATTGGGGAGATCTTGCTGTCATGTCCAATCTCAGGGCAGATTGATTGCAGCTTACTTAGATAGATTTTGGAGCCCAGGTCAAATTGTGATGTAGCTACAAAGTCTCCGTAGATCCTATCTCTGAAATTCACACACCTTGCCATTCCAATGGTGTGCGACCCTGCAAGATCATAGTAGAGATGTTTAATAACTTAGGTTTCGTTTGGGATGACTTTCTTACTGCTTCTTAAAGCAGCTTTTTAGTACAAAATTTTTAATTTTTTGTACTAAGAAATTATTTTAATAAGCAATAAAAAAACAGTCACAAACAAACTTTAATTGATCAAAAGAAGCTGATCGTATACTCAAAATTATATTATAAATGATTCATGAGCTCTTAAAGTATACCTATTAGAGCCACCAGATCTTGTGTTGACAGACCTTTACCAATGAACTTGGCTATGAGGGTGACCAGGTTCTGATTTGGGGTGGGGATATCAGTATTTGCTAGCTCCAGGCTTGCAGTCTTTGCGTCCTGCCGTCCGACCGGAACATCCCAATAAGGTCCCCCAACCTGTGCGGTGCACACAGTTTGAATGTGAGACATCATATCATTATCGCTATTGAAAAATTATACTTGTGGGTTCAGATTCGTCCTGACACTAATACAAATGCATCATGTTGCCCCAAAAAATATGCCGCACTCGATATCGAGCGCTCGGCACCGCTCGGTGCCTAACGCGGAACCGGACGGTTCTCGCTATTAGAGTATTAGATTTTCAGCTATGAGTAAGTTGTCTTTTGAGCTTTTTGTTATTATAAATCTTAGATCTTTTGTGAGCAAGTGAGTTTTGAATTTGTTTGTTACCAAAAGGACTGCATCTCTTGCTGCTATGGCAAGCAAATCAGCACATGATACAACTCCAGGGCACTCTCCTTCGAGCTGGTTCTTGATGCGATCTACAAGATCGAAACCGATCAGAGAGTTCACATTTTGAGAGGCTGTCTTCTCTCCTATCAGTGTCGCTGTGTCATCCAGTAGTACAGATCCATCACATCCCTGCAATCATTTGAACATTTTACATTGCGAGTGTTGTGATAAGTATAAAAGGGAACACAAGATACTTAAAAGTGGAGCCTTTTAAGTACATCAGTTCATGTTCACTTCCAAAATCTTAAACAATGCATTTATGACTTTATATAGAGAAATTACTTGACAAATATAAATACATGGAAATAAATATAGCAGGGGTGTCAAAATGTGTTTTTGGCTCAGGTTTGGGTTCAACCCTAAAATGAACCGTTATCATTTGACTATACCCGAACATGACCTGATTAGAGATATGGGTCACATGCCTACACTAGAATCAAACCAGGTTCTGGTCTGAGTTGACCTGACATGACTCAACAACCAGTTTATTTTTAAAATTTTTTTAACTAAAATCATTTCGCCAAATCCAATAAATATGCTCTTGGACCCTTTCGCGCGTTGACTCGAGCGAACATCGTTGTCTTTTTTCTATTCCACATGCTTTTTGGCCAAATCATAAATCTCCACCAGTCTGTACGCTCGTTTGCCAAACAAAATAAAAGTTACAAAATCCCGTCCATCTTGCTCCCATTTTGAATTTTGCCCGTTCTTGTCCTGCTATGTTGCTCCCATTTCGGATTACAAAATCTCGCTCGTACCATAGCTCCCTCTCTAATTTCAGATTTCGCACGCGTGCTCCCGCTTCTTCCGCAAAATCCTTCTAAATCCGTACGATTTTGGGTGAAGATCGAGTTAATTTCGGATTGTCAGGTTGTTGACTTGAACCCAACCCTTTTTTTAAATGGGTTCTATTGTTATATCCGAATCTAACCGTTTTGTTTAATGGGTCAACTTGAATCCATAATTTTCTGGTTGGGCTCTCGAATCTGATCAATTTTTGTCACCCCTAAAATATAGAAATAACCAGAGATTCTTCACGCAAAACTTAGCCTATTCATCTTGCGAGCATACCTGGAGTTGTTTCCACCTCTTAATAGTGCTATAGATTTGTTTATCTATTTTCTAGCAATGGCATGTTGGATCTTTGTTTTAGTATGCTGACTCTTCTTATTGTAGACCAACTTTGAATTGAAATATATTCTATGATTTAATCCTTGCAAAAAAAAAAAGTTTCTTTTGTGATATTAAAAAAAAACTATATTTATATTTTTAAAGAGTATTATTAACTATAATTGGCTTTTGATTGGTGTATCTTTATCTCTCGTGAATTTTCACTTAAAGCTTTCATGAATATTTTAATTCATTCGTGATAATATCTGAAGATATGCTTGGGATTGATCCTAAAAGTAAAAAAATCTCGGTTCCGCCCTTAGGCTCGATGATTTATTGAATTGAAGATAAGTTGTTCACGAACATAAAACCTAAATTATAGAATATATTATATATATGACCACATATATGTCTTCATATATTCATATAAATATAAATACATGAATAAGAATATTCAAAATCTATAAGCATGTAAGTTTATATGAAATTGACATATATATATATATATATATATATATATATATATATATAAAAGCGCAAATTAATATAAAAATATTAGAAGTTACTATCAAGTCGAATAGATTAACATTTCATTCTTGTTAAGCTTGTTAAATAAACTAACTGAATAAGGTTTTGTTTTGGACTGTTTTTTTATTGTTTTTTAATATAAAATTTTTTGAAATAGAAATTTTAATTTTTGCTTTAAAAATCAGTAAAAAGTCTGTCTCAAATGAAGCCTAATCATTTGAGATAATTATTTTGACTATTTTCTGAAGCATTTTTATAGCATAAAAGTGTTTAGTAAAAAAAAATATATACTAAATAATTGTTTTAAAACAATAAAAATTTGTCCCAAACTAAGCCAGAAACATGTCGAATTCACGTTAGCTAACTAACGAAAACTATTTTGCTGCGTTTTTACGGTTATTAAAAACCAGTCCCACTGACCTGAACAAAGCAGTCATGGAAGTGAAGTCGAAGGATTGCAGCTGCATTGCGCGGATTCTGACGCACAGCACAATCCATCTCCTTGCGCACAATCTGCTGCGCAGCTGGGCAAGATTTATCATAGTAGCTCAACGTCAGCTTCGATTGATCTTGCGCCATTACCAATCTTCCCAGAGCTCCCAGAACACAAATCATCACAACCAAGTCGAGAAATACTGACTTCGAGAAACTTGCAGCTTCCATTTTTCTCTTCTTTTCTTCTTGACAGTTCTTAGCTACTCTCGAGTGGGAGAAGAAGGTTAAAGCTTACTCAACTTTATATATTTGTCCAAGGATGGAAATGGTCATGGCGAAGAGACGAGCTCGTGCTTCAAATTAGTGGGAATGTGATAGTCAAGGTGGAGATCAACTAAAGTTGGTGGGTTTGGTGTGGAGTAGCAAAGCTAATTGCCATCAGATTTTAACTCTCTAGAATTTAACTTTTTTTGAGTTCTTTTATATTATTTATTGTTTTTCTATTTGGTATTTTAAGCTCACCAATCATGGAAGAACGAGTAGAGCTCTCATACATATACTTCGTTTGGGACTGCTTTCTTACTGCTTCTTAAAGCCTTTATCCCACTACATGGGCTCGGCTACATGAATTCTTTTTCTCCATTGTGTCCCTATTAAAAATCAAATTCTCGTTTATATCTAATAGAAAAAGATCATTTCTAATATTTTCTAATCAAGTCTTTTTAGGTATGCCTCTACCTTTCTTAACATAAGTCAAATCTAATACCTCTACTTTTCTAACCGGGTCATCGGAAGGCCGCCGTTTTAGGTGACCAAACCATCTAAGGCGACTCTCTCTAATCTATTCTAGTAGAAAAAATAATTTTTATACTAAAAAATTATTTTAAGAAGCAATAAGAAAGCCGTTTCAAACGAAGTAATAGCTATATGAGATGGGTATTGATTCCAGGATTGCTGTCAGCAGCTTTTAGCGTTTGCTTTTCTACATTTCTGATGGTTTGTTCTCTCGAGTGGTTAGCATAGTGATACAAAGTGTTATAGTTTATTGTGGAATAAGAGCTATTGAGTTTGACTTGAGTTGTTCGGTCATGGCTGTGCTGATTTGGTTATTCTAATTATCTTTTATTGGAGTGGAAGATGGGTTAGATTAGAATTTTGCTTGGTTGAAATAGATAGATTATTATTGTTTTTAGTGGGTGGGATTGGAGTTATGATGTATGAATATTTCTCATGTGTATTTTATATATCTATTATTGATAAATATATGAAATAAATATCAATTAATAATGAATTATTTTCATGACTCATAATAATGTATATAATAAAGGTGGAGGTTGAGAAGCATGAAGCTCTTTGGAGGGGGAAATTATTCTGTGCGGTCACTAAATCGTCTGGAAATGAATCAAAATGCGCCATGGCACTCGGCGCATCCTAATACGCCTCTGGGCGTCATCCGGTGACCGCGCATAATAATTTCTTCTTTGGAGAAGAGTAAGGAGTCTTGCTTAATTTTGGAAAGTACCAAGCCACAAATGGAAGAGCTAGTGGGTTGCATTAGTGACAAATGTTGCACTTGAGGAGGGGATTCCTATTGTTAGGGTGTTAGAATTTCATGTACAATGCATGGGATGAAGGCTAGATAAGGGGTTTGAAAATGCTTAAACTAGTGCCAGAATAAAAATAGTGATTAGTGCCTTTTAGCCTAGTGAGTGGAGCTTTGGATCCCAAAAGGCTACGGATTCGTTTGGGACGACTTTTTACTGATTCATAAAGCAGAAAATTGTTTTAAGAAACAGTAAGAAAGCCGTCCTAAATGAAGCCTACCTACAATTAATGTGAGAATTTGAGCAAATTAAGTATTAATCTTTAACAATTATATTTTAAATTAGTCGACATCTAAAAATAAATAAATAAATTACTTTTATGATCTTATAAAAGAAAAAATTTAATCTTATGGCCATGGAAATAATGAATGATAAAATTTAAAATATGTCTTGGATTTATAATCTTATAAAAAGAAAAATTTTACTTTCTTTGCCACATAATGCTTAGTAATAGACCAATACCTCAGTGTTTGTTTGGTTTTGTTTTGTTTTTTTTTTTTTTTTTTGGGTGAAAATATGCCTCGAAGTTTCTTTTGACAAAATTACGCCTGAGATGAAAGGTGTGCACAAACTACTTGAGTTTTATTTGAATTCAATCAACATTTGTTTTAATAGATGAAGGTGTGCACAAATTACTTGAGTTTTATTCCATGATTTAACCCATACTTATAAAACCTTAAGATGAGTTACAAAATAGAAAGTATAATGAATAGTTAACTAAAGTTTTGCTTTATAATTAATCAAAATAAATTTCTACACATGTATTAGTGAGGTGGCATCCATTATCACATGAATGGATGAGATGGCATGCAATGATAAAATCTAGTCATAATTCATGAAGATTAAGGCTTCGTTTGGGACAACTTTCTTATTGCTTTTTAAAATTAGCATTTTAGTACGAAATTTTCTTTTTCATAAAAATTTTGTACTGAAAAACTGCTTTAAGAAGCAGCAAGAAAGCCGCCCCAAACAAAACATAATTATATATGTTGATATCTCCCCTCAAATTGATGCTGATTGGTGAATAAGCATTAGTTTACATATAAGAAATTGATGCCATGCTTGGTCAATACTTTCGTAAATATGTCTATAAATTAAAGCTTTGTAGAGATATGAGGCAGATAAATGATATAAGCATTGAAGGCTTATTGATTTGACTGAAAATTAACATTAATATGCTTGTTCCTCTCATGTCACTTCAAGTTGGAAGCATTTTGGATGACATTAATATTGTCATTATGTAGATGAGTGGGACTTTCTTGAGGAAAGCTAAGTTCAAATAGATGTTCATGTAATAAGCTAATTTCTAAACATGTTACAAACATAGCTCTATATTCAAAACTCCTTAGTTTATTTAGATAGAAAAGCTTGATTCTTACTCTTCAATGAGATAAAAAAAATCATCAAAAATATATAATTGATGAGTGTCAAGATATTCAACTCAATATACATCACTATCTATCAAATGAAGATGAGAAACATAAACAATGAATTAATGTTGATAAAATATCAAATGATTTGATGAAAGACAACCATATGTAAGTGATGAAGATTTTGCATAAATTGACTTACTTTTGGAATTTCTGAGGAAATATCTAGTCGATTAATGGTCAAATTGGTTAAACTACTTTCCAATTATCTTTCTATGGTCGGATCAAAGAGAAGAAGTCACCTTCCTCACAATGACCAATTATTTATAGATGGTGGGATCAAAGAGAAGTCACCTTCTTCCTCACTATGATGCTTTGTATTTATTTTTGATGTAGTATTCATAGGGGAAATATTTTGAAGACCTGCTAAAGTAATTGGATCATGTATATACTTATGTTGTTATAGAAATGTATGAGAGGAATTTGTCTTTACTTCCAAACCTAAGAAGTATATGAGGACCAAGATTCTTCATATGAAATGTTGCATAAAGACAGAGATTTCTAGTAGTGACTCGACATTAGTAGAGAAAATAATCAAATTTTAAAGAATGCAATGTGATGATAGAATAAAATAAATTTAAAATGCAAACCTAAATTTTTATTTGAACTATAGCGCAGTGACACTATTCCTTTTAGTGTTGTGGTGCTTGATTATGAGCATAGCGGTGTCAGAAATCACCACTTTGGCATTGAAGCCATTATTCTAAAGTAATTCTAAATTAGTCACGCAACGCTGCGCCACTATGTGGTGCACTACAGTGCTACACACTAAAAATTGTTATATATATAGAAGGGAGAGGAAAGAGAGTTGCATTTTGGTTGCCAATTTGCTTTGTTACTTTTATGAATTGCTTAGATCTAAGTAGGTGGCTTATTCCCTACTTTTATTTTCAAAGATTTTGATTTTGACCACTTGGTTTCTTTGAAATTGAATTTATTAAAATTTCCTCAAATTTAATGAACTTCAATCATACAACTTTTTATATGTTATAACAATGATTATTATAGACATTTTGATTGGATGATTTTACATTTGTACTATGTAAAATAAAAGTTTTTATATTTTAAATGATTTACAAGAATATGAATTTTGATATTTTATTATAGACATACTGTTAATACAATTATTATGGATGAATATGATCATGTGGTTGAGTAATATATAATTGTTATTACTGTTATAATACTATGATAATAATAATACATGAAAACAAGCAAAGGCGGGTGAACTACTGATGTTGGATGAAGACTGACTAACGTGTACAAGATGGTGAGCCGACAAAATTTCCTTTAAATTTTAAAGTTTGTTGTTATCATCGACTAATTCATATGATACATTAATTGAGAGTTTTAATGAGTTATTACTATGCCAATGGGCAAGGAGTGACGACTTTATTTACTAATCCAACAGTTACTGATTCCTAATTACCGACTACTAGAAAAACATTGCTTTGCAAGAACTCCTCTAATGCTACTGTCATCTATAATACATTAATTGAGAGTTTAATGTGATTACTACAATGCATGTTATTGATTTAATGTGATTACTTGAATAAATGTTACTGATTCATTGTTACTGTACGATCTTACCGTTATTACACTGATTTACTGTTAATGTACGGATATACTATTACTATTACTGTACTACTCTAATGCTACTGCCATCGATGATATTGTTATTTATTCATTGATATTGATATATTGATTCATTATACTATTACTATTTACTGATTCACTATTATCAATAATATAATGTATTGAATATGTGATTATAATAATGATCTTATACTAATATAAAATGGTTGGATAGCATGTGTGTAATATTATATAATTTTATTTTATTGATATGGTTTCAATGGTCTTCATGGAGGTTTTGGTTTTACCAATTTTTATATGATTTTCTTATTGGGTTAATAAGTGCAACTATGACGACTGCTTCATTGATTCAATTCCCATACTGGTTTACTGATTTTTTGCATTGTGTTATTTTACTAGCTTCTTTACCAAACCGTTATACTATTTTTTAGATTTTACTGTTAGTGGACGTGTTTACTATTTCTACACAGGTTCGTGATCGTATGTTTGCTACTATTATGAATTGATTAACGATATTCATATTATTTTTTTTATTGTAATTTGAGTTCAGTTGTAGGATTTAGTGACCTACTGGGCTTTCTAGCTCATGATATGAGATTTAAATGATTTTAGACTAGGGCAGAAGATCAGGAGTATAAGGTTGATTAGGATTTATCATATTTTGCTTTTTTATTTTAGTTATTTTTTGGTACTAAGGACTAGATGATGTGTTGTATTGATATGATTCTTACGTATTGTATATATTTTTTGGAGCAATAAAGACATATGTATATTGATGTTTTGATTACTAGATTTGTTTTTTCTTATATTATTATTGATAAAAGAAAATAGATAGCTATGTTTTTGTTATATTAAAAAAAGAAATTCTTCCAATTTAGATTCTGTAGTATGACAATTTGAATCTTGCTGGAACAAGGTTTTAACTTTGTTTGATGATTATTCAAACTAGTTTCTTTGCCATGTTGCCTTCCTGCATACATAAACATACTCACAAAGATGAGTTGATAATAGAGAAGGCTAGTCTTAAGGCAATAATAAAGATACTTAAGGAAAAAAGAAAATTAATGGATCATATGCCTATTGATTAATTACTACATGAATATTATTTCTTTTTTTTTTCTCCTCAAGGATCTCTATCATTGCCTTTGTATCAACCTCTTATAACTTTAACCACCCATGTATACATGCATATTTATGTGTTCAAGAAGTTAAAACTACAAAGGAACTACTTCGAACCATGATTGAAAATAGTTTATTTTGAACATAAATTCTCATTTCATCACCTTCATATAATACCTAAGGCTTCTATTACAAGGGGCAATCATTACTTTCAAACTTATAGAATGAAAAAATAATAATAATAATAACACAAATGTTCCACTCATGTCCAACCATTGCTTTCTCGTAATTGTAACAATGTTGTATTTGTTTTATTTAGTGTAAATGATTGACTTTCAATTTGTAACAATCTATCAAGTAACAATTGCTATGATGCATTTAAGTATTTATACATATTATTGTTTGCTTCTATTTGATGTGTTATGGTAGCTAGAGTGTTCATTGATGTGTTTAACTATTTATAAATATTATTTAGATTTATTTTATGCAGTAATATTTTCATTGTGAAGATTTGTTATATTTGTAAAACTTTAAAAGATTAAAGTATGAGGTTCTTAATCGAATAATATTTGACCTTTTTGAAATTCATATTCAAGTTTTGTTTGAACCCTGTTCAAAAAGGTTCGAACATATTTCATACAAGCTATAACAATAGGTTATAACACACTGAAGTGCAATCATAATAGTTATAATATAATATATCTTTACTAGAACATATTATAATCTCAACAATTATAACACAATAAGTTATAACTTTGACGTAATAAAGAACAATCATAATAGCTATAAAATAGTAGAAATGAATTTTCCCTCCTTTGTCTTAAATGAGTGTTGAAAACACTTTATACTAATGAAGCTAGTCTCTTCTCATTGCACATAGTAATTAGAATACTCTTACATATAATTATAAAGTGCCCAAATCTATCATCATATATTGAAATTTGTATAATCATGAACTTGTATACTCCTCTTCATTAAGACTAGATTTCAATAACCCTTCTAAAGAGATCAAATGTATCAAATTGTCTAGCAACTTTATCTATCATATACCCATCTCTATGTGTGAACTTAGTACTATAATGCCTCTCTATAGAGATGCTTTGAGTGAACATCTACATAAAAATTAAAATAATTCTTATGAATTAATTCCATAAAAGATAGAAAGCATAGATTAAAATGGTGTGGTTTGGTTAGAATATGTTTTTTGTAATATCTGCTACTACAGTAATAAGTTTATCCAAACCACCCGATAAGATTTTGTATTTGCTTGTGTAAATGATTACTTTTTGTGAAATTTAGGTTATTTAATGATTATTTAAAGTATAAAAGAGTTTAGAGTTAAATAAAAAAAGTTAGAAATATAAGTTGAGAAAAATACCCTAGGAGAGTTGCAGCTTGGAAGCGCTATAGTGCCTCCCTCTCTATTGGGGAGGAGAATTCCTTGGGAGAACAGTGGCACTGCGGTGCTTCCATATCCGTATTAGGGTAATATTTTTTTGAGTGCTTTGGCACCGTGCTTTATGTAGAGAAACATCTAAATCATTTGAGGGGCGATGCGACTCTGGGAAGAGGAGCATTGTGGCATTGTACCAGAAATGTTAATTTTATATATAACTATCTAAAACAATTTTCTAAAACACATACCTTACCCTCAGCTATTGGAGAAGAAATAGAGGAAAGAGAGAAAGTGAGAAGAGGAGAAATAAGTGAAGCTAGGTTTTGGAGGGCGCAGTGCAAAATTCATCTGTTAGGCCTGTTGAGGAAATTGTTCAGTTCAAGATAGCTTCACTTTGACATTTGCATGAGTAATATTTGGTGTTTCAAAGATATTATGAATTTTGAGAAATTTTTCATAATATAACTTTTGATATGTAGTAGAATGAGTAATTATAAGCATTTTGATTGGTAAAACTCACATTTTCACTGATTGGTTTTTAATGTATGACTTTTCATATATTTTACTGCTTATACCGGTTTTAATAAAAAAGTGTCATAGAATGATAAAATGACTAAAATGATGTTATAAATGATCAATATGAATGATTTTCTAAAATGCTTTAGTTGAATGTGTATAGGTTTTACCTTACATGTACTACTAGAATTATCGTATATATGTTACTTTCATGCATTCATGTTTCATGCTAAATGCCAAGTAAACATGTCAAAATGTTGAAGTTTTCATGTTCATATGGTAGATGTGAAATATGGGAGATGATCAAGTTCAAGTACAAGTAATGATTTAAGGGCCCTTACGTGTTCATGTTTATGTATTCCTCTGCCTGTCATGAACAAAAATGAGATGATCAAGTGGAGCTATAAGTGTAAGTGAGGTTATAAAAGAAATATGGTATGCCTCCACCTATCTCATACAAGTGCGAGCTCAAGTGAACGTATAAGTGGAAGTAAAGTTATAAACATACATCAGAGCACGTGCATGTCATATTTAATATGTTGCATTACAAATTTACTAAGTAATGTGAATTGATAATTATATATTTCAAGTCAAGTCATGTTCTAAGTTAACATTTTTTGTGTTAATTCTCAAGTTCAAATAAAATTTAAGCCATGCTCAAGTTAGTGTTCAAGTTATTGCAAGGCAAATGTTAAAATTCAAATAATGTCCAAGTTTAAGACATGCTCCAAGTTAATACATTTGATGTTTAAATTCTAAGTGATGTAGATGTTACCTTTTTGATAAAGTTAAAAGTATATAAGTATAAGTCAAGTCCATGTTTATGTTCTATATTTATCAAATGTTTCCCTTATAATGTAAATGTTACTTAACTCAAATTATATGAAATTATTTTGTGTTTTAACATTAAGGTAAATATGAACTTTGCATTCTATAATAGGATTTACCCCACTGAACAACAAGTTTGCTCACTCTATGAATTTATGTGTTTTCAAAAATAGGAAAAAGTTCGAGTAAGAAGTTCAATTAGGATTTTGAGCAGTGTAGGTGTTCTTTTGGCAATCCAGTTATGCTTTATGTATTTTTGATGTTTGGTAATTATATTGGATTATTGTACATTATTATTTGGGATGAATTATAAAATAAATATATTATTAGTATATGATTTCTATCTTTTAAATTTTTAATGGCTCTAGTATATATAAATATTGATGATGAGTTAATTAGGTTAAGTACAATCATTATTCCATTAGATTATGGAGAATGATAATTTAGCCGTATTCAAACTATGTTCCAACAACATTGGAATCATATTCGAATCTTGTTTTAGTTTTTATTTGCATGGTTGATAAAGTTTTGATGTATGCTTTAATTTGGTTAGAATTAGATTCATACACGGTTGCAACAATTAATATGATGTCTTATGTATTTTAAGGCTTAGATTTTAATTTGTGATTAAGATTTGATCAAGATCTGAAACTTTTATTGTAAGTTAATTCATTGTTCTTGATTTAAACCTAGGGTTCTCTTTTATTATCTCTCATATTATAACTTACAATTGCATGTAATGAATATTTTAAAACATAAATATAAGATTATTCAAACATTTATGCTGTTTTTGTATATCTTTTGAGTTATGAGCTACTTATATCTATTATAAAGCAAAATATTTTTGATTAGCAAGCAACTTTTGATAAACAACAAGGATATAGGCTTCGTTTGGGACGGCTTTCGTGCTGCTTTTTAAAGCAGCTTTCTAGTATACAAATTTTTAGAACTATAAATTTTTGTAAAAGAAAGTTGTTTTAAAAAAACAACAAGAAAATCATTCCAAACAAAACTAGAGGTGTCAATTTCGGGTCATGGGTCGGGTTCGGGTCGAACCCTTAACTGACCTGGGTTCAAACGGATCGACCCTAACCCGACCCGGGTAGGTAAACGGGTTGGAAATGCGAGCCTGGACCCGACCCGGCGGGTTGCCAGGTTGACCTGACCTGACCCGACCCGGGAAGGCTGGTTGCCTGGCGCGCGAGCACTGTTTGAGGGGCAGGTGCGCTCGCAGGGTTCGCGTGGAGCGGGTGTTGTCGCGCGGGGAGGGGTCGCGCAGGGCGGGTGTGGTCGAGCGGGGTGGGGTCGCTGGCAACAGCGGGCAGCCGCGCGGGCAGGCTGGCAGGGGGCGGACAGGGATTCAAACAGATTTCCGGGTTGACCCGGCAACCCGTCGGGTCAACCCGAACCCGGCACGTTTTTCAAACGGGTCCAATCCGGGAACCCGAACCTAACCCGTCTTGGAAACGGGTCGAGTCTAATCCTAAAATTCCTGGTCGGGTTCAAATCTAATTTTTGTATCGTGCCAAATATTGACACCCCTAAACAAAACCATAAAGAAATAAAGCCAAATTTCCATATAAAAACAACATGACGGGTCAATGATTTTTGGTCAAAAACTCAAATGCTCATGCATCCCATTTGGAAAGGTTGCTGTAAGGATTCTTTTGACTCTCATTGGCTAACCATGAAGGAGCTTTTTAATCACAATTCTTTTCCTTCACCCAACTGCAACCACTTATATGACTTCATAATTAACGACTAAGGCTTCGTTTGGGACGGCTTTCTTACTGCTTTCAAAAATAACTTTCTACCACAAAAATTCAAGGAAAACGGCAAAAAACCAACGACCAAAAGCAGTTGCTTTTTTGCTAATTTTGAGAAATATTTGTACTAAAAAGCTATTTTAGAAAGCATCTATAAAGTTGTCTCAAAAGAAGCATAAGTCAATTATAGAGATCTCATTATATTCTTTATTAGGAAACTTTGCACTGTAGACTGGTCTCAAGAGCAAGGATCAATCAAGCATTGAAGGTTTTTAACTTAGCCATTTTATGTTGACAGGTAGGAAATAATTGGTGAAGTTTGGCAATTAGTTTCCCTCAGACATTCTCTTAAAGTTATGGTGCACTGTAAATTATATCATTAAAATATGCAGATTCTTTTGTATTACATGATATACCTAACAAATAAATAAATAATGGATGTCGTGTGTATTGCGCACTTAACGTATGAAAGTTAGTAATTGAATTTTAATTTTAAAAGAGAGCTTTACAATATATTTTTAAAGAAAAAATTATTTGCATTGCCTTTTTATAAAGTTTATATTTTTAGAGAATAAAATCTTTTAATTTATGAATATCTATCTATCTATATAAATTCATAGAGCAGACTAATTCAGCTTGGTCGATGCATGTTCTCTGCTTTGTTCGTGAGTCGTGACTGCGGTGGTACATATGGGATATTGCGTGTTAGAATATTTGTGACGGTAGATATGTCTTAGCTTTATATGAAGATATAGTACATTAGCTAAAAGAATTCACAATTTAATTATTAGTACAGAAGTTTGCTCTTCGCTTAGTTGGAGAAGACGAGATTAAATGTTGAGAACACTACCTTTGTCTCTAATGCTTATATTAGAGATTGTTGGAGTAATGGAGGGTAATGAAAATAGGATAACTACGATCAAATGCCCATAGTAGGTAACATTGGTTAAGCATAGCAGTTGGCAGTTGGCTGACAACGGTTGAGCGATGACAGTTGTGCCATATCAACTGAATAACAAAGGTTAGACGATAGTGGTTATGTAGTGGTAATTGGGCAAGGCAGTTGTTGGCAGTGATCATGGACATCGATCTTCGGAAATAGCTTTAGATTTTTTTGTATTTGTAAGCACTATCCAAATTCCATTTTTATATGAAAAATGGTCTGTTTTTAGTTTATTTTAAAGCGATTGACATAGCCATAGAAGTGAGAGCTTATTGTGCAATGAGAGGTTTGGAATTGACTTAGTAGATCGGCCGACCTTTTCTTTTTTAGTTTTTTATTTAGTGGAAGATGAAGTAGATTAGAATTTTGCTTGGCTGAGATATATAGATTATTATTATGTTTTGACAGAGTTGGCTTAGAGTTGGATGCATAGACATTTATGTCTATATATGCTGTAGATTAGAAATGTTTTTTTTTTTTTTTCCATCTCAATAAATTTCATAACGCAGCATAACAGTATACAGTAGGAATAAGTCTGTGTTGATATTAACTCGTTACATGAAAATTGTCCATTACTGACCGATTTTTCCAGCGGAAATGAGCGATTTTCCTGCGGCTAGGGAGATGATGGTGTCGGCTAGGGCAGAAGGTCGGCTGGAGCTGCGGCGACAAGATGGAGTATCAGCTTTTTCTGAGATGGAAGGAAATGAAGCCGCGTTAAAATGAGGAAGGAGCGGTTGGAGAAAATAAGGTTCATACCGACAAATTTTAGCTGCCGAAAAAATTCACTTATAGCCGGCGGTCATTCCGCCGGTAATGTCATCATACTTATCACATGCCGGCAGAATTACTGGAGGTTACAAAACTGCCGGAAATCGGAATTGCCAGCGATCAATCTATTTGTATTAGATGATTTTTCTGTAGTGGCTCCCAAAGACAAATAAATATACATGATTTTTATGTGCATATGTCAATGCTAGTAGAAAATGTAGCTTAACTGGATTCTTTTGACTGTTTCGTAGGCTTATCACAAAGCAGCTTTTTCATTAGAGTGCTTTTTATTTTCTTCACCTAATTGCAACAACCCTAAACCATTTTAAGCTTCGTTAAAAGTATAACCTTGATGATTAACAACTTCGTTGAATTTTGAAGATCTCATTCCATTCTATTCTATGCCATTCGAGAAAATTCCTGAGTACGATTAGGAGTAAGTATGATATTTACAATATTAAAATGTGCAGTGTGTTAGAACTTAGACACGCTCTCAATGTATCATAACATTGATGATATTTATCTCTATAAATTCTCATTTTAGTTTAGGTACTATTCATCAAACCATTTATTAGAAAATGAAGTTATATCCTTAATATAAATTTTGAATTTTTTTTTTATTTATAAAAAGACATGTTATCATCATATAAGATATAAGGAATTATATTTTCACTTGCATTACAATTTTTGTTAAACATTGTTGTGTGCTGGAGCATTCATGGCGGCAGAGAGATAACAAGTTTAAAGTTTTAGTTTTGTATGAAGATCTAACACATACACATATAAGAAAGAAAAGTGCAAGAGAGATAAAAGATACTCAAATTTTTATATGGAAAATCCTGAAAAGGGAAAAAATCACTGGGTCTCACCCAGTGTAAATAATTTCACTAGCTTATTATTGATTACTAGTGATGCCATCCCCTGGAGAAGGTGTTAGCACAATATAGAAAATATACATTGTATATAACACATTACATGGTTGAAGTTGGAAGATTTTCAAGGACATGAGAGCTATTCTTAAGAAGTCTTTGACTAGTTTATTTGGTCTGCGGGACTGTAATTGGGTGACATTGGTCGAAGGATTGTAGTAAGACAATAGTGGTCAAATAGACTATAGTTGGCGGGCAATTGAGGTTAGATGGACCATAATTAGGCGATGGGGGTCCATGAGACCTAGTTAGGCGACTGAGGTTGAAGGGATAATAGTCGCGTGACTTAGGTTAGAGGGATTGCAGATGGTAGGAGACAAAGGTCTAAGGGATATTTATTGGGCAATGATAGTCAAAGAGACCATAGTCGAGCGATGGTGGTCAGTGGGATTGTAGACGAAAGGCCATAAAGGTTGGAAGGAGTGTAGAAGGGCGACAGTGGTCTGAGGATCATAGTCGAGCGACAATGGCCTAATGACTATAGTTGATCAGAGATGGAAGTTGGAAGGATCGTGGTCAGGCGACTGATGTTGGGATAGAAATCGAGCGACTATGGTCATAGGAACATATTCTACGACTATAATCAGGCGACGGTGGTTTAGAAAACAGTGGTCAGAGGGATCATAGTTCGGTGACTGAGGTAAAAGGTATTGTAGTTTGGCGACGAAGGTCAGAAGGACTATAGTTGGAGAGATAAAAAGATCGAAAGGATCATAGTAGGCTATCAATGGAGGCCGACGGAATCATAATCTGGTGATGATGGTCAGAGAGACTTTAGTCAGGTGACTGGTCAGTGAGATGTGGGTCTCCGAAAGGATTCCGCTCGTGTGGTTCGAATGCAAAGGGTACGATCACACTATCCCGTAGGATAAAATGGTCGTAGGCCTTTACACTCGGCACAAGCAGGCCGATGGAAGAGCAGATGGAGTTATAGATACGATTAGCCATGGAGGATAGCGGGTTTTCACCTACGCACCTCGATGGATAATAATATCTATAACCCTAAATTCACGAGATTTCCCCTATTCGATACATCAGCACCGAATAGGGTTTATTTGATTGTGGGGATCGGTTTCCTACGGGCGCAAGCCCCCATAGTTAATTACATCTTAGACCTCGATCTAAGAAGACTCTCGATTAAGGACGTTAGATTATCTCCTCTAAAAGTGGGTTTAGTGCGAGGGATTTCTAGGTTTTCCTAATCAAAGGGGAATGTCCCAACTTGGCTCGATCAGTCATACAGGGCTCAGTCAACATTCGGCCGGTCCAAGGAAGAGAAAACTGGAGAAAAAGAGAGAGATCACGCATTCGAACAAGCATGAGAGAAAGATGGAGGTGGCGTCATCTGTGTGACGCGGATGTGTAGGATTTATAGTCTCCGAAAGAATGGAGAACTTACCCACCATTAAGGTGTATAGAAGTACACTCGTACTTCTCACCTTTAGACCCTAAATCTATAAAAGATGTAGTGTTGTACACACAACACTAACATCTACGACCTAACTAATGCAGCCCTGGACTTATTCCTTGTCTGACAAAGGAAGCCAGCTAAAACCTCCTAATCGTGTAAAATCCATGCTGTCCAGTCTGTATGAAGAAGGGTAGGTAGTTTAGACACTGAATTTGGGATCGACAAACTAGAGAAATTCCTAAGTGATCCCACACTTATGAGTGGTACAATGCTTCTAAAACTAATGCAATTAAATCTTGATTTTAATTAGTTACTAATGCAATTTATGCTGGTTGAAGTCTCCAAATCAGATATGTATGAATTTTAAAAAGGCTTTATAAAAATAACTTTTGAATGACTAAATTTCCCCAGGTCCGGCACTTCATCCTCATAGGCCAGATTATCCGGACTCTACCCTCAGGCGGGGAAATTTGTCTAATAGAAGAGAGAATGCGTGCATGCGCCCCCGGACGGTTCCGGCTATTCCCTAGAGTCGTTACGGTTTCTATGTGAATTAATCTTAAATTTTATTGTTAATTACGAGTAGAAGAATTCTTATCCTAAAAGAGCCTAACGGTCAGACACAAGCACATGCAAGAAAGGAAACCTATAAAAAGCATGCCGGTTCTACTGCGCAAACAAAGTAAGTAAATCACAACACAGAAACAAATCCCACGAAAAAGAGTGTCCATGGCAAGTGCCATACAATATTACATCACAGAGTACAGTAAGTAAAGGTGGCCGGGCTCCACCGTCAACAACCCGGAAATGACGCAAATCTTAAAATAAGGCATTTTTATATCTCTTCAGTCTTCTTCTTCTCTTCCTTGATTCGTCATTGGATCGTCTTCATTCTTCCTTCTGGTTCTTCGCAGTACATCCTCCAAAAGGATATCTAAATGAAAAAGGAAACCCCCTGTAAGAGTTTACTTTTCCCTTTAGATTCCTCGTAGTGAGTGCTCCAAAAGGATATCCAAATGAAAAAGGAAACCCTCTGTGGGGGTTTACTTTTCCTTTTGGATTCCTATCTCTTTAAGAATGCCTTATTTTAATAATTTTCACAAAATTTACTATCAAATACATTTCAACAGAAAGAAAAGAAAAATCTAGACTCTCCTGCAGGGGTTATCCTAAGCAGTTATAATAAAAATTTCACCCAAGCAGTTATATATGTAAATTAAAATGCGCACATCAATCACTTGGCCATGCTCTGATTATTGGGGGCTAAGCAGCTGAAGCAGGTACCTAAAGCAGTTATACATTTATTATTATTAATTTTAGCCCCCTTTTTAGCAGCATTATATGAGCACGGCCACCTGCAGGAAGACAGCATTAGTATGAAAGAGCGTGCCTAACCTATGGGTACTCTAACGTCACAACCACAGTGCAAAGAAAGAAAAGAGTAGCTAGCAAAATAGTACGAAACAACATCACAGAAAAGCTACAACAGGTAGCGAAAACAATCAGCACACGGGTCACATGCAAAGCGTCACAACAAAGTACAGAAAAGTAAAGCAGAACAAAAGCCTAACCTAAAGCTAATAGTCGTGTCCTATCAAACTCATCTAAGTGTGTGAAAGCTGTGTGGCTTTGGTAAGTCCTATATAAGATAGTTTTAGTTAGAGTTGTATGTATATTTGATTTGTTTGTTGAAAAGGACAAAGAAGAGTTTTTAATTAAAATTCAAATCTTAGTGTTTTAGGATTGATTTTAGGTATCTTTTATTTTTAATGTTTAATTAACTACCACCTTTGTTTCACACCGAGGCCGTGAGGTTTATTTCACCCTCCTTGGGGCTAACTTAATAGCCTCGTAGGCCTGGGTTACCCAGTGATAATTAACTTTGTTTGATTATTATAGTTTTGTTGTTAAAAGAAAAAAAGAAAAGGGTAGATTAAATGTTTTATCTTTAGTGTTTGAATTAAGCCAATTTAGAAAGATTAATTTTTAGGTTTTGACGCTCCATTAGATCCATTCGTGGCATTGTGCCACCAGGCTCGAGGAACCAGCCTCCTTAGGACACTTAGCCCCGCAGCCCGGAGTAGTCCATCCAATAAACTTCACTTTTGGAGTGGTTGTTTTGTATTAAGGGATTTGTTAATTATTTTTTTAAAAGATTATTCTAAGTTTGATCTTTAAGAATATTTTAATCCTAATGAATTTGGTTTATAACTTAATCTCCTAGAGAAATCTATATCTTTTAAATTTTAGGTTGGTTATGAATCAATTATTTAATTAGTTAGGATTGATTTAGGTTTATGTGTTAAAATTATGATTTAATGATTATGATTGTTAATTAAAACTTAGTTAAGAGTTAAGTGTTTTAATAGATTTTAGGAATTAGATTAGAATTGGTTGGTTGATTATTAGTGAAATAAGAAAAGAAAATCCAAATCTAGGAAAATGTGTCACTAAGTTGTTGTTTTAATGTTTCTATCCTATAGGGAGCATGCATCCTAAGTCTATGTTTTCTAAGACTCAGTCCTTAAGTTTTGCCCTTAGATGTCGCTAATGTTGTAGGATCGAATGTGATGTTGTTTTCTAACTCCTAAGACTTCTATACGGATGTCACGGGGTTTTAGGGATCTAAAAAAAAGTAAAAGCAATCCTAAATATATAATTGAAGTTTCTAAGGCCCTAAGGGAAGGAGGCGTACAATCATCTAGGCCCCTAAAGGTTTTCTAAGTTTTAGTAAACTTACAGCACCGGGGGCTACGACCCGGTGGTTCCGCCCGTAGCGCCCCTACTAGATGAGTAGGGACGACTGATGCTTGGATCCGACTGTCCTAGCTCCAGCTTCAAGTGCTCCTTGTCCATTGCTTTCCAAAAGGTACCTCGCAACACAAAGAAAGATAGGTATTAGAGCAGTTCTATAAGAAAATAATAATATGAAAGAAGGAAAATGCAGAAAAGAAAAAAAAAAAAAGAACGTACCTTTTAGTGATTTGTTGAGCCACTTGTTCCTTAGGTTCTCCTCATTTTGCGGGTGTGCAGAATCAAAGACATGAATGAAACGACGAAGAAAACCAACGAATGGAATAAAATACAAATAAATGCAGCGAAAAGAACGAAAATTTAATACGAAAAGGGGTGTAGGCATCGTTGTTATTGGATACACTTCGTAGAAGTCAAGTGCATCCTATAACAGCAACAATGCCCTTTGCTGTTCCCACTCCAAACGAGGCACTTGATACGTTTGACAAACCTACCCATGACACACTACGCACAGGACACAAAGCAACTAAGGGAAAAAAAGCTTCTAAAACTAAACTTAAAATTAAATTCTCTTTTGTTTTCTATTCACCCAAAATAACTCTTTTCATCTTTAAAAAAAAAAAAAAACTAACACTAAAGGAATCTAATTCAAATAACTAAGAACTATTTTATTCCCAAAAAGACACTAGAGACTTTCCAACCTAAAGCTCTCTAATATTTCAAACTCCAAAATCCATCCTATAGAAAGAGACTATAAGAGAATCCATCCTAAAACTTTCTAAAGTCTTAAATTTCGAGATTCATCCTTAGCAATAACTACTAAAAGATTTTACTTCCAATAGGAAAGCACCGACAAGAACCTTCCACACAAGTTCAATCCTAAAATTTAAAATCCCAAGATGACATGTAAGCATTTATAAGTAAATCACTACACAAAACCCTATAACTATTATTGACTAAAATCTTTTCTCATTTTATTTTGTTTTGACACAAAAACTCTACAAAATCCCTACAAAATCTCCCACCAAAACTTCATTCTTTGACACAAAACTCTACCCACCAACTCATAATCAAGTTCCCCCTTTCATTTGGAGTGGGGTTAGACTTGTGGCAGTTTTCTCAATGAATAGGCACTATAAAGCCCTCCATCAAGAAACCTTCACAAGACGAAAACATATATAAAAAAAAAATCATAAAACCTCTCGATACGAAAGCAACTCACAAAACCTCCAAAAAGGCTTCCAATCAAAGAGCCATTCATAAAATCTATCAATATATAAAAAAAAACATGAAACATTCCAATTCAACTCTATTCTCCTAACAAAGAATCATAAGCAAAGAAAAGGAAAAGACCATTCAAACTTGCAAACACAAACTTTATAGAAACATAGAAATTCGCAAATGCATGCTACTTTAAACGCTAACGGAAGAAAATCTATTCATAGTGAAGTAAACTAATCTTTAACAAACTTCCAGCTTCCACACTTATAAACTATCTAACATTTCCAAGAGCATTCCCTTAATACAAATCCGTAAGCTTTCTTTAGTGATACAAAACATATGACTTTGCAAGAAAATACTCATGCTAACGAAAGACAAAATAATTGAGTGATCATACATCTTTTGAAACCAACAGAAATTCATGAATAAACAGCATAATAGAGTCATGAATAATGAAGGTTCACTAGTACAGGCCATTAAAGATTTCAAGCAAATTTTTAATCCAAATTCATGAACTTGTTAACATGCCAAATATATAACACTACCAAAGGTTCACAATTGTTCTCATGTAATGGGAAGGAAACAAAAATAAGAATAGTTTCATGCCAATGTGTTTTTTTACATAATTTGAGAGATATTCTAACATAATTTTCAGATAAAACCTAAAGAGACAAAGGAGGATCTAGATTTAAAGCATGCACTAAGGCGTTTCAAAGCTTACAAATCTTTTGGACTAAACATACTTCAAATAACATAATTAGCATAACTAAGAAAATTCATGGTCGCTCTTCAACAAATGCTCACTTTCATGTAATATGCCACCAAAATTCCAAACAAATGTCTAATGCGAATTCATGAATTTATGCCAAATGTACAACATTTCTTGCCAAAGGACTCAAAAAAAAAATCAGCTCTTATGCTATTGGTAAGAAGAGAGAAGGGAGGTTATTTTATGCCAAACTTACTCTTCCAAAGTATAAGAAACAATGCTCTAATTACCATAGGGATTCTCATGTAAAAATAGCGATAAAAATCCTCCAAAACCTGCACCTTTTTCCACAAAACCAGTGAGAAAAGTCCCATAAAAGCTGGAACAATTTTTTACAAAGAAGCTATGAAAGATCCGCCCAAACGCCATAGAGATTTTTATGTAAAACAGTAATAAAACTCTAAAATCTGCACTTTTCTCTTTACCAAAACAGTGGGAAAAGCCCCACAAAAGCTGTAAGAATTTTTACAACAAAGCAATAACAAATCTACCTAAATGCCGTAGGAATTCTTATGTAAAAACAGCAATAACATCTCCAAAATCTGCACTTACTTCTTACCAAAACAGTGAAAAGAATCTCATAAAAGCTGCAGGAATTCTTATAACAAAGCAATGCAAGATCTACCCAAGTTCCATAGTAATTCTCATGCGAAAACAGCCATAAGAACTCTAAAATCTGCACTTGTTTCTTGCCAAAACAGTGAAAAGAATCTTATAAAAGCTGCAGGAATTCTTATAACAAAGCAATGCAAGATCTACCCAAGTTCCATAGTAATTCTCATGCGAAAACAGCCATAAGAACTCTAAAATCTGCACTTGTTTCTTGCCAAAACAGTGAAAAGAATCTTATAAAAGCTGCAGGAATTCTTATAACAAAGCAATACAAGATCTACCCAAGTTCCATAGTAATTCTCATGCGAAAACAGCCATAAGAATCTTTCTAAAAAAAAGAACTCGAAAGTGAATTAATATCCATATGAAGCTTTTAAACATAAGAATGCTACACGATTATTTGCCAACCAATGTTATATCCAACACTTCAAAGCATGTGATTTCCTACACACTGTCACATGAAAGTACCTCCAATATATTGGGAGAGAAAGTGCAAGACAATAAACACATAATGAAAACTCAAATGATGTTAGAATATCCCAAACGAGATGGCCAATACTCATAAAAAAAAATGCTTTGTATAACTACATGCTCTATGAGTTATGATCATTGTAGAGCTTAAACTAAAATGACACAACCTTCCTTTAATGGCATTTTGTCCAGCACTAAACAGGCAATGTTTGCGAGATCACATAGAAAATGGTAGCAAGAAAAGCACGTTCCATACATCTACTTGAGTGAGCTCACTCAAATAACCTACACAAGAGGACGATCACTCCTCCGATCAATGGAGTTCAACGATATCATTTACCAATCAAAGAGGTAGTATTTGCTAGTGTCACAAATTTGAAGAATAAGAAAACATCTATGTGAAAAGTTTATAACAACGCCAGATCACTCCACCAACTTAAGTTATGTCAAGAATGCACATGAAAACCCCTTTCTTACCATAGAAATAAATTTCGAAGCAAGGAATCGACATTTCCATCAAGAGAAGAAAACATGATCTCTAACGTGTTGGTCACTCGAAGCTTATGAACCAAACAACCTTGCCACTTTTTCAAGTGTCGTTTCATCAAATACTCGATTAAGTTCACATGCATATTTTAGTAAAAGAAACAACTTAGCCTTCCAAGTTTTGCCATTCAATGAAACTTGACAAGGAAATTTCAATAGCAAAGAGCTCCAAACACTTAATTAGAGAAGCCTCTGTTTTGTTCTTTTTTTTGTTTTTGAGGAAAGCTTAACAAACAAAATGATGCATAAACTCATGAAAGGCCAAATAAAGTCTCATATGCTCCTTGAGTTGCCCATCAAACGTCTCAAAAATTCTTTAAAGGAATTTCACCAAATACCTTATATACAAAGTTTATAAAACCATGTAGAACAAGCTATCATAAGAGTCATGATTCACACCTAAATCTCAATTAAAATTCTCTAAATAACTCACCAAAGTCTTATCAAAACTCATATGACAATTCCTCCTCAGATTTTTTTTGATCGGTAAATCTCTAAATGATGCATTGCGGAAACCTTGACATGAAGGACGTTATTGCATAGAGCTTTAATGTAAGCAAAACAACCATGCCTCCTCTTGAGACATTTCATCAAACGATTGGTATGCAAGTATTAAGAAAATGATACAAAACAAATATATGAAAGACATGATTTTCACACCTACTTGATTGAGATTTTCTAAATAATCTAGAGAAAAAACCTTCAAGTTCAATGTAACGATTATCCCATTGGGAAGAAAGAGAAGAAACATACCCATATACACAAGTAACAGAACTTTATTTTTTCAGATTTTGTGAAGGATTCAAACGTAGTTGCCCCTTTTTTTTTAAAAAAAAAATCAATGAAAAGAAATAAACAAAGAAGAAGAAGGAAAAGAAGAAGGAAAAGAAGAAGGAAAGGAAGAAGAAGAAGAAGGAAGAAGAAAGAAGTAAAGAAGAGGAAAAAGGAGAGAAAGAAGAAGAAATAGAGAAAAGGAAAAGAAGAAGGAGGGTAGAACACTCACCTGTAAAGGGGAGAGAGGAAGTCGGTCCAAGAGCTGGATTCGGCAGAGCTGCCGTCGGGCAGGGATCTCTCGGCCTGATCTGGAGTTCGCGACTTCAGAGGAACGGGCGGCTGGAGACGGGGCGTCCGACCTAGCTGGGGTTGCTGGGTAAAAAAAAAAAACGAGAGCCGGAGGGGGAAGGCTCGGGGCGAACAAACAGAGGAAGAGGGAGAGACCGACTTCCTGTCTTGGTCCGAACAGAGAAGAGACCGAGAGGGAGAGGGTGAGAGAGCTGTGTGAAAAATCCAGAGAGAAAGGGAGAGTCGGGCGCGAGAGAAGCAGTCGGGCGTGAGATTGAGAGAGAGAAGAAGTCGTTCGTAATGCCGAAGCTTGGGGTTCTCGCTCTGAGTAAAATCAAGTCCGTCGCCAAAAGAAGAAGCCCGCGCTCTTTGATCCATCGCAGCAGCAGCTCGAAACATGCGAACGAAGCCTGCGATCTGCTTCGTATCGCTGCCCCGTCTGCGAAGAAATCACGAAAATCAGGGGGAGGACTCTGCCGTCTGCCAATTTAATCGGGATCGTTGATTGAGTTTCCTGATCTCGCAATCAATTTTAAATTCATTAGAAAGTGAATTGGAGCTTAATTAAAATTATTTTAAGCTAAATTAGGTCAGATTTGATTTCAAATAAATCACAACTCGGGTCAAATCAAATGAATTTGGGCTCAATGCGGCTCGACAAGGCTGGTTTAATGAAAATTAGACTGAGATTAATGCCAATTAAACTCAAATATTTCTCGACGAGGTTCGCGGACATCGCTCGAGTTTAATTAAACTTAGTCGGGCCTGATTCAACTCGATTCGGGTCGACTCGAGCTTGAATTTGGTTCGACGGGGTTCGATTAAACTGATCGGAGATCCTCGAAGGCGCTCGTACGAAAAACGAGGTCAACAAACGGACCCCCAACATATGCGGAGAACAACAAGTGAACCGTATATGTTGGCGTTGACCTTCCTAACTCTAGGAAGATGCAACTCTAGGGTCAAGCAAGGAAACGAAATCGACGATGAGAGTGAATCAAAGAAAGTAGCTCAACTATCTGCCCAATAACAATGGCAGAATAGGAGAAAGAAATTTAATGCTCACAGGAGCAGAATCGAAACAAGATCATAAAGGGTCCAAAGGAAACTCAACGATCATCTAGGAAATAAGTCTAAGATGACGTGACAAGAAGGGAAATCAGAAGTAACTTGAAAATCAAAGGAAATAAATGGGAACAATAATCAAAGAAAGCAATAAGAGAGAGTAATCAAATATAGAGAAATCATCTGTCTGCCTGACCAGATCGAAACGGCGAAACAGAAGAAGAAGGGAAAAGAAAGATCCCACATTCACCTGACCAGATCGAAACAGTGAATGGGGAAAGACTCAATGCTCACCTGACCAGATCGAAACAGTGAACATGAGTAGAAAAAGAGAACCAACCGTCTGCCTGACCAGATCGAAACAGCAGAGCGGAAGGGAAAAGAAAAATCCCGCATTCACCTGACCAGATCGAAACAGTGAATGGGGAAAGACTCAATGCTCACCTGACCAGATCGAAACAGTGAACACGAGTAGAAAAAGAGAAGAACCAACCGTCTGCCTGACCAGATCGAAACAGCAGAGCGGAAGGGAAAAGAAAAATCCCGCATTCACCTGACCAGATCGAAACAGTGAATGGGGAAAGACTCAATGCTCACCTGACCAGATCGAAACAGTGAACACGAGTAGAAAAAGAGAAGAACCAACCGTCTGCCTGACCAGATCGAAACAGCAGAGCGGAAGGGAAAAGAAAAATCCCGCATTCACCTGACCAGATCGAAATAGTGAATGGGGAAAGACTCGATGTTCGCCTGACCAGATCGAAACAGCAGAACAAAGAATCAACAGAAAACTCAACAACCCCCAAACAGGAAAATAAAACAGGGGGAATGAAGAGGTGGTGAAGTATGCCTCCCAGGGACTCTGTCGGGCACCCAACCAGAAAGGGGAGTCAACATTCGCCTGACCAGATCGAAACAGCGAATGAGAATGGCTCAAAATCCACCTGACCATATTCGCAACAACGAATAATGAGCCCTCCCGAAAGTCTAATGTCCACCTGACCATATTCGCAACGGTGGGACAAAAGAAAAAAGTCCAACATTCACCTGACCAGATCGAAACAGTGAATGAGGACAACCCAATGTTCGCCTGACCAGATCGAAACAGCGAGACAAAGGGGGAAAGAGAAAGGGAATTCAGCATTCGCCTGACCATATTCGCAACAGCGAATGAGAACAGCTCAATATCCACCTGACCATATTCGCAACAGCGAATAAAGAGCTTCCCAAAAGAGTCTAATGTCTGCCTGACCAGATCGAAACAGCAGGACAAAAGACAAAATCTCACATTCACCTGACCAGATCAAAACAGTGAATGGAGACGACTCAATGTCTGCCTGACCATATTCGCAACGGCGAGACAAAGAGTGAAAGTCATCTCTACAACCACCCGACGCACATGTGCGCGGTGCTGTGAGGGAAAGAGGAGTAGGTAATCCATCGCCTAAGAAATCTCAAACTTATATTTCAATTACCACATGGTAGAGGACAACTCGTCGTGGCCATGAGTAATCAAAACATAAGTAAGACTTCTTTAGGTAAAATTGAAATCACATATCATGAAGCAATCGATCGATATACATCTCTCTAAAAAGAGGAATATATATACGACCGTGTAAAAAGAATAATCTCATAATGAATGAATAGAAATGACAAGGGGACACACTTGCCATCGAGAACAACAATCATCATCTCAAAAATTATTGATTATTAAAGAAATCACAGTGGTAACACCCATGCTAACTAATGGGACCCTGTGAAAAGTACAAGCAACATTTATGTATTCAAAAGAGACTGTTCTTGTAACTAAAATCAAGATCTCAATGAGAAAATATATCATTTGAAGGGAGTAGTGGATCGACTTTCTGTTCGAAGATCAAAATCCACACAAGAAGTGATGTTAACATCTAAAGCCAGATGTACCACATCACAAATAAGGGAGAATAACATCCCTTTAAAGGTGAACAATCATAATCGAAGAAGTGAACACACAGTCATTTCCTAAGCACTCATCAAAATGTTTCGAGGAGAGACAGAAGAGAATTTGGGCTCTTGGAGCGTAGAACCGGGTTCCACCTGTGACAAGGGCAACCGATTCTACTCAACTGAGAGCTTCCCTCTCGAAAGAAAAGAATTTTAAGGGACTTTGGGCTCTTGGAGTGTAGAACCGGGTTCCACCTGTGACAAGGGCAACCGATTCTACTCAACTAAGAGCTTCCCTCATTCATTTTTTTTTTTTTTTTTTTTTTAATATTTTTTATATTTTGAAGAGAGGGGGAAATTGTTGGCTTTGATAACCCAGGCCATATTCGCCACATGAATAAAACTGGGGAGAGAGAAAAAATTATAACAACAATTTATAGGAAAATTCACAAAGTGATCATGGATCAACACCACTATATTTGACAAATATAGATCAAGGATGGACCCAGTATCACATTCCATAGAGATTCGAGTTAATAGTTTTGGTATCCCAGACCACACTTGAAAGTGACAAGTGAAACTGGGGAGCGCCAACCCTTATAGGGGTTGGAGAGGTGATTTTGTGCAACAATATTAAAGTTATCAGTGAATGTGAAAGTAAGCGCAAATATCCCTACGGCGTATTTACATACAACATCTAAAGATAATCTCATATTTTGCATGACGAACATCACGTGGTAGAGGACAAATCGTCGTGGCCACGGATTGCCGAAAAATACAAGAAATTCTTTAGAGTTATATCTATACAGAGGGGTATTTACAAGTGGCGGGGGATGCCCCATGCGATGTGCAAACTCAAGCGTAGTACTTTCTTAAGTACTGCCCATTAATGACGGGCATGGGATGAACACCATTCGCATCAACTAGCAAGTAAGATCCACCCTCGTATACTTGCTCTACAACAAATGGGCCTTCCCAAATGGGCTCGAACTTACCACCTCGACGACGACGCGAGATAATAGGCCTACGCAGGACAAGGACTAATTCACCGACCTGAAAAGCACGGGGTCGGACGAGGCGATCATGAGCCTGGGCCATCCGGGCCTGGTACAACTTAAGGTTCTGATGAGCTTGCAAACGGAGCTCTTCTAAACCATCAAGTTCTTCCAACCGTAGTCGGGCATTATCCTCACGAGACAAATTGTGGCTAACTGCTACACGCAACGAAGGGAGCTCAACCTCTAGTGGGAGGACAGCTTCAACCCCAAAAGCTAAAGCATATGGTGTACACTGAGTAGGAGTACGGTATGTAGTCCTATATGCCCATAATGCTTCAGGCAATTTGTCGTGCCATTCTCTTTTATTTGCCACAAGTATCTTTCTTATCAACTGGACTAAGGTCTTATTGAATGCTTCAGCCAAACCATTAGCCCTAGGATAATAGATCGAGGAATATCGCCAATTTATGTTATGGCGGCGGGCAAATCTAGCAATTTTGGTGCTTCTAAAAGACGGGCCGTTATCCGAAATTATACGACGCGGAACACCAAAACGGTAGACAACATGATCGCGAAAGAAGCGCATCACATCTTCTGATTTAACTTCCTTAAGCGGGATAGCTTCTGCCCACTTAGAGAAGTAATCAGTAGCAGCCAGAATAAACCTATGACCCTTAGAGGAAGGAGGGTCAATAGGACCCACTACATCCGTGCCCCAACTCTCAAAAGGCCAGGAAGACACAGTGGGATGCAGCGGATTAGGAGGTTGGTGAATAACAGTATTATGGATCTGGCATTGGTGGCACCTCCTAGCGTGCTCCATGCAATCACGGATCATTGTCGGCCAGTAGTAACCAAGGCGTTTAATTCTGACCTTCATCTTAGGTCCAGACTGATGAGCACCACAAAGCCCCTCATGTACCTCGCCCATGACCTTACGAGCCTCCTCATTGTTGAGGCAACGCAACCACATTTGGTCAAAAGAGCGTCGGTACAGAGTTTCATTCACATAGGAGAATGACAAAGCTCTCTTTCTAATCTGAGCGGCAAGAGAGCGATCATCCGGAAGCTTTCCACGCTTCAAGTACTCAACAAAGGGAACTCTCCAATCTGACTCTTCCTCAACAGCGCACACCGTGAGGGTCTGATCGGGAGAAGACAAGTCCGCGGGACACAAGGCTTGTCGGTACTGAACAACAACCGACACCGGATTTCCATTCGGGTCAGCCAACTCCTTAGCAAGTTTAGCTAGTGCATCCGCTCTACCATTCTCAGATCGAGGGACTCTAACTAAAGTTACTTCAGGGATCAAACACAGGAGCTCCATTGCTCTATCGTGGTAAGGCAAGAGCTCGGGTTTGAGAACTTTGAAAATTCCAGCAACTTGATTAATAATTAGTTGGGAATCTCCAAAGATTTTCACCCGCACGATGCTCATCTGAACGGCCAACTCAAGTCCTACAATCAGGGCTTCGTACTCAGCTTCATTATTAGTACGAGGCTCTGAAAGACTGTAGGAGTAACGAAGGGTGTGGCCTTTAGGAGACACGAAAACAAGCCCCAAACCTACCCTAACTACAGGAATTTCGTAAGGACGTAGTGATTTGATGGAAGAGGCTCCATCAAAGTAAAACTCCCAAGTAGGGGACTCCTGCTCTTCCACACTCATGACTAATTCGTCGGGCAAATCGTCATTAAGTGGGGAATCTGCAGGGATCGGATGAGAAGCAAGAAAATCAGCTAGAGCCTGTCCTTTGACGGCCCGCTGAGGGACAAAGGTAATATCAAACTGCAGTAAAATCATGGACCAACGTGCTAAACGACCTGACAGAGTCGGACGGGTCATCAAGTACTGCAAAGGGTTGACCCGAGAAATCAAACTGATCTTGTGTGAGAGCATGTAGTGTCTAAGCTTCTGCACAGCAAAGATCAAAGCCAAACACTGCTTTTCCATTGCCGGGTATTTTAGCTCTGCAGGAATTAATCGTCTGCTAAGGTAGTACAAAGCGTTCTCTTTGCCTTCCTCATTCTCTTGAGCTAAAAGTGCACCAAGCGACTCATCCAAGGCAGTAGTGTAAAGAATCAACGGTTTACCAGGGATGGGTGCAGCTAACACTGGGGGATTTGTCAAGTAGCGCTTTATGCTCTCAAAGGCCTCCTGACAATTCTTATCCCAATGGAAACGGGCATCCTTCTTTGCTAAAGCAGCAAAGGGATGACATCTACCGGCAAGATTGGAGATAAATCTCCGCAAGAAAGCAAGCTTACCCTGAAAAGACCTCAACTGGGTAAGACTCCTAGGAGGTTTCAAGTCCACTATGGCTTTGATCATGGAAGGATCAATCTCAATGCCACGATAGCGAACAATAAAACCAAGAAACTTTCCTGCACTAACTCCAAATGCGCACTTTAAGGGATTCATCTTCAAATCATGCTTTCTTAAGCGCTCAAAAACGATTCGTAGGTCTCGGAGGTGATCACTACGGACCTTGCTTTTGACCACTAGATCATCCACATAGCATTCAACTTGCTCATGAATCAACTCATCAAAAATGATAGTCATGGCACGCTGATAGGTGGCCCCGGCATTCTTGAGGCCGAAGGGCATCACCTTGTAACAAAACACACCTATGGGGGTGCGAAAGGCAGTGAATTTCTCATCTTCAGGGGCCATCTTAATCTGATTGTAACCAGATGAACCATCCATGAAGGAGAAAATGTTATGGGACGAAGCAATATCAACCATGAGTTCAGGGATAGGAAGAGGGAAATCGTCTTTAGGACATGCCTTATTCAAATCACGGAAGTCTATACAGACACGAATCTGACCATTCTTCTTCCGGACTGGAACAACATTGGCAAGCCAAGTGGGATACTTCTCTTCACGAACAAAACCAGCTTCTATAAGCTTCTTAGTCTCGGCGATCACCTGTTGTTCAATCTCTAACCTCATCCGGCGAGGTGACTGCTTAACAGGGACTGCATCAGGACTAATAGCTAACTTATGGACTGCTACTTCTGGATCTAAACCAGGCATCTCCGTGTAGTTCCAGGCAAAGCAATCTTTAAACTCAGAAATGAGTGCAACATATTCTTAAGCCTCTGACTCGGATAGCAAAGCACTATGAAAGATAGGCCGAGGCTCCGATTCAGTGCCCAAATTGATCTCACACAATTCGACCATGGCAGAACTGGCGCCATCTTCGAATTCACGTGGAGCTTCAAGGACCCTGTCCTCGTTCTCCTCCGGATCTTCGTCATCGGAGATGGAAACAACCGGATAAGAATAAGAGACGACCCGAATGTTGGCGGAAGGGGACTGATCTTCTTGAGAATAGCCTATACCCTGCCCAGTTCGAGGAAAATCAGTTCGCCAAATACGGGCCTGCTGTTGGGCCTGTCTACCTGACCAAGTCGAAGGGACAATGCCTCGCTCAACAAAGTTATCAACAGCAGGGGAAAAGTATCGGGGAACTGGCATGATCTCATCATCCACAGTGGATTCCACAGGATTCTGTATATCAGTGCTCTGTGGGACACCTACACTATGGAACAAAGATGCATGCCACGAAGACTGTGCTGGTACATAGAGAGTGTGCAGCTCTTGTACAGAACGCCTATCTAAGGGTGGTGCACCACGAACACTAACGGAAGGTGTAGGGGAAGATTGAGGAGGAGATTCCTCAATTCTCATCCCATACATCTGGCGAGAAAGGGATTGTTGACTAGTAGTCTGACGTCCGACATCTCCGTCGTCGTCTGAATCACTATCAACAACTAAACCACCTTGAGGAATCAAACTCCTATGGAATGTGGGATAGGAATTGTGATCAACACTAAAGGCAGGTAAAGGGACTGAATGACGAGGAACATCAATCATCTCATCATCAGAGTCGGACTCAACAGTCAAAGGGGAAGTGTACAATTGCGAAGGAGGAGGGATTCGAGCATCAAAGTTCCTCGGAGGGCGAACTGACTCTCTACCTCGACCTCTACCACGCAATCCCCTACCTCTACTAGGGGGAACATCGTGCCTGAGTACAAACCGTAAAGATTCATCCGGGTCTGTAATGGAAACATCTGCTCCAATCTCAACCTGTGATGGACCCTGTACTAGTGGTTGTATAGGACCCTGTGCAAGTGGCTGCATAGGACCCTGTACAACACCAGCGGGTATCACTGGTGACTGGGCAGTGGGAGGTCTACGAACTTTCCGAGGCATGTAATGCTCGGCATCATCATAAATAGAGACCTCATGCACGGCAAAGGGTTGAATATCTCCGAGAATGGAAAACTCTACGTCATTCCTCATATACTTCATGCACTGGTGCAGTGTAGAGGGCACCATTCCATATTCATGTATCCAAGGCCTTCCTAAGAGAGCCTTGTATGAGGTATCTGCCTCAATCACATGAAATTTTGCCTCAGTCAAAAGATCTCCAAAACGCAAAGGCAAAGTGATGGAACCTAGAGCTCGCTGACCTTGATCATTAAAACCCTTCAGCATAATCTTATCTGAAGTGAGCTTTAAGTGACCAAGGGAGAGACTCTGTAGGGTGGCATGATTAAGGATATTAACTGAAGCTCCTTGGTCAATGAGGACCCTGTTCAACTCATACCATTTACTTCAGTAGTGACGTACAAGGGACGGTTGTGATCAGAAGTCCCTAGGAGAAGATCCTGGTCTGAAAAGGTAATGCATGGCATCTCTCTCAAATAGCATGCATCCTTAACTGACTCAGTGGCAAAGAAAGCTTGATAAGATTCTGGTTCAAGCAAAGCTTTCACCAAAGTCTCTCTCAAGTCGGAAGACATCATAAGTGCATCGTATACACTAAGAAGAGAAGGGATCTTTCTCAAATGAGCCAACACATTATAATCAACATCCAACTGAGGGCCTTTCCCTTTCTCCTTAGCAGGTGCTTGAGGAGGAGGAATAGGATCATCCTGTTGGGTAATGATGTTTCTATCTTTTTCTTTATTATTTTTAACCATTTTAGGTGGTAAGACCTTACCTGAACGCAACTGTATCTCTCGTATTGAGTCGGACTCAATAGAGGACTCAATTTGTTCAGGTGACATGGCTTGTGTTGGTTCAACAAAAAGTGATTGAGGAGTGTTCTCGGATTCATCTTCCGAATCCATGTAACAACCTCCTTCAGGAATAGCAAACACAGGCTCTTCCTCACACTCAAACTCTTCTCCAAAAGAAGGCTCATCATCATTTTCAGAAATAACTAAAACAGAAGAAGAACGAGTGCTAGAAAAAGTAAAACTAGAGGGAGCAAGACACCAAAAATAGCCAGAATCATCTTCTTCCATTAATTCATCATCAGTTGAAGGGAGAACAAAATCCTTCAGCGTAAGTGCTGGAAGAGATCCTGTCTTCCCCTCAGAAGTTACAACAAGTTTCTCTCTTTCATACATCTTTCTAATACAAAGAGAAGTAGAAGAAATGTGCTCAGTAGGCACTACAACAGAAGAAGAAAAAGAAATTGGCAAAGGAACTGGGCTGGCAACTGTCGACTTGGCCTGTGGGGGCCTCCTCTCAACTGCCTCTGAACTCTGAACTGCCCGTCTGATCATACCCCTTGTCTTGCGAGAGAGTGCAAGCTGCCACTCCTCCCCAGAACTAAGAGGTGCTCTACTGTCACTGCTCTGAACACCACACTGACTGTCATACTGACTGGAGCTAGTAACCATCTGAACTATCTGAGCAACCTTGCCCCGAGGATGTACCAAATCACTATCCTGCAAATGAATCTCACCACTAGCCATAAGGCTTTCCACCTTATCTTTGAACACATAACAATCTTCAATCACATGGCCAATATGCTTATGAAATGGGCAATATAAAGGATGCTCTGTTTGCCCTTCCTCTTCTACTCTTTTGTTGGGTGGAAATATCAAAATATTTTTCTTGACCAAAAACTTGAAGATCTTCTTCACACTCTCCCTTTTAAAGGGATACTCCTTGCTAAGCTTCTCTTGTAAATACTGTTGGTTCTCTGGAGTTCTATAAGAGGGCCTAGGCTGCTGACCCTGTGGTCGTGGCTGGAACTGAACAGGAGGCTGTACTAGTGGTGGTAACTGAGGTCGGGGCTGAAACTGAGGTCGTGGTGGTGGTGGACGCTGTGGTACTGAACTAACCATGGGCCTCTTGCCCCTATCATGAGCATCAGAAGTACTATGCACCTCCCCCTTCCTAGGAGGTGGTGCCCCAGAAAACTCCAAACGCTGAGGTCTACGGATGGGTTGACTCTCAGCCTTAGGAGGGACTGCACTGGGTATGCTGTCCTGCAGGCTAGTGACTTTGGTTAACAACTTCTGAAAGGTTCGAATGCTGAAACCCTTCAGGTACGGAGCGATAGGACCATCAATGTTCTTCAACAGAATCTCAACTGCATGCTGCTCTTGCAGTTGAGGTTCACACTGAAGACTAAGGTTTCTCCACCTAACTATATAGTTAGGTAGAGACTCATGGGGGCGCTGTCTGGTCACTACCAACTCACCAACAGTCACTCTATGCTCTGTACTAATGAACCTCTGCACAAATAACTGCTCCATCTCAGTAAAAGTGCGAACTGAATCATTAGGGAGATCGGCATACCACTCAAATGCCACTCCCCCTAAGCTACTAACAAATAGTCTCAACATCAAAGCGTCATTTCCTCCAATGTTACAACATATGGCCCGATACTGAGCCACATGTTATTTTGGGTTTCCAAACCCATCAAAAACTCGAAAGCGGGGAGGGACAAAACCAGCGGGATAAGGCTCTCGCTCGTACTCTACCGGGTAGGGACGACCTCTACTAACAGAATCTCCAGACTTTCTAGAAGCAATAGCCTGATCAACTCTCTGTGCAATCATGTCCTGAATCTGAACTGGTGACAACTGTACTGACTGACTCTGGACTGGCACACTCAAAGGTACCGCTGGGGGAGACATCGGAACTGCCCTCTGAACTCTATCAGCTCTAACAAGCTCTGGGGCTGGCGACTGTGGCGCTACTGGCTCGTCTCTGGATGCAGTAGGAGTAACTACATCCATGACATGGGGTGTAGCCCCCAACATCGTCAGCTGGGCGGTCATCGCCGCCATGGCTCTAGCCATCTCCGCCATCTGGGACTGCAACTGCAAAACCGTGACATCCGTGTCTACTGATCGGGGAGGTCCACCCTGTGCTGAGGTGGAAGGTACATCGGCCTCCCCTTGTTCCTCCAAATCATCGTACTGCTCATGCTGCTCGTCTGACGTGCCACGCCTCGTGACAACGCAAACACGGTGAACGGGGATGTCTTCATCTGACTCTCCTCCGAGTAAGTCCTCATCGGAAGTCTGATGAAGAGCATCAATGTACGGACCCAAAGGAGAAGAAATCCTAAGGGGACTAGGAGCAACAACTGGCTCCACTCGAGCCCGAGTACTGCTATCAACATCTACTGCATCAACATCCATCTGAACTGGCACCGACACTGAAGGGACTGTATCAACTCGCCGAATCGTGCCAACTGTCTGCTCAGTCTCGACAGGCTCATCCACCTGCCGACGTCTCCAAACCCATCTACTACGATGGGACCCGGTAGGAACATCTAACTGAGTGGAGGGGGCAACGACAACTGAACCAAGCTGGGGTCGGACAGGCTCTAACTGTGGGCGACGTCCATGACGGCGAGGGCGTCGTCCAGCAGCAGGGGCACCTGCCTGAGGTCTATCAGTAGGAACAACTCTAGTCTGCTGTCGTGGTGGCTGTCCTCTCTGCCACCGGTAACTCTGTCTGACTGACTGTCGCTGCAACTGAGAATGCACCTGAGAGATCTGATGGAGTAACCTCTCCTCACTAACACGCCCTCTACCGCGCGCTGAACGGATAATGCTTCGGATCCTCTGAGTGAGGGTCCGAGTGACAGTATCTCTGGGGACTCGAGCGCGAGGAAGAGTAGTGGGGACAGGAGGGGCTGCTGCAATGTGGGCAGCGTCCTCCTCGTCACCACTATGCACTAGAGGGGAAAAGCGTCCTCCCTGGACTGCGTCGATCTCAGGGGCAACTACGACATCGGGAACGGGGGTAACTACTCGTCCACGTGGCTCCCGCTGTAAGGGAACCATCCTCTGCTGAACTGGCTCCTGGTGAGCCACAGAATCTGCCATCCGCTGAACTGCTGCATCGGATGCTGCCAAGCGTAATCTCCTGTTCCTATTTCTCCTAGCCCTTCTCCCAAGGCCGGAGGTGGAAGAAGACGCTACATCAGTACCCACAGACGGTACTGGAGGAACAGGGACTACTGACTGAGGAGGTGTCGGGGTCTCCTCGGCAGTCTCGGGGTGAGAAAGCCGGGTGAACACAGAAACCCGACGGGTAGGAGGTGGAGGAAGCTCGGCCTGAGCCACCCTCTTCCTCGAAGAGGAAGGAGGAGGGGAGACTCGAGCACGAGTAGCCTCGACCGGAACGACAGGTAGAGGAACTGCTACTGGCTGCCGGCGCTGAGAGGCCGGGGCTACACGAACAACGGGAGCGACAGGCGCTGGCCGCCTGACCGTTGGACGAACAGGGTGAACAGGAAGTGGCCTAGGCACTGGCTGCCTAACCACCGGGCGCACTGGCTGCGCACGAACAGCAACTGGACGAACGGGTGCCCGGGCTGACTGCCGAGCAACTGGTCGTCCAAAAGGTCTCATAGCTGCGCGTCCTCTCCTTTGAGGGGGAGAGAATGCGGCAGCCTCGGAGGGGGTCGGCCCGCCAAGAGTGACGTACGCCGAATCGGTGAAGGATCCAAAGGTGATCCCCCCCGCCGGTGGGCTCGTCAGCAGGGACTCAGGGAGTGTCACCTGTGAGTCGGAGCCAAAGCAGAAAGTAATAGAATGACCGGAGTACGCCATTGTACTGTCTGTAACACAAACTGTAACAATTAGCGTAAACAAAACCACCGGAAGGAACGAGAAAGAAAGGGACGGAATAGCCTGTAAAGGCTAGAAGAGGAAGAACCTAACTAAGGAACACTAAACCCGGAGTGCACACAAGAGGAGATAATTTAATATCCGAAGATGGAGAGAGAAACCTGTCCCACCGTGGTCGCCAGAAATCTGTGGGTCTCCGAAAGGATTCCGCTCGTGTGGTTCGAATGCAAAGGGTACGATCACACTATCCCGTAGGACAAAATGGTCGTAGGCCTTTACACTCGGCACAAGCAGGCCGATGGAAGAGCAGATGGAGTTATAGATACGATTAGCCATGGAGGATAGCGGGTTTTCACCTACGCACCTCGATGGATAATAATATCTATAACCCTAAATTCACGAGATTTCCCCTATTCGATACATCAGCACCGAATAGGGTTTATTTGATTGTGGGGATCGGTTTCCTACGGGCGCAAGCCCCCATAGTTAATTACATCTTAGACCTCGATCTAAGAAGACTCTCGATTAAGGACGTTAGATTATCTCCTCTAAAAGTGGGTTTAGTGCGAGGGATTTCTAGGTTTTCCTAATCAAAGGGGAATGTCCCAACTTGGCTCGATCAGTCATACAGGGCTCAGTCAACATTCGGCCGGTCCAAGGAAGAGAAAACTGGAGAAAAAGAGAGAGATCACGCATTCGAACAAGCATGAGAGAAAGATGGAGGTGGCGTCATCTGTGTGACGCGGATGTGTAGGATTTATAGTCTCCGAAAGAATGGAGAACTTACCCACCATTAAGGTGTATAGAAGTACACTCGTACTTCTCACCTTTAGACCCTAAATCTATAAAAGATGTAGTGTTGTACACACAACACTAACATCTACGACCTAACTAATGCAGCCCTGGACTTATTCCTTGTCTGACAAAGGAAGCCAGCTAAAACCTCCTAATCGTGTAAAATCCATGCTGTCCAGTCTGTATGAAGAAGGGTAGGTAGTTTAGACACTGAATTTGGGATCGACAAACTAGAGAAATTCCTAAGTGATCCCACACTTATGAGTGGTACAATGCTTCTAAAACTAATGCAATTAAATATTGATTTTAATTAGTTACTAATGCAATTTATGCTGGTTGAAGTCTCCAAATCAGATATGTATGAATTTTAAAAAGGCTTTATAAAAATAACTTTTGAATGACTAAATTTCCCCAGGTCCGGCACTTCATCCTCATAGGCCAGATTATCCGGACTCTACCCTCAGGCGGGGAAATTTGTCTAATAGAAGAGAGAATGCGTGCATGCGCCCCCGGACGGTTCCGGCTATTCCCTAGAGTCGTTACGGTTTCTATGTGAATTAATCTTAAATTTTATTGTTAATTACTAGTAGAAGAATTCTTATCCTAAAAGAGCCTAACGGTCAGACACAAGCACATGCAAGAAAGGAAACCTATAAAAAGCATGCCGGTTCTACTGCGCAAACAAAGTAAGTAAATCACAACACAGAAACAAATCCCACGAAAAAGAGTGTCCATGGCAAGTGCCATACAATATTACATCACAGAGTACAGTAAGTAAAGGTGGCCGGGCTCCACCGTCAACAACCCGGAAATGACGCAAATCTTAAAATAAGGCATTTTTATATCTCTTCAGTCTTCTTCTTCTCTTCCTTGATTCGTCATTGGATCGTCTTCATTCTTCCTTCTGGTTCTTCGCAGTACGTCCTCCAAAAGGATATCTAAATGAAAAAGGAAACCCCCTGTAAGAGTTTACTTTTCCCTTTAGATTCCTCGTAGTGAGTGCTCCAAAAGGATATCCAAATGAAAAAGGAAACCCTCTGTGGGGGTTTACTTTTCCTTTTGGATTCCTATCTCTTTAAGAATGCCTTATTTTAATAATTTTCACAAAATTTACTATCAAATACATTTCAACAGAAAGAAAAGAAAAATCTACTCTCCTGCAGGGGTTATCCTAAGCAGTTATAATAAAAATTTCACCCAAGCAGTTATATATGTAAATTAAAATGCGCACATCAATCACTTGGCCATGCTCTGATTATTGGGGGCTAAGCAGCTGAAGCAGGTACCTAAAGCAGTTATACATTTATTATTATTAATTTTAGCCCCCTTTTTAGCAGCATTATATGAGCACGGCCACCTGCAGGAAGACAGCATTAGTATGAAAGAGCGTGCCTAACCTATGGGTACTCTAACGTCACAACCACAGTGCAAAGAAAGAAAAGAGTAGCTAGCAAAATAGTACGAAACAACATCACAGAAAAGCTACAACAGGTAGCGAAAACAATCAGCACACGGGTCACATGCAAAGCGTCACAACAAAGTACAGAAAAGTAAAGCAGAACAAAAGCCTAACCTAAAGCTAATAGTCGTGTCCTATCAAACTCATCTAAGTGTGTGAAAGCTGTGTGGCTTTGGTAAGTCCTATATAAGATAGTTTTAGTTAGAGTTGTATGTATATTTGATTTGTTTGTTGAAAAGGACAAAGAAGAGTTTTTAATTAAAATTCAAATCTTAGTGTTTTAGGATTGATTTTAGGTATCTTTTATTTTTAATGTTTAATTAACTACCACCTTTGTTTCACACCGAGGCCGTGAGGTTTATTTCACCCTCCTTGGGGCTAACTTAATAGCCTCGTAGGCCTGGGTTACCCAGTGATAATTAACTTTGTTTGATTATTATAGTTTTGTTGTTAAAAGAAAAAAAGAAAAGGGTAGATTAAATGTTTTATCATTAGTGTTTGAATTAAGCCAATTTAGAAAGATTAATTTTTAGGTTTTGACGCTCCATTAGATCCATTCGTGGCGTTGTGCCACCAGGCTCGAGGAACCAGCCTCCTTAGGACACTTAGCCCCGCAGCCCGGAGTAGTCCATCCAATAAACTTCACTTTTGGAGTGGTTGTTTTGTATTAAGGGATTTGTTAATTATTTTTTTAAAAGATTATTCTAAGTTTGATCTTTAAGAATATTTTAATCCTAATGAATTTGGTTTATAACTTAATCTCCTAGAGAAATCTATATCTTTTAAATTTTAGGTTGGTTATGAATCAATTATTAAATTAGTTAGGATTGATTTAGGTTTATGTGTTAAAATTATGATTTAATGATTATGATTGTTAATTAAAACTTAGTTAAGAGTTAAGTGTTTTAATAGATTTTAGGAATTAGATTAGAATTGGTTGGTTGATTATTAGTGAAATAAGAAAAGAAAATCCAAATCTAGGAAAATGTGTCACTAAGTTGTTGTTTTAATGTTTCTATCATATAGGGAGCATGCATCCTAAGTCTATGTTTTCTAAGACTCAGTCCTTAAGTTTTGCCCTTAGATGTCGCTAATGTTGTAGGATCGAATGTGATGTTGTTTTCTAACTCCTAAGACTTCTATACGGATGTCACGGGGTTTTAGGGATCTAAAAAAAAGTAAAAGCAATCCTAAATATATAATTGAAGTTTCTAAGGCCCTAAGGGAAGGAGGCGTACAATCATCTAGGCCCCTAAAGGTTTTCTAAGTTTTAGTAAACTTACAGCACCGGGGGCTACGACCCGGTGGTTCCGCCCGTAGCGCCCCTACTAGATGAGTAGGGACGACTGATGCTTGGATCCGACTGTCCTAGCTCCAGCTTCAAGTGCTCCTTGTCCATTGCTTTCCAAAAGGTACCTCGCAACACAAAGAAAGATAGGTATTAGAGCAGTTCTATAAGAAAATAATAATATGAAAGAAGGAAAATGCAGAAAAGAAAAAAAAAAAAAAGAACGTACCTTTTAGTGATTTGTTGAGCCACTTGTTCCTTAGGTTCTCCTCATTTTGCGGGTGTGCAGAATCAAAGACATGAATGAAACGACGAAGAAAACCAACGAATGGAATAAAATACAAATAAATGCAGCGAAAAGAACGAAAATTTAATACGAAAAGGGGTGTAGGCATCGTTGTTATTGGATACACTTCGTAGAAGTCAAGTGCATCCTATAACAGCAACAATGCCCTTTGCTGTTCCCACTCCAAACGAGGCACTTGATACGTTTGACAAACCTACCCATGACACACTACGCACAGGACACAAAGCAACTAAGGGAAAAAAAGCTTCTAAAACTAAACTTAAAATTAAATTCTCTTTTGTTTTCTATTCACCCAAAATAACTCTTTTCATCTTTAAAAAAAAAAAAAAAACTAACACTAAAGGAATCTAATTCAAATAACTAAGAACTATTTTATTCCCAAAAAGACACTAGAGACTTTCCAACCTAAAGCTCTCTAATATTTCAAACTCCAAAATCCATCCTATAGAAAGAGACTATAAGAGAATCCATCCTAAAACTTTCTAAAGTCTTAAATTTCGAGATTCATCCTTAGCAATAACTACTAAAAGATTTTACTTCCAATAGGAAAGCACCGACAAGAACCTTCCACACAAGTTCAATCCTAAAATTTAAAATCCCAAGATGACATGTAAGCATTTCTAAGTAAATCACTACACAAAACCCTATAACTATTATTGACTAAAATCTTTTCTCATTTTATTTTGTTTTGACACAAAAACTCTACAAAATCCCTACAAAATCTCCCACCAAAACTTCATTCTTTGACACAAAACTCTACCCACCAACTCATAATCAAGTTCCCCCTTTCATTTGGAGTGGGGTTAGACTTGTGGCAGTTTTCTCAATGAATAGGCACTATAAAGCCCTCCATCAAGAAACCTTCACAAGACGAAAACATATATAAAAAAAAAATCATAAAACCTCTCGATACGAAAGCAACTCACAAAACCTCCAAAAAGGCTTCCAATCAAAGAGCCATTCATAAAATCTATCAATATATAAAAAAAAACATGAAACATTCCAATTCAACTCTATTCTCCTAACAAAGAATCATAAGCAAAGAAAAGGAAAAGACCATTCAAACTTGCAAACACAAACTTTATAGAAACATAGAAATTCGCAAATGCATGCTACTTTAAACGCTAACGGAAGAAAATCTATTCATAGTGAAGTAAACTAATCTTTAACAAACTTCCAGCTTCCACACTTATAAACTATCTAACATTTCCAAGAGCATTCCCTTAATACAAATCCGTAAGCTTTCTTTAGTGATACAAAACATATGACTTTGCAAGAAAATACTCATGCTAACGAAAGACAAAATAATTGAGTGATCATACATCTTTTGAAACCAACAGAAATTCATGAATAAACAGCATAATAGAGTCATGAATAATGAAGGTTCACTAGTACAGGCCATTAAAGATTTCAAGCAAATTTTTAATCCAAATTCATGAACTTGTTAACATGCCAAATATATAACACTACCAAAGGTTCACAATTGTTCTCATGTAATGGGAAGGAAACAAAAATAAGAATAGTTTCATGCCAATGTGTTTTTTTACATAATTTGAGAGATATTCTAACATAATTTTCAGATAAAACCTAAAGAGACAAAGGAGGATCTAGATTTAAAGCATGCACTAAGGCGTTTCAAAGCTTACAAATCTTTTGGACTAAACATACTTCAAATAACATAATTAGCATAACTAAGAAAATTCATGGTCGCTCTTCAACAAATGCTCACTTTCATGTAATATGCCACCAAAATTCCAAACAAATGTCTAATGCGAATTCATGAATTTATGCCAAATGTACAACATTTCTTGCCAAAGGACTCAAAAAAAAAATCAGCTCTTATGCTATTGGTAAGAAGAGAGAAGGGAGGTTATTTTATGCCAAACTTACTCTTCCAAAGTATAAGAAACAATGCTCTAATTACCATAGGGATTCTCATGTAAAAATAGCGATAAAAACCCTCCAAAACCTGCACCTTTTTCCACAAAACCAGTGAGAAAAGTCCCATAAAAGCTGGAACAATTTTTTACAAAGAAGCTATGAAAGATCCGCCCAAACGCCATAGAGATTTTTATGTAAAACAGTAATAAAACTCTAAAATCTGCACTTTTCTCTTTACCAAAACAGTGAGAAAAGCCCCACAAAAGCTGTAAGAATTTTTACAACAAAGCAATAACAAATCTACCTAAATGCCGTAGGAATTCTTATGTAAAAACAGCAATAACATCTCCAAAATCTGCACTTACTTCTTACCAAAACAGTGAAAAGAATCTCATAAAAGCTGCAGGAATTCTTATAACAAAGCAATGCAAGATCTACCCAAGTTCCATAGTAATTCTCATGCGAAAACAGCCATAAGAACTCTAAAATCTGCACTTGTTTCTTGCCAAAACAGTGAAAAGAATCTTATAAAAGCTGCAGGAATTCTTATAACAAAGCAATGCAAGATCTACCCAAGTTCCATAGTAATTCTCATGCGAAAACAGCCATAAGAACTCTAAAATCTGCACTTGTTTCTTGCCAAAACAGTGAAAAGAATCTTATAAAAGCTGCAGGAATTCTTATAACAAAGCAATACAAGATCTACCCAAGTTCCATAGTAATTCTCATGCGAAAACAGCCATAAGAATCTTTCTAAAAAAAAGAACTCGAAAGTGAATTAATATCCATATGAAGCTTTTAAACATAAGAATGCTACACGATTATTTGCCAACCAATGTTATATCCAACACTTCAAAGCATGTGATTTCCTACACACTGTCACATGAAAGTACCTCCAATATATTGGGAGAGAAAGTGCAAGACAATAAACACATAATGAAAACTCAAATGATGTTAGAATATCCCAAACGAGATGGCCAATACTCATAAAAAAAATGCTTTGTATAACTACATGCTCTATGAGTTATGATCATTGTAGAGCTTAAACTAAAATGACACAACCTTCCTTTAATGGCATTTTGTCCAGCACTAAACAGGCAATGTTTGCGAGATCACATAGAAAATGGTAGCAAGAAAAGCACGTTCCATACATCTACTTGAGTGAGCTCACTCAAATAACCTACACAAGAGGACGATCACTCCTCCGATCAATGGAGTTCAACGATATCATTTACCAATCAAAGAGGTAGTATTTGCTAGTGTCACAAATTTGAAGAATAAGAAAACATCTATGTGAAAAGTTTATAACAACGCCAGATCACTCCACCAACTTAAGTTATGTCAAGAATGCACATGAAAACCCCTTTCTTACCATAGAAATAAATTTCGAAGCAAGGAATCGACATTTCCATCAAGAGAAGAAAACATGATCTCTAACGTGTTGGTCACTCGAAGCTTATGAACCAAACAACCTTGCCACTTTTTCAAGTGTCGTTTCATCAAATACTCGATTAAGTTCACATGCATATTTTAGTAAAAGAAACAACTTAGCCTTCCAAGTTTTGCCATTCAATGAAACTTGACAAGGAAATTTCAATAGCAAAGAGCTCCAAACACTTAATTAGAGAAGCCTCTGTTTTGTTCTTTTTTTTGTTTTGAGGAAAGCTTAACAAACAAAATGATGCATAAACTCATGAAAGGCCAAATAAAGTCTCATATGCTCCTTGAGTTGCCCATCAAACGTCTCAAAAATTCTTTAAAGGAATTTCACCAAATACCTTATATACAAAGTTTATAAAACCATGTAGAACAAGCTATCATAAGAGTCATGATTCACACCTAAATCTCAATTAAAATTCTCTAAATAACTCACCAAAGTCTTATCAAAACTCATATGACAATTCCTCCTCAGATTTTTTTTGATCGGTAAATCTCTAAATGATGCATTGCGGAAACCTTGACATGAAGGACGTTATTGCATAGAGCTTTAATGTAAGCAAAACAACCATGCCTCCTCTTGAGACATTTCATCAAACGATTGGTATGCAAGTATTAAGAAAATGATACAAAACAAATATATGAAAGACATGATTTTCACACCTACTTGATTGAGATTTTCTAAATAATCTAGAGAAAAAACCTTCAAGTTCAATGTAACGATTATCCCATTGGGAAGAAAGAGAAGAAACATACCCATATACACAAGTAACAGAACTTTATTTTTTCAGATTTTGTGAAGGATTCAAACGTAGTTGCCCCATTTTTTTTAAAAAAAAAATCAATGAAAAGAAATAAACAAAGAAGAAGAAGGAAAAGAAGAAGGAAAAGAAGAAGGAAAGGAAGAAGAAGAAGAAGGAAGAAGAAAGAAGTAAAGAAGAGGAAAAAGGAGAGAAAGAAGAAGAAATAGAGAAAAGGAAAAGAAGGAGGGTAGAACACTCACCTGTAAAGGGGAGAGAGGAAGTCGGTCCAAGAGCTGGATTCGGCAGAGCTGCCGTCGGGCAGGGATCTCTCGGCCTGATCTGGAGTTCGCGACTTCAGAGGAACGGGCGGCTGGAGACGGGGCGTCCGACCTAGCTGGGGTTGCTGGGTAAAAAAAAAAAAACGAGAGCCGGAGGGGGAAGGCTCGGGGCGAACAAACAGAGGAAGAGGGAGAGACCGACTTCCTGTCTTGGTCCGAACAGAGAAGAGACCGAGAGGGAGAGGGTGAGAGAGCTGTGTGAAAAATCCAGAGAGAAAGGGAGAGTCGGGCGCGAGAGAAGCAGTCGGGCGTGAGATTGAGAGAGAGAAGAAGTCGTTCGTAATGCCGAAGCTTGGGGTTCTCGCTCTGAGTAAAATCAAGTCCGTCGCCAAAAGAAGAAGCCCGCGCTCTTTGATCCATCGCAGCAGCAGCTCGAAACATGCGAACGAAGCCTGCGATCTGCTTCGTATCGCTGCCCCGTCTGCGAAGAAATCACGAAAATCAGGGGGAGGACTCTGCCGTCTGCCAATTTAATCGGGATCGTTGATTGAGTTTCCTGATCTCGCAATCAATTTTAAATTCATTAGAAAGTGAATTGGAGCTTAATTAAAATTATTTTAAGCTAAATTAGGTCAGATTTGATTTCAAATAAATCACAACTCGGGTCAAATCAAATGAATTTGGGCTCAATGCGGCTCGACAAGGCTGGTTTAATGAAAATTAGACTGAGATTAATGCCAATTAAACTCAAATATTTCTCGACGAGGTTCGCGGACATCGCTCGAGTTTAATTAAACTTAGTCGGGCCTGATTCAACTCGATTCGAGTCGACTCGAGCTTGAATTTGGTTCGACGGGGTTCGATTAAACTGATCGGAGATCCTCGAAGGCGCTCGTACGAAAAACGAGGTCAACATGAGACAACAATTGACATGCAAAACAGGTTGGAAGGAACATAGTCAAGTGATGGTGTTCTGAGGACTACAGTTGGATGATGGTGGTTCGAGGATCATAGTCGGCAGTGATAGAGGTTAGAAGGACAATGGCTTGGCGATTATGGTTCGAGGGATAGTAGTTAGGCATCAAAGGTCGATGGAATGATAGTTGGGCAACAGAGTTTGGATGGACTGTAGTTGGGCGATGTATATCGTAAGGATCGTAGTTAGTGTGTGGTGGAGGTCGAAAGGATAATAGTCGAGTGGTTATGGTCGTAGGATAGCAAGTGTTCATCAACAGTGGTGCTTGGGTGGAGCTCTACAGTTCTTCCTATTATAGAGCTTTCTTGAATCTCTAACTATGGTACAAACCCAGTCCAAAATGTCCCTCTTTATGTAGAGAGTAGAATTTTATTTATAGATTTTGAGAGTGACATGCTGCATAAATATGAAAATGATCTAGAGCAAATTCTAAGTCCTTTTTCAGATGACCCATATTGATTCTCTCGATCCTAGAGCACCCCTTCATAATTTCTGTGTCTAAATGTTGTCAGAATCAAGCAATCTTAGGCTTGTTGGATTTTTCTCATAAATTTGCTCAATTCACGTACTAGCATGTTATACTTGGATATCATTTGGTCACCCAATTAATAATATAAACCTTTCAAGTATGCTTCAAGCCATTGATTTGGGTCCATTTGGGCTAATTGGATCAATTTTATTGTTGTTGGGTGCATCTCATCGATGCGTTAAGTTTGATTACAAGTTTGCTAAAATTGGAGCTCAAATGCTCTCAAATTTAATTTAGAAAGTTTTTAATTCAAATATGTATTGAGATTCTTTCCCGTCAAGGCAATTTTTGGGGATATATCAAACATAACACAATTTTCATTAAAAAAGGTGTAATAATAAAAATAGTTCTTTAATATAATTTGATAGTTAATTTTGTTGAATGCTATAATATTTGCGGTGGTAGACAGAGTTTAACGTTTTAACTATATACGAATATACAACAAACATATACATGAGAGAAGGGCTAGAGTTGTGAGAGACACTAAAGTTTTTATTAGAGAAATATATGAAAGGAACTCAAGGGACCTTGCTCAATTGAAAATATTCAACTAGTATTTGAAATCAATTGTAAATGACCCTTTTGAAGAACATATTACGTGGTTAAAAATGGAAGAGCTCTATGGCATGAGAGCTATTTTTAAGAGATCATTTGTTTATTTGTTTGTTGTGGACCTCCGAAAGAGCACCGCGCAAACGGGTCAATTGGAAGGGACAGATTGGATCGTGCATACGACTAACCATTGAGGATAGAGGCTTTCGCCAACACACCTCGATGGGTAGTAGTATACATGACCTAATTACGGGTTTCCCCCACCCGATGCAAGAGCTCGAATGGGATTTAATAGATGTGGGACCAAGTTTCCCACGGGCGCAAGCCCCTGTGGTTACTTACATCCCAGGCCAGAGCCTGAGAAAACTCTCGATTAAGGATTATACATTATCATCTCCTAAAGTGGGATTGACACATGGGTATAGACTAGGAAATCATATCCAAAAGGAAGAAAAGTCCGAATGGTTGAATCAACATGCATGGCTCATACCAACATTCGGAGGCTCTAGGGTACTAGAGAGAAACTGGAGAAAATCAAAGTCAGACATCTGATTACATGCGTGAGAGAAGGATGGAGGTGGCGTCATCTTGTGACGCGGATAAGTAGGAATTATAGTCCCTGAAAAGAAGGTACTTACCTACTATTTAAGGCATACTACGAGACCGAATGTAGTAGCTTCGAATCCTAAATCTAGATTGGGCTTAGTGTTCTACGAAACACTAAGACCCGTGTCCTAACTAATGCAGTGTAAAACCTGGACTTATCCCGGCCTGGATTGGGGGAGCCAGCTAACCACCTAATTGCTTTAAAATAATGATATCAAGTCATTTATGATAGATGGGTGGGAGGTACAGTTCTTTGAAAATAGGACCGACATCTAGAGAATTTTTTAAGTGGTCCTGGACTTATGTGGGTCAGATGCTCCTAGCTAATGCAATTAAATTTTAATTAAATTGGTTTCTAATGCAATGAATGCTAGTTGAAATGTCAGCTCATGAATGCTTTGAATTTTAAAAAATAGGCTTAATATAAAATAATTTTTAGAAAAGACTGAGTCTCCCTAGGTCCGGCACTTCATCCTCATAGGCTAGATTATCCGGACTCTACCCGCAGGCAGGGAGATGTCTTATTAGAAGGAGAGAGAAGATGCAGTAATATGCATGCGACCCCGGGCGGTTCCGGCGATTCCCTAGGTTCGTTAGGTTTCTATGTTATTTAAAACTTAAATTTTTAGATATTAATTACGAGTAGAAGAATTTTATAGTCCTTAATGAGCCTAATACGATCCAGGCGAAAACAAAAACGACATGCAAGAAAGAAACCTAGAAAAAGTAGGTATTTCTACTGCACAACCAGGTAAGCACATCAATATAAATCCACAAAAATAATCAACTAAATGTCCATATGCAAACTGCCCTTATTACAACCCAGGGTATGCAGAAAATAAAGTGGCCGGGCACCACTGCCAACAACCCGGATTTCTAAGCCTATGACAGACGCCAACAACTTTGAGTGGAATATTGGGTCTTCAAATCTTTAGTCTCTTGGATATCTTCTCCCTGGACTTCTTGGATCTCTCCTCCTTGGACTCCTTAGATCTTTCCTCCTTGGACTCCTTGGATCCGTCGTGGCTTAAATATCCAAACGAAGAGACAATTCCCCCAGTATGGGGGTATTGCCTTTTCTTTTTGGATATCTAAAGCCATCCAGCTCGATCTTCCAAATAGAAGAAGACTCTCCCCTTAGGGATGCCTTCTTCTTTTAGAATCCGAGCTGGATAAGAATATCCCAACTCAAAAGTTGTTTTCACAACTCTTAACAATTATTACAAATAAATTTTACATCAAATGGGAAGCAGTAAATTCTAAAGCCCTGCAATGTTAACCTAATAAAAATCCCAAGCATTTTATATGAAAATAAAAGTGCTAACACCATTGACCTTGTGCCAAGCCATGCTCTTAATTTTGAGGGCTTAGTAGCTCCACCTGTGCAATTATAATTAATTTAGCCCTCATTTTATTTGGGGGGAGCTGAGCAAGCACCTGCATAAAACATTATTAGAAATCATGACATTGCTCCCCCTTTTATTAATTTGAGCATGGCCACCTGCACGGAAGAACATTATATATATATGACGTTCCTAACTTAGGGGTAGATCTAGCGCTCATCACATCACAGAGTGCAATAAATATAAGCAAACACACCAATCATTTTTCAAACAGCATGCATTGAAATCCACGAAAGCTCCGGAACACAGCAGAAAAGTAAAACCCAGCGGCCTAACCTAGATCTAGAAGTGGTGCCATAGCAAACAATTCTATGTGTGTGTAAGGCTAGTGTGGTTTGGATAAATCCTAAGTGGGATAATTAGTTAAAATTGTCTAAAGTTCAGGTCTGTTGTAGGCCAGAAAAATATATTTTAATTGATATTCAAATATTAATGGATTAGAGTCCGTTTTAGTTAGTATAGTTTGTTGATCAATTTTAGGAACTTAGGATGATGATATTTAAAGTTAAAGTTATATTAGCCAATTTTAGGAAGTCCCGGGTCCTCCTAGGAACTAGGCTAAGGGTCCAAAAAATCACTATAAGGAATAGATAAAGTCTGGGTCTCCTATCACCTTAGGAAAATACTAGACCTTAATACGAGTAATTAGACAGGTAGTAGACTGAAATCGGAGTTCTCTAGGCAAAGTTATAAATTTTCTAAGTTTCGGGCTCTAAATGAACTACAATTGACCAAAAAGTTGACTTTCTAATCTAGACCAGTTTCTAGAAACCTAATATTTTTAACAAATACTAGGCCCTAATTGGAGTATAATGCAAGTGAGTTTGCCTAATTTGGAATTTTTTACAATTAGTTATGAATTTTCGAAGTCCAGGGTATTTAAGGGAATTTCTAAATTTCCTAATAAAGGGCTGATTTTATGGTTTTGATCCAAACCAGCTCCAAACTGATTGGAATCACCCCCAAAGGTCAGGAATGACCAGAGAAAGTGTTTCCAAGTGTTTGGAGAAAATTTGGAATTTTTAATAATTTATTAGGGGCAAAATGGTAATTTCCACCTATGGTTAAATTAATGGTCAAGCTAGAGTCAAACTGAGGAGCCCTATTTATCTAAAGTCAAGGGTCAGATTCTGAACAAATCAAGCCATTATGGGTAATTTTTTGACCTAAGGTGCATTTATTGTATTTTTCAGAAGGTCTCGGGGCCCTATTTAACCAGTTAATTAGGGTTAGTTAACTAAGGGGTCTAAAGACTCCTAAAAATCCCTAGAAAATTCTGGGAGGTTTATGATGTCACTAAGTTTAAATGTTGAAGTTTTCATGTTGTTCTGGGATCTATCCTAGCTCCTAGAAAACTTCTAATTTCGCTAGACGGGTCCTTAATTGTTGTCCTTAAGGTGTCACTACGTTACATGGGTTTAAAGTGTTGTTTTGTCTAACCCTCAAGGTAATAAATGCATGGAAGTACAAAAATGAAATAAACACACAATGTCTTTAGATCTAGGAGAGCCTAAGCTAAGTGCTCGTGGTGCGACCTACGCATGCAATCTACGAATAACAAGATAGTACATACACCTAATTAATGAAGGGATTAGTGAATGATTGGGACTCAATCACCCACTAATCCTCTTCCCCATGATTTCTCTTCATATCTAGAACCCATGTCTAAAATTTCATAAGTAGTGGATCTCCCAAGATTAAGGGATTTAATACATAAGTAATTTTAAAATATTTTAAAATACTTACAAATATATAAACCTTTGGAAAATAACATAATTAAAAAATAGATCAATTTATGATAAATACATATAAAGGAGACCCACTGGTCACTCGATCGAGGTTTCGAAACGATTTGAAAGTAATTTGTATCCTGAAAATAATCATTATGCTAATTAAATAATAATTTAATAATCAAATATTGCTCCAAGACATAAATCTGCCAAAACAGCCAAAATCAGGGGCTGGAAAGGGTTTATACGCAAAAATCAAAACGACGAAGATATGATTTTCCAAAGTTTAAACATAATAAAAGAATATTTTAAAATAGTGCTGTTTTACTGTTTTATGGGATAACAGAAAATACAGACATAATTTTTATCTACAAATAGTCTTAAACTATGCAGAATTCAAAACACACCCAAAACAAGGTGCTGTGCATCAAAATCCGACTTAAAACGAGAAAGTTACGCAATTTCAAAGTTTAAAGATAATAATTGAATAGTTTTAAAATAATACTATTGGCTGTTTTGAAAATAACTGCAGACAAGTTCAAAAATTCTAAGTAAAACTAGTTCTAGAATGTGCAGAATCCAAATACGTTCAAATCAAGATGCTGTGCGTCGACAGCGGATTTAAAACGAGGAAGATACAATTTTCTGAAGTTTGAAGCAATAAAAGGGATTTTTAAATAATTAAAAATAAATAATATTTACATGTATATATTAAAATATATAATAATACTAATGATAATAAAAGACAAAACAACAACTTACAATAAAAAAGAAATGATAATTAGTATAATAAATAATTATTAAAATAATAATATAATAATAATTAAACTAAAATAATTATTTAAATAATGTAAAAAGAAAAGGGTTTTGCTGTTTTATTAATAATTAAAAATATATCCACTATTTTTATATTTAAAAAAAAATTTTATAGTGTAGAGAATGAAAATACGAACAAAACAAGGTATTACACGTCAAAAACGGACGAAAAATGGATTTTCTGCGATTTTTGGAAGTTTTCTGAGTTAAAATAAATTTTAAAAATCAATTTTTAATTTAAAAATGGCGGCGGAACACGTGGCGGAAGAGGATTCGTCCCGCGGTTCTCGGCCAATGATTGCGCCGCCGCAATCATTGGCCATGATTGACCAATCATCACGGCGGCGGTCCCGCGGCAACTTAGCCACGTTGGATGTCGCCTCCGTTGTCCGATCCGTGTGGAAAGAGCTCAACGGCTCTGATTGAGCCGGACCGAGAACCAACCGGCGGGATCCAGATCCGGCGTCGTTTCGAACCGCGGAACGACTAGATCCCGACCGCTGATCGCGAGATCAACGGTCGGGATCAAACTCTAACCGATGAAAGCTGTATCCGAAACCCTAATTGATTTTTCGCTTTGTTCTCTCTCGATTCTCAATCAAATCTCACGAAATTTTAAATATAAAACCTAGATGTGAACAGAAATCTTGGGGGACCGTTAGTTTGGCTAATAAACGGCTTTCATGAAAGCTATTTTAGTCTAAGTGTTTTGGACTATCCTAAGAGATTTTAGGATATTTTACCGTTGGATCTTCAAATATTTGACACGGTTGAGCTTGTAGACTGTCCTCGTAAGTTTTCCTAGTTGAAACCACGATAAAACGAGCTCTTGATTGGTGGGATCGAAGCCTTGATCGTCCAAGCCTTCGGGTCGCCGAGATTTCGCCGCCGGCAGGGTCTAACCGTCGGGATTCGATGGGGGAAGATGGAGGAAAGAAGTGAGAGCTTTCACCGAAAGTTTGGAAGCCTGGGGTCGCCTCTCCAAAGAGCAAGAGCCAAAAAGTCCCCCTAAAACCTAATTTTCTTCTATTTAAATCCCCTAACCTATCTTGAACGGCCTAGATCTAATCACCAACTATTTTGGGAGGGAAATAGAGCTAGGAGGCCGTGGTTTTGAATTTCCATGCATTAAGAGCCATTAAACCCATTAATTATGTCTTAAATTCACATAAATAGGTCATATTAACATATTAAAGGCTTGGTTTGACCAAGTCAGAGTTTGACTTGGTCAAACCAGTCAAAATAGATTATTGGGGAAGAGTTCAAGCCATGATATGAATTAGATTTGATTTCAAATGGATTTGGGCTCTTAATGGGCCTAATGGGTCAAAATTGACCCATTAGGACTTGGGTTGACCAAGTCAAAGGTTGACTTGGTCAACTCAGTCCACCATGCCCAGGGGTTTGACAAAATCAAGGTCAACATTTGTTCATACGCCATTAAGAATAATAGACTAAAGATCAAGAAATTTAACATAAATTCCAATGTTGCTGTTGGGAGTTAGAGTTGGTATTGATGGTACGCATCAATCTTATAATAAATTACATGTGTTGACATTATTTGCAAAGGGTAAGTGATGAATTTAGTGGCATTGATATATCCATAAGATTTTAATTAGAAGATTGTAGTTGGGTGATAATGATTAGAGGATTGTATATAATTGATGAAGGTTGAATGGATGTAGTTGGGCGATGAAATTCTGAGGAGCATAGTTTAACAATGATAGTTGGAGTGTAGTCAAACTATAGTGTTCAGAGGATCGTAATTGGGTGACGGTGTTTGAAGGACTATAGTTTGACGACTTTGTTTGAATGATCGTAGTCGAGCAACAGTGATTAGAAGACCATAGTTAGACGATGCCAGTTCAAGGACTATATCGAGCAATGGTGGCCAAAGAACTAAAGTTGGGTGATGGTGGTCAGAAAATCGTAGTAAAAAAGGGGGGTCGGGGACCCATAGTCAAATAATGGTGATCGGAGGGTCGTAATCGAGCAATGTGGGTTTGAGGAGCATAGTCAGGTGATAGTGGTCAGCAGGATCATAGTGGACGACCATAATTGATAGTGATCATCAAACTATAGTTGAGCAATGGTGTTAGAGGACCATACTCGGGCAATATAAGTTGAAATGATTATAGTCGAGAGATGGAGGTTGGAGTCCCATATCCTAGCGATGATAGTGTCATAGTGTTCAGAAAATTGTAATCGGGTAATGGAGGCTGAAGACATATAATCTAATGATAGTAGTCAGACACCCAAACTTGGCCAATGGTGGACATTAGTTTGAGGACAATAGTTAGGAAATAGAGTTAAAAGGAACATAGTTGTGTGAAGGTGGTTAGAACGATCATAGTTGGGCAACATGGTCAAATGACCATAGTCGAGTGACATAGGTTGGAAAGCTTAGTTAGATAATGGTGATAAAAAAGAGCACAGTCGGACTATGTTGGTCAGAGACTCATTATTGAATAATAGTGTTGTAGGCCCATATTCGAGTGATGATCTGATGATGACAATCAAACATTGTTCATATAGCAACAATTAGGCAGTGTTCTGACAACGATAATCTAGTTGTAGTTGGTATTCCAAGATGGCTAATGGGTAGCAGTCGAACGAGATGGTCAGACAATGGCTCAATGTTGGTGCTTGAGTGGAGCTCTCTTGAATCTCATAACAAGCTTCAAGCTCGAGCTCCCCCCTTTATGTAGAGAGTGAGTGTAGTATTTATATATTATTGAGGGGTGATATACCACATAAATATAATAAAAATTTAGAACACTCCATCAGACAGCTCATATTTGTTCCATCGATTATAGATTATTTTTTATTATTTAAATACCTTAATGATGTTGGGAATAAATGATCCATGGCTCATTGGATTCATCTCTAAGTTGAAATGCTCAATTATACTAATCATGTGAGATTTGAAACTTTGGTCATCTAATTAATGCCCTAAAATTTCCAATTATATTTCAAGTACTCAATTTGGATCCATGCAGTCTCGAACCACTTTAGGTATTGTTAGATTCGTCTGATCAGGACGTTCAATTCACAATCTTCAAATGGTCCTGATTTTAATTTTGAAGCTTCTAATTCAAATATGCATCTAAATTTATGTTCGATCAAAATGATTTTCGATAACATATCAAATTTCATGTTTAAATGCATTATAAAATTGTGCTAAAAATTTTACACTAATGATAATACTTAGGCAATATAGAAGCATTTGAATTTTGGATTTCCCATTTTGTTATCGATAAATTTTATTAAAATTTATTGATGTGGTCGAATGAAAAAAAAAAACATAAAGAGGAAGTCTTCCACCATCGGCAGTTGGTTGAGAATTGTTAATCCCAACGCGTTCGACGTACAAATTCTTATTTAAAATTGAGATAAATTTTCTTAATAGAATTAAAAAAAAAAAAACTGTTTTTTTAAGGGATGTTTTAGACCGATTAGATAAATTCACACTTACATATGATTCAAATTCAAAATCTCTTGATTGATAGCTAAAGCTCCCAACCAATAAATCAAGAAGAACTGCCTAAAACAAAATCATTTGCTGATATCGACGCCGTTCGAATCAAGCCATGAATTCAGTATAGAATTCAAACTCAAGATCCTTTCATTAGCATTATTTTTGGGATATTTAGATCAATTAAGACAAATTTGTATACATATCACAGACACAAGATTCAAATCTAAGATATCTTAATTGATCGTCGAAGCTCTTAGCTAAAAAAATTGTCTTTTTTAGGGATATTTAAGCTAATTAAAACAAACTCACACATACAATACTTAAAGACTTTTTGGTTGATAGTCAAAGCTCTCAACCAACATATCAAGATGAAATGCCTTATAAAAAAAAACTTCACCTAAATCGGTGTTCAAATCAAGCCATAAATTCAATATAGAATTTCATATGAGACGGCCTTTCATCAGTATTTTGTTTTTGATAGTTATATCAATTAGGTAAATTTATACACACGTCACATACATAAGATTCGAACCTAAAACCTCTTAATTGATAATAAAAAATCTCAACAAGTAGATCAAGAACAGTTCAATTTCGACTTCGTTTGGAACAACTTTCTTACTGCTTTTTAAATCAGTTTATGAGTACTTTTTTTTCCTAAAAAACTGCTTTAAAAAACCATAAAAAAAAAAACAGTCCCAAACGAAGCCCATCCGCATTCACCCGGTCAAGGAAATAGACTGTTACCAACTCAACTTGATTAGATAAATCGTTAGATTTGAGACGGCGTTATCTCTGTTAATGATATTCTCCTCAGGTTACTAATGCAATGCGGTGGCATCGGTGAGTTTGAATTCGAAAACGTGAATCAGGTTCGAATCAGGTGCTGTTTCAACACGGTTGGCATCAAATTTGAACCGTTAGTTAAATCATATTCGAAATTGTTTTTCTTCGTTATCAATTTGATTTTTTTGTTCAGATGATTTATTGGAAGTAAATACTCAGATCTTAATAAATTTGAAAAATTGGTCCATTTTATTTGAATTTTGCTTACTCAATGTTGTTAAAAAAATATAATCTCCATAAGATTTGATATTGTTTATTCATATGTCATCTAAATTTGATATAATCAAGCATTAATTTTGATTAATATTTAAATTGAAAATTTTTTAAATCAAATTTATTATCTTTTGAGCTTTGATTTCAACAAATTTAGTCTCGACGTGACAAATATTTTGATACCAAAAGTGGCACGATCCGACTCCAAATGAATCTTCAAATCTTGCAGGTTTATAATCAGATCGAGCATTTTAATAACACAAATCCAAAGAACTTAACATGGTTCAATTTTGACATCATTAATGCACTTAATTAATGAAAGAATGATATATGAATAAAAGAATCAATATGAGTGGTCTGATTGACCATTCATGATTTTGACGATATTTGTGGTGCATGCTATTCTAATTAATTATAAACCCACTCTCTACATGAATTGGGGACTTGAGTTTTGATAGAGCTTAGAGGCTTGAAGAATCTTGATACTTCATTAGACCACTGCCCAACTTCTATCGAAGAACTAGTGCTCAAATATCGTCGTCGGACCTCCACCTTCCAACCACCAACTATTGTCTCCTGACAATCGTTACCCAACCACAATTCTCTTAATATCGTCGCCAAATTATGGTCTTATGACCATTATACCCAAAATAGGATCTTCTGCTCGACTACGATCCAAATGATCATTAAATCAATATGCATAGTAAATGAGTAATATGAACACATGTCAGTGATCAAATCATAGCATTATTGAATCACTGCAAAAAAGTAAAACTCACACACAGTAGCAGTAAAGTCTATAAAGCAGTAAAATAGTGCAGTATGAAAACCAATAATATAATACAATAAAGAAGCCAATAAACCGATCTAGATGTCAAATCTATAATATAGTCATCGTATAAGAACTATCATCAGTTGGGATTTGTGTAAAGTGGTAAAACCAAATCATCCATAAAGACTATCAGAATTATAATTGTATAAGAGTAAAAACATAATGCTCAACCATTCGATTTTAGTATTATTATAGTATCATAATAACATGTTCAATATGAATTAACTAGTAAACAATGTAGTGAATCAATAATAGTGGTGATGTAGTAACAATATACAAGTAGTAATATCATTAACTGTATCAGTAATATGGTCAATGGGTAACAATAATGGTGTTCATATTAATATCAATAAAATCAGTGACAATAATAGTAAATTCGTACAATGAATCGTAAAGTCATACAATAATAATAAATCGATAACATGCGTTTCAATAATCATATTAAATAAGAAAGAAGTCCTGTCTTAATTGATATTTTTTCAGTATCATATTAGTATCAATAAAATGTTAGCTCAGTAAACAAAGTCGTCACTATTTGCCCGTTGGCATAGTAGTAACTCATTATAACTTCCAATTGATGAATCATTGTATCAGAAATAGTACTAAACCATCATATTTAAAAGAAAGCTCATCGGTCCACCATCCTGTACATGTCACTCAATCTTCAACCGATGGATCAACTAGTTTTTACTTGTCTTTCTCTAATACACATATTATTATATTATTATTATAACATTAATAATGACCAGCTATCTCAATCATGTGCAAACATTTATTTCCAATACATTATAGTAAAAAAAGAATAATACGGCTAAATTCAAAAAATGCCAAAATATTCTAACGATAGACAACAAAAAATCCTACTCAGCAAAAATTTATACTTTTTAAAAATTAACTAAATTATCATAGATCTTATATAATAATATTCTTAAGCTTTAATTGAACTATAACACTATTTTTAGATATCAAAATAATACTATGAATTAAAAAAATTACTATTTTTTTCAAAATCATATGGTAAAATAAATTTTAAATAAATATTCAAAATGTTCATAATCTTAATATTTATAGTATATAAAACATGATGAAAGTCTTAAAAATTAAAAAAATATCATCATTTTTCGATAATGAAATTACAAATTTGATTGAAAAAATTCCAAAAAGATCAAATTATTAATGAAATTAGAAGTTGGATTATGCTCCTTATAACTAGAAGAGTAAATTTCACAATAGGGATGGCTGGCAAAAAATCGCTCCACCTCCAAATCTAAACTTTTATTTTCTTTCTCAAATTTTTTCTAAAATTCATTTTCAATTTTATGTTAACGGAAATTAGGAAATGAGAAAAAAAAGCTTTTAAATGATTAAAAATGGAATAATATATTTATAATAAAAAAGTAATATAGTATAAATATAATCAACTTTTAGTATAAAATTTATATAAATTCTTTTGGGGCATTAAAAATTATATAAAAATATTTATAAAATAGTTCAATTTATTTAGAAAATTATGATCAAATTAGTTTTAATCCTTGGTTGGTTCCATTTTCAAAAAGATAAGTGCATGTCCCTTTATCTTTTGAGATGAATATTATATTCCTTATGCTAATTTTGATTATGAAAATAAATCTTGTTTATATTATTGAATTGTTTGTGAAATATTAGTATGACTTTTGAGATAGTATGATGTTAGCTATACAGATTTGATTAAAGAAACATAAACTGCAAATCTATCGGTATAATTTATTTCTCCAGAATGCACACTGAACCATGAAACCAACTTTTGAACACATGCAAATGCTCACATGCACATAGAATATTCCTAGACATTTGAAGGGTTTAAATGCATAAATTTAACATATTACCTTGAATCAGATCAGGCTGAAGTGGATTCGAACAGTGTACTGATTTGCAAGTATTACATAAACATTATCGTGTATTTATCAATTATAAGAACATGTATCCAGTGATGTTAACATGTGGATCATTTTAATATTGTGAAATGTAGTATGTATACTCATGTCAAAATATAAGCCATGTTAGATGAACTACAACAAATGCATGTTATATCATATTAGATGAAACATATGTAATTATTCGAAACCATTTCTTATGTTTCTTTATTATGATTATTTAAAATAAAATGTTGTATATGCAAAACTACCCATTAAAATCTTAATATGATATCAAAACACTTAGAATAAAAATATTTACAACATTTTAAAAGCTATATGATAAAAGTTTGCTAGATCAGGAGATAATGCATTTTTATTAAATTTAGGAGAGATAAAAAGAAAAAATTAAAATTATTGAAAATAGAAGTAGGGTTAATATCTTCTACCACGATTATAATAACTTTGTTAACAAGGATGAAAATCAATATTTTTACCCTTACATGAACTCTCTCTCCCTTCTCTCCTTCTCTTCCCCAGCTATGAATCCCAAAACGTGTCTAAGGGGAATGGAGTTTGGGTATTAAAATGAGATAGCACATTTAGATATTATTAAAAAAAAAAAACATTTACATTGACCTAATGTCACAGCGCTTCAAACCTCAGCACCACAACGCTAACTTTGATTGTTGTAAAATAAAAAAGACGGCCTTGCAATGCCAAAGTCCAAGGCTGCTGCATCGATCAATCCAAAACTCAGAAGATAGAGAGGGCAGCGTTGCTGTGCTCCCATCGAAAATTTCATCTATGTAAGATATACAATCAATTTTTAAATTAGGTAATTAGAAGTTATTTAATTAATTAAAATTTTGATCATTATAAAAACCTCACCTCAGATTAAACGCACCTGCTTAGAGATTATTAGAGAAAGGAGGTTTTGGTAAAAAGGAACATTGTGCAACTCATTATGCAAATATCCACTTAACTTTTGAGCGATTATTTTGAGTAATATTCCTATAATAGGAAGAGTAACTTGATCAAATATAAACTTTTTTGTATATTTCGTTAAATAAAATAAAAAGAAAAATTTACATATATACCACAAAATTTTCATGTATTTATATGTCCACCAACTAAACTTTGATATTTTAGTGTCTCAATTATATACAAATGTATATTTTTTTATTTCATTATAAAAATATATATATTTTGATCGCGAAGTAGCAGCGGTAAAGCGCCGCTGGCAGGCGAACTTCATCGACGAAGCGAGGCTGTGCCTTCCGGCGAAGTCCGTCTACAGCAAGCTCGGTAAGGGGGAGGTTAACGATGTAGCCAATTTTTTTTTTTAATTTTTTTACTATGTAGCCCAACTTCCCTGAAATCTAAATATGCATGCAGTTCTGATAGAACTCGTATCGACGGAAGTTCTTTAAAAAGAAATCTGAATCATCGGAGAAAGGTAGAGTGGAGATGGTGGTAGATTTCAAAGGTAAGCCAGCCTTCTTCGGCTATCGTATGCCGGCGGAGTGGGAACCACATCAGCAATGCTGGATCGGTTGGCCTGTGAGTTTTCCCGGTATCCCTTGTTCTATCTTTCAAAGCAAAGTAAAAGCAGAAAAGTTGTTCTATCAACTTGATGTACTTTGAAATTCTCTGTTGCTATTCTGATTCTGGTTCATTGCTTTATTCGAACTGATCCTGTTTTGACGATTTCAGCCTCTTTTTTAAGCATCGTGGGCTTTTTTCTGTTCTCTATTTGAACCGGAATAATAGGTTTTGTTCGGGCTAGCTTGGAGATGCTTCCTTATGATTATTGAAGTGGGTGGTTCTAGCTGAAGTAATTTAATACTTTTTTTTTCCTTTTCTTTTGCTAGGGTGAGATTCGTTGTTAACGCTTTACCGAAAAAGGGAGGGAGAATTTTCTGTAGTTACAACCCCTATGGTTTTGTTATCTAGATTCAATGGCTGAAGTGATCAATCTAATAATTGTTTTTCTTCTTATTTTAGTTCGACTCTATTCACTGCAAGGTAAGGGATTTGACAAGATGCTCTTTAATTTTTCTTGCTTGTCATGGATGGGAAGGGAGCTGTTGTCTGGAGAATATTCTTACAATCTGATCAGGAATTAAGAGAGGAAAAGAAATGATTAGTCATTGTTAAAATTTTATTTAAGCGAATTCCACTTTTTACTCGTTTTGGGATCTCCAAATAGAAGAAGAATTTCTTTTCTTTTAAAAATTCTCAGTCAAAAGAAAGTATTTATTTATTTATTTGTAATTTTTTTCTTTTACCGAATTCTATCTCCTAATAAGAGTGTAAGCCGTGCTTAGGAATGGCTCTGATGTACTGATGTTAATGGAACACCGATGTTTACCTCAGCAGTGTATCTTCAAATTTAAGCCTCCTACCTTGAATGTATAAAGCAAAGAATGAAAAATTGAATCTAGGATGTGGAAGCTCTTAATTCATATTATTTTCCCCTTGGGATGATATTTGGAGTTACCTCCGGTTATGATGAGCCTGTGAAATTGAATTTCGCTGGAGTATTATTGGGGACCGACATCTCTTAAAATTTCCCAATTTTTTAATTTTTAGTTTCATTCTGCTAGTTTTGCTGGGTAGAAGGTTTGTACTGCAGCTGTATGTTGTATTATATACTTGAAGCTTTTGAGATTAAGGTTTCGTTTGGGACGGTTTTCTTACTACTTTTTAAAGTATCTTTCTAGTATAAAAATTAAAATATTTGTACTAGGAAGCTGCTGCAAGAAGCAGTAAAAAAACTGTCCCAAATGAAGTCTAACTCTATAGAGTTTGGTCATGATTGAAATATAAGGAAATTTGGGAGGAAGAACTACCAAACATAAAAAATATTTGAGTAGTACAAGTTGCTTTCGGTTTTTTGGAGAAGGGTTATTGGAAAAGGGTGGAGGTAGGACAAGTATGCTGAACTGCAGTGAACATCATTAGAAATTGTGATAGTGTTAACCCTTCTCAAAGATTTATTATGTCAATTTTTTGAAAGATGTATTCCTTCTATGATTTAAGCGGAATTGGATGATTCGCCTAAGAATTAACAAAACTTTTCGTTCATATATGAAGGTTTTTATTTCTCATTTCCCTCTTATATTTTGTTTAAACATGAAATATAATGCCAATAATGAGGGCATGCGACATTTTTTTTTTTTTTCATAAGATGACCCTTAAGTTAAAGCGCTAGACAATGATGAGGGAATGAACATGCTACAGTAATGATCGTGCCAGCTCCCTTCTTCAAAGCATTAAGAAATTATGTTTTACTTGAGTGGAAAGGTAGTTACTAATGCTCATTTCAGATTGTTTATTTTTTCATGATGATACTTAGAAATAAATATGAGGAACAATAGTCATTGGAGAAACATGGATATACATTAGAAGACACGATAGATCAAGTATAGTTGCAAGAGATTCAAGTTGTCATGTCGTAAATCTTGAGGAAGAAGAGCATGAATTAAAAAGAGGATGAGATGGATGGCTGAAAATATAATGATGGAGAAGATAGCTTGAATGATGATGAAGACGGAGGAGATAGCTGAGAAGATTAGATTACTGCTAGGCCATGCATGCAAACTTAGACAATATATTGTTTAACTTATTTAAGCACTACTTTTTTCTACTCTGCTAAAATAATTTATTTAACAAAATTTTGTAACATGGAATGGAAAAACTTCAAATTTTATTGGTTAGTATTCATCCTATTTCAGGAAAGACCAGATAACTGGAGGGAGGATGCTTATTATGGTCAACGTTTGTATGCTAATGTTGCAAGCGCAATTTCGGAGTTTGAGCCTGTTACACTGTGTGTGAGTGCTTCTCAGGTTAGAGCACTCCACATTTTAGTTATTGAAGTTGTTTCATGGTTAAATATTGGGTATCTTGTCAGTTCCACCCTCTATAATCCTTTCACTGTCTTCCACACCTGTTCATGATTCAGTACACCAAGGCTGCTGATTTGCACAAGGACAAACCTAATGTTCGAGTTGTAGAAATGAGCATGAATGATGCCTGGTTTCGAGATATTGGACCAACTGTGAGATTCTTCATTCCTCTTGTTTTCTAACTTTGTTCAAAACTTCTTTTGTAGGAATTTTAATTTGACAATTCTGTAGAATAGTTTGTTATCTCTGACAGCCACACGCAGTCAGGGCACCCAAAATATCAAGTTGCTGGCATAGATTGGAACTTCAATTCCTGGGGTGGTATGTACTAAATATTGCACAAAATTTGTTTTATCTTATGTCTTATATGAATATGGAATAATATGACTGAAAAAGAATTATGTCATTTGAAAGAAAATACAGATGCTATAAATGATTTTTCATATGGTGTCTATAGAGCGAGCATTTTCTTATTGACTATTTTCTTATTGAAATTGACTATTTTCTTATTAGAAAATTAAATCGTTTAGATTGCAAAGATTGTAAAGTTATTCCGAGTGAAAATTTATGTACCCAACATCGATTATTAGTTTTGGACTTTAAGATAAATGACATAAAATAAAAAATAAAGTAAAACAATTTTCTAGGATTAAATGGGGGCATTTAAAGAATATTAACAAAAATATTTTTGGAAATAAGATTTTAGATCTTAAGATTTTGTCTGTGCATGAGGATGCTAATATTATGTGGGAAAAAGTGGCTAGTGATATTAAGAATATTGCAAAAGATGTCCTTGGAGTATCAAAGGGAAAAGCTCCAAATAGTAAAAATAGTTGGTGGTGGAATCCTAATGTGCAAGAAAAAATTAAAAATAAGAAGCTTTATTATAAAAATTGATTTAATTTTAAAAATTTTGATAATTGGGAAATATATAAAGTGGCTCGTAAGGATGCTAAAAAAGCAATATGCGATGCAAAGGCATTAGCTTTTAGTGATTTATATAATATATTAGATACTAAAGATGGAGAAAGATATATGTATAAGTTAGCCAAACAAAGAGATAGGAGTAGTAAGGATTTAGTTCAAGTGAAGTGTATTAAAAATGAAGATAAAAAAATATTTTTCTTAAAAGATGATATTCAACAAAGATGGATCAGATATTTTGCTAAACTTTTTAATGAAGATTGTGAAAATAAGATTGACTATAGTGACCTTAGCACCCTAGATGAAAATAAAGATTTATGTTTTTATCGGCGTATTAGTAAAACTGAAGTTAGAGAGGCTTTAAAGAAAATGAAGGGTGGAAAAGCTGTTGAACCTAATGATATTCCAATAGAGGTGTGGAAATGCTTAGGAGATGAAGGAATTTCATGGCTTACTAAAATTTTTAATACTATTTTGAAGACTAAGAAGATGCCAGATGAGTGGAGAATGAGTGTGTTAATTCCTATTTTTAAGAATAAAGGTGATGCACAAGATTGTGCGAATTATAGAGGTATTATGTTAATATGTCATACTTTAAAACTATAGGAGCGAGTTATGGAGCATAGGTTGCGGCGTGATACTAATGTTTCTCAAAATCAATTTGGATTCATGCCGGGTAGGTCGACTATGGAAGCCATACATTTATTAAGATGTTTGATGGAGAAATATAGAGAAAATAAGGAGGATCTACATATGATATTTATTGATTTAGAAAAAGCATATGATAAAGTTCCAAGGGAAGTGCTATGGAGAGTTCTTGAAAAGAAAGGAGTCAATAATGCTTATATTCAAATCATTAAAGATATGTATGCAGGAGCTATTACTTGTGTTCAAACACAAGGTGGATTGACCAAGTATTTCCCTATTTCGGTTGGGTTACATCAATGATCAGCCTTAAGCCCATATCTTTTTGCTTTAGTCATGGATGTTCTCACTAGACATTTGCAAGAGGATGTACCTTGGTGTATGCTTTTTGCTGATGATATTCTTCTTGTTGATAAGACTAGAGAGGGAGTTGAAGGTAAACTTGAATTATGGAGGTCAACCATAGAGTCTAAAGGTTTTCGCTTGAGTAGATCTAAAACGGAATATATGGAGTGTAATTTTAGTAGTAATAGACCTAGTGAGGGGATTGTGACTTTGGGCGATCAAGTCATTAATAAGAGTACACGTTTTAGATATCTTGGATCTATTGTTCAGAGTGATGGTGAAATAGATGGGGATATTATCAGCAGAATTCAAGTTGGATGGTTGAAGTGGAGGAATGCATCGGGCTTGTTATGTGATAGAAATGTACCCCTCAAACTTAAGGGAAAATTCTATAAGATGGTAGTGAGGCCTGCAATGCTTTATGGTGCCGAATGTTGGCCTTTAAAAGAGAAGCATAATACTAAGTTAAGTGTGGCAGAGATGAGGATGCTTAGGTAGATGAGTGGCTTTACCCTTAGAGATAGGATACGAAATGAGCATATACGTGAAAAGGTTGGAGTAGCTCCAGTAGAAGATAAGATTAGAGAAAGTCACCTTAGATGGTTTGGTCACATAAAACGGCGGCCTTGCGATGACCCGGTTAGGAGAGTAGAGGTATTAGATTTGACTTATGTTAAGAAAAGTAGAGGTAGACCTAAAAAGACTTGGTTAGAAAATATTAGGAATGACCTTTCTTTATTAGATTTAAACGAGAATTTGACTTTTAATAGGACACAATGGAGAAAAAGGATTCATGTAGCCGACCCCACGTAGTGGGATAAAGGCTTGTTGTTGTTGTTGTTGTTGTTGTCTATAGAACGAGCATCTTATTGTGTGAAAGGATGCCATGTATGTCCCTGGCAGCAAGTATCTTAGTAAATACAACTCAATTGAATATTAAACTCGTTGAATTTTCTTGGTACTAACTTTGTTTCTTATGTTTTGATGTAAATCTTATTCTCGGTTCAACTAATCTGAATGCTTGAAATCCTTACAGCTAAAAACTTTCCTCATAACACCATACAAAGCCTATTCTTATGCTTTGATTTAAGCATGTATGTCTCCTTTAGGCTTTCATATAAATCAATTTTATTTCCCACCTTATTATATTTAGTTGATCACTCTATACTCTTCCACACATTTCTTTGCCATCTTCTCTAGTCACATAATGTATCGACAGATGATCTAAATTCCCGTTCTTTGCAGTTGAAGTGTATATAAATTCAGTGTTCATTATCTAAGTTGGATATTCTATTATGTTGTTTCAGCAGAAGAATACTTTTAGAGTGTTTGTTGAGGGGTTGAAAGCTCACATGCTTATCACAGGTTTGGAACTATGGTGCTGGAATTCTTGTGACTAACTACATAGGGGGATGCTGGTGGTTGTGGTTTTCAAAGCAAGCTTAAGTTCATAACTAGCAGTACATAATTAATCTTCCTGCGGATTTGCTTTTTAGGATTGTTTATAAACTTGATCCTTATGGTCTCAGTTCCAATATTATCATTCATGAGTTCTACATATGTCCCGCAGTTATCCTTTTATTTATTGGTATCAAAGAGATTAAAATTGGAAACCCTTGGATGTGACACTATATTAAAGCTTAGTGGTCATGTTGCCTGGAAGTTTGTGATACCATGTTGAGCTTCTAAGTTGCAGCTTGGAGAAATATCGTCAAATTTCATAATAAGGATGTTAAAAATCTATTGTATCATTAAAATAAAGGGAAAAAGAAAAAGATAAGGGATGTAACGTCATAGTTTGCAATTTCATTGCTGTTTTTTTCTTTCTTTTCTGACCCATTAGTACCTCTCTTATATCTTATTTGAGCTCTTATGTTTTTGATGTAGAACGGGGTAGGAGAATTTAATCTTAGGAGAAATTCAACCAGCAGTATGTTCAAATACCAATTCTCCCCAAAGAGAATCAACGAAATATGGAATTCACTTGATGATGCTTTCAAAATTCTGAGAATAACTCTCAGGAAACTTGAGATAGTTCAGTTTTTCTTCTCAAAATCTGAGAAGAAAATGAGCTCTCAAGGTAGGGAGGATGGGTTGGAAGGGATAATAGGAGTTTAGCCGTGAATAGGAGTAGAAGGCTGAATATGATTTCCTTCACAAGCTCTGGCCTAGAGAGGTCTTCTCAAGCAGGTAGGCAAGGGGGGAGGGGTAGTGATGGGAGACAGCTCACGGGATTGATAAACGGTGGAGATTTTCCAATTAATTCCTGTAGGAATTAATGAAATTCGAAACATCTGGGGAAGTGGTGAGCTGAGAGGTAAATTAGGAAATAAAATTAAAATCCTAAGCCGTTACGTGAAGAATGGGAGGGAAATCTGAGAGGAAATCCTCATTTCCTCTCTCAGATTTTCAAATTTGGAATAAAAGCTGAACTGACGTTGAGAGGGGAGGTATTTGGGAAGTAATTAAGGGGTGATGAGGTGGCAATTAGAGAGAGAGACAATGGGGGTGAGGTGGCCGGCCATAAGGAGAGAGAAAGGGGCTTGGTAATGAATAAAATGGGGCCCACAAATTAAAGCAGATTTAATAAAATTTGACCGGAATTCTCAGGTTTCAAATATGAGGGAAGTTTCCTAAAGCAAGACAATCAATTAAACTTAATTTAAATTTCAAATTGAGATTGGATTACAATTAAGGAGATTGCCTAAAATTAAGGATTTAATTTAGGAAAGTCAATTATGTCTCATGGGGAGATTTGAAATTTCAAATTTCAAATCCCATGGAGGGAGGCCGGCGGTTAGAAGATTTTCGGGTGAAGTGGCCGGCGCCTTATGATGGAAAAGGAGACGACGATGGGGGACGTAGGTAGAGGATGACGCAACAAGAAGGAACCAAAGAAAAACAAAGAAAGAAAATAAAAATGATAGAAACCGCGAGCCTTTGACTCTTCCGAAGACTGACGGGTGATTCGTTTTCCCTTGTCCAAGGGACTTCAAATCACGAGCCCGGACCCATCCTGCGGCTGGTGACAACTCTCGATTTCTCTCATAGAAATCTCACTTTCGTCCTCTCTCAAGAAGAACACAAGTGTGGAAAACACAAAATTTTCATATCAAATTAACCATCCTCTTACAATAGCTTAAGGCCCTTATTTATAGGCCATATCATGAGAAAAATAGAAAATTACAAAAATGCCCCTTGGGCAATAACACTCAAATAAACTAACCTAGGGGTAGAACTGGAAATAACATAAAAATAGCTAAAATTCATAAAATCTAATTTAAATAACAATTTAAATTGGAACCGTCGATTTACGACGCCTCCTGTGATAGATGCGCCAGATCTTCGTGCCGATGTCCGCATCAGTTTTACTCTAAGATGATAAAAAATTCTTGCATTATTTTATCATTTGTGATTGATTCTTTTAAAGAGTTGGTTAAGAATTCAGTGATAGATTGAAGTTAACTACATGTGTGAAGGAATACCAGTCTCACTTTTGTTCTTAGTAAACCTTTGATGCGGGAGAAGCTACTGTTTCAAGTATCATTTGTTTTCGGAGCTATTTTATGTGTCTGGTTTTCTTCTGGTGTCTAATTTCTCTTCTCGCATATTCTAATTCTCCACAGGATGATTTTCAAGGCAGCCTTTATACTCAAAATTTTCAGTGCACGCGTGCTAATTATTTGAAGGTTTTACTGACCTCATTATTGTTTTATAGGATCTGATGGTTGTTATAGTGACTGGAGTCTTGATATTCTTGTTGCACGCAAGGTCAGTAAAGCACTGTTTTAGTTATTTCTAGTCTGCATTCTTGTAATATGATATGCTTTATAGTTTTTTTATAGATTCTATCCTTGGAGAGGCTTCCCAGATTTTCACATCAGATGATTCTTGAAGGTGGAAGCATTCATGTGGATGGAGAAGGTTTTTTTTTTCATACTTGCTACCCTAATGTCTGTTAAACTACACTTCAAATTATTATTGCTTATCTTTTTTTTAATCATCTTAAGTGTATCTTTAAAGGATTTGGTGATGTTTGTATCCTTTTAAAAGATTTTGTTGTTTTGTATGCATTTAGAATAACTAAGATAGACCAATTATTAATATAAATTCATATAAATACATTTATAACATTGTTTGGCATGGAATTGTATCAGGGATGTCTAAGTTAAACCAATAACATCTACCTCCGTTTGTTGGACAACTTTTGACTATTCACAGCTCTTTGATGCTCTTATTGAGAACCATTGAGTGGATGAAAAATCGATTGTGGATTTTTCACCATCTTGAACTTATCTTTAAACTTCAAAGGCTCAAAACATTTTGATTCACCAACTTGAGCTCATCTTTAAAATGCCAAATCCAAGCAGGCCTACTGAAAACAGTCATCATGATTTAGCTAGTGACTGAATAACTTATAGAGCATTTGAAAAACCCATTAGATAACACCACGCAAAGTTTGCTATCATCAAATCACTAATGCTTCCATATGAGCCACATTGGCTTATGGGGTCAACATGTTCCATAGTATTTATTGCTTCCATTATGATAGTGCTTTGCCTATTCCATTACTGTTAATAAATCCCTTCTCCATAGTGTGATCACTGTTCATCTCTTTACCCTACCATATCTACTTCCACCTAGTCCATAAGATAAATCAATGCACCTATCATCCTCATCAAATACTTCCACAACAATTTTCTTCCTCTTCCTACTCGGTATTGCCGTGTATTAATTTTTTGACAATCACCATCATCTACTCACTGTTATGAGGACCAAACTGCAATGGGGAGCTCTCATTTCTTTCTTCTTCCTTCTCTCTCTTGATTTCTAGTGTGAGGAATTCCCAATGGTGGGAGGTGGCCCTAGGTCACCTCCTTCCTACTCCATTGGTAGGGTAGAAGGAATACACCTTCTGGTAACTATTGGAAGGTGCTCGAAGTTGGTTGCTCTGTACTTGAGGAGCTTGATAGTGGCTGTAGTCACAATGAGCAAGGATGATTGATTCGTGCTCCGTCCGCCATGACTGGAACTTCACGGGATAAATCAAAGGATTTTTGGCCTGTCTTTGGATCGCATGGATATGTTTTGAATGCAGCTTGCATTCCTAGATTGGGTGATGCTCCTGCTACCAGCATAGCAGGTATGTTTGACTCTGTCAAAGCTGAACGAGAGAAATGAAATTCTCTTCCCATGAAGAGGAACGATGGTGGCCGCGTATCACCCCAAAGAAATGTCAATCAAGCCTCCATTCTTCATGTGTCGGCGGCTACGTCACAAGAAAAGATTGCCATAGATATAGTTGGGCTCAAATCACAACCTGAAATAGACACTTCTGTTCGAATGGCCTGCGATTGAAATGCACAGGAACTCAAACATAGCAGCTTGAGTGATGAAATGTTCACTAGCGACGCTGTTAGCGAAGACAATGAGGACATGTTAGAGAGTGATTGTGGGCTCCGAAAATTCGGCCCCGGCCTTCGCTCGCTTTTCTTATTCGACGAGGGAGTTTTAACGAACTAAGTTCCGAGGTAAATTTTGGAAGGCAGATGGGTTTGTAGATAAGACACTACCCAGAGATTTCACCCTCATTTTATGAGGACTTTATGATCTGAGTTCTGGTTTCTTATAGGCGCAAGCCCCTATAGTTAATTACCCCTCCCGATCACGAGAGAGAACTTTCGATTAAGGCTAGTCGTCAATCAGATACGTATAGAATACGTGTTATCTGGCATATAGTAGCAACAATGGATTTAGGTATTGAGGATTGGAAGTTTGATTTGGATTTGGATATTTGGAAATGTTTGAAAAGTTTGATATTTAAAGTAGAAATTGCACCATCTAGCACTTAAAGCGGATGGTGGGGGAATGGATGATGGACCCGATCAAGATCCCATGGTTCCGTCGTCCCGGGCCATCGTGGTCCCTGGTCTACTTAGTCAGAGGAGGTAGTCGACCCAACCTGACAGAAGGATCCTTGTCGGCAGCCATGGGTTGCTTCGTCCAAGGGGACCTTGTAGACCTGGGGTGAATGTTTGTCTAAGGGGACAAATTTGAATCCACCTTAGCTAACAGAGGGCTTTGTGCCCTATCGATCATATCCTATTGATTCATATCTCAAGGATTTAACGCCATTAAGGAGCGTATTGGCTCTGGCCATAACCGCTATCCAGGGTGCCATTTGGCGGCAAAACCACTCGGTTCAGAGGGTCCCGGGTCATAACCGTTTACCTGCAGTGCCATTTGGCGGCGAAACTGCCGGTTAGAGGACACGTACCACGTCCTTACTGGCAAAAGATTGTTTGAGAATGGATCCTAGTGATATTTTCGACTAGGCATTTGACTATTTGTGAGCTAGAGTTAATTTCAATTTGTCCGCCTCGGCAAACTGTTGTGGAGGGGGGATGGATTTTTGCTTTAAGTTTTTGATGGATTTATTTCAATTTTTAAATATTTTTGGAATTTTGAATATTATTGGGATTTTGGGTTTTTGAGATTTTTGTGGAGTTTTTTGGTTTTTTTTGGATATTTGGAATGGCATTGGAAATTATTTGGGAACCCCTCCGGTTGAGATCTGCATTCAACACGGCCATCATCGGGGTGTTTGGGGTCTTTTCTCTTTTGTTGATCGAACCTTGTCAACTCTGTCGGGCTGTCGACAGAGGATCGGGTTTTGTAGGCTTTGAGCCTTTATTAGTGAATTCTTTTGATTTTAGGCTTTAAAGGCCTAATATGAATGTATTGAAACAAATATTCTGGTCGCCACGGCCACATATTTGTTTAATGGTTCGAACCCTGTCGACTTCTATTAACCTGTATAGAAGGATCGGTTTCGAACCTGAATTCACCTGTCAACCCGCACAGCATCCCTAGACGTCACGTGTGTACCAATAACACGCTCGCCGGGGCCCATGCGGGTTTTATAATTATTTTTACCCCTTTTAGTGTACCTATGTGTATACAAGCTATTGTGCATGTGCAGGGGTATTTTAGAAAGCTTGAAAGGTCTTCTACAATAGACCGTAGAGATTTGCATTTTGATGTAGTCATCTCCTAGCCTTCATTAGAGATCATTCAAATTCATCCTTTCATTGATTGCTTATCTAGTTCAATTCTAGTCCATGACATAGCTTTGTAACTATCTCATATCTTTCACAATCCTTTGTCATTTAGAAGTGAGGATATGCTAACAAGATGAGTTGCAACATGTATGTTGAATATGATACATTTGGTCATTAATATCTCCCTTCCATTTGGGATAATCATTTCTTAACCTTTGCAAAGATTGTATTTTTTTTTTATCATAAGCATATTGCTATTGTTAGCTAGTAGCCGTATTTGGACTATATATATTCCATATGAATAAACCGTATCATTCATTAGAGACCTCATATGGTAGCAAGTGGTGTTCAAGGTTATTTATTCAATACTGACCATCTAATCATTTGGTGTTCCTTTGAATGATTTGAACCCTGATTTCGAGAACTGGTTTGAATCCAGCTTAAAATCAAGCTCATTCCAAGTTCAAGTTCTGATTTGAGTAAACCCTTTGTTTGTTTGTTGACTTGAGTTCAAGTTTCGAGCTTAAGTGCATGCCCACAAGTTCTCTATTTGAGTTTACTTTCTATGTCCCCTTCACTTGGTTCAAACCAAGTTCTCTTGCAAATGATTTCTATTTGAGTTCTTTGCCAAGTTCAAACTCAAACTCAAGTTTGAATTTCAAGTCAATGTAGCTCATAACTCATTCAAGTTCAATTTGAGTTTGTTTAAGTCCAAATCAAGTCTACAAGTTTGTTTGTCAACTTGCCTAAGTGCTCGCTTAAATCCAATTGGAGTTCAAATTACGCATAGTTTTTGCACTTTCTTGTATACAAGTCCAATTGACCCAATTTCCAGTTTGCAAGTTTTCATAGTTAAATTGCAAGCCTTTGCTTGTTTGGATAGGATTCAGATGGATCGCCTTCTTATCCTTCCAATCAAATTCTTTATAATTCCTCTATTGAGAAATCATCTGAATACATATTGAGTCTTTGATATTTTGTTCAAATCTTCTTGCCATCTTGAGTTCAATTCCTTGTAGTATAACTTTAGTTGATTGCTTAAAAGCTTCAAGTATAAGTAATTGTTCAAATTCGAATCCGTCTTCATCAAGTTCAAGTGCAGTCCTTGTTGTCTTGTAGAGTCTAAGTCCGAATTCAAATAATAAGCTCAAGTTTCATATCCATAAGTTTGAGTTCACTTTGTTCATGCTTGAGTTCCTTTGCTTAGTCATTTGAGTTCAAGATCGCGTTCAAAACACAAGTTCAAGCTTACAAGTTTCACCATTTGATTCGAATTTAAGCTCATTTTGATTAAGTCTCTGGTAGTTCATGTCACTTTTGAATTTGATGTCAAAGTCCTCACTTGGTTCAAACCAAGTTCATAAGTTTCAAGTAAGCTTGTTCAACTCAAGTTCAAAATATATGTCCACAAGTCTTTTGTCTGAGTTCAATGTTAAAGTTCATCTTGTTCATTTAGAATTGAATTCATTCGGGTTCAAGTTCATTTAAGTAAATTGGATCAAGTCCATAAGTCTCATTCTGCTCCAAGTCCTTGTCTGAATTTCAGACAAAATTTCGGCAGCCTCCCGGCGTCTCCCCCGTTAAGGGGAAAAAACCAAGAGGCCGCCTACCCGCCACGTCAACAAAGACGTGCACGGTTGGTGTTTGTGAGACACCGCGGCGGTGATTTTGTTTATTTCTCCCACCACAGCCAACAAAGGCGTGCATGGGTTTTTTTAAAAAGCATTTTATGAAAAGATACAGTTTTGCTTTCCCCCCCGCCTGGGGGTACTTATAAGTGACCCCGCTTCGCCGTACGTGCCGCACCGGGGTCCCATCCTACCACGGCCAACAAAGGCGTGCATAGGACAGTTCTCCGATTTGCCACGAATATTGAAGTAGGGTTTTGATAGAAAGATTCATACCTCCGCGGGGTAGTCGTGGATGACACATGGATCGAGGGGTCACTCGCCTACCTCGTCGTAGGTGTTGCACCGGGTTCCCTCCTACCACGGCCAACAAAGGCGTGCTTAGGTGGTTTGCCGGTCCGACACTGACATTGAGAAAGGAGAGTGGGAGGGAAGGATCAAACATTTTATTTTTATTGTAATTAATCATGATTAATCATAATTAATTATGACTAATCACAATTAATTATAATATAAAATTAAAATGATTCTTAATTATTTATAATTAATTATAAGCTATTGTAATTAATTAGAATAATTAATTATAAATAACCTTAATTAATTATAAATAATTAGTATTAATTAGTTTTAATTTAAAAATATGATAATTAATTATAATTAATTAATATTAACCTTAATTAAGATTAATCATAATTAATTAAGATTAATTATGATTAATTACTTAAAATTAATCATAATTAATTATAATTAACCTAATAATTACAGTTAAACAAAAATAATCAATTATAATTAATTAAAATAAGTTTTAATTAAAACTAATTAAAATTAATTACTTAATATTAATCTATAATCAATAATAATAATTTAAGTTAATTAACATCAATTTTAATTAAAATTAATGTTAATTAAAGTTAATTAAGATTATTTAATCCCTTCCCTTTTCTCTGTTGTGAGAGATTTACGGGACTTGGCCGAAGTAGCGCCTGAAAGGGAGAATGTTACCTTCACTACACGCGAGCTCCCGTTCTTGTTTTCGTCAAAATGTCGTAACTTCCTATACGACAGGAAGGGAAAGTCGCGGATGGAGCGGAGTCGGAGGGCCAGGGGCGACGGGATATGGAGGTCGGAGAGGAAGGAGGAGATTGGAATTCGGAGCTAGGCTTCGGTTTGGAGAGGTCGGTTAAGGTAGGTTTTCTCTTCTCTCTCTCTCTCTCTCTCTCTCTCTCTCTCTCTCTCTCTCTCTGCGGCTTGGGGTCGACACAGCGACGGGAAAGGAGGGAGGAGGTCGGAGCTGAGGGCGTTCGGCCAGAGGAGGTAGAGGGTCGGGGGTGCTCTGCAGGCGGAAGAAGGGAGGATCGGAGGGGGCGAGCTATCGGGAGAGGAAGAAGTAGCGAATGGAAGAAGCGAGATCGTGAGTGTGTTGAGATCGTATGAGAGGAGCGGTATTTAACGACGCTGAGGAGGCTTGATCGAGGAGAAATCGCGCGTGGTCAGCTCTGCGTGGTCGGCTCTGCTTCGACGCCGTTTGAACAGGATATGGGCGACTGTACCAACGGCGGGATCTCAACTAGATTTGCGGCAGAAGATCGGGATGGGCCGCCGAATGGTGCAGGTAATCATTTTGAGTATATTTTTTTTTTTATTTTTTGATTTGTCTGTGTCCTCTTTGCTTCACTGTGAAGGTCAACAAATGCCCCCCAACAAATGTGGTACGCGTCTAGAGCGAATCACGTTTGTTGTATGCTAATTGACCCTGTGGATCTCTAGATATTTATTCTAGATGTCACATTAGGATTTTCATTTAGTGGATCTCCAAAAATTCATTTTGATGTCACACTAATCTCCCTTTCTCTTGACTCTTTTAGATGTATCCATAAATGATTGAGATATTGATTTCCTTTGTCCTGTGCTTTGTGCTGCGGACATTGATGGAGGATTACCTAATTTGTTTTTGTTGACTTGTCAGGTGGTTTTGTACTTTCGGCCCTATGCTTTTAGCTTTGGCGGGCTTGTTGAAAGTGTAGATGCCGGTGACCTAAACCATTAGGTTTGTATTAGGTCGATGGCGAAAAGTCATCGGTCCTGAGCTTTGTGTATAGCGGACTTGTTGATGACGAATCCTTTTAGTTCAGCCTAAGGCTTTTTGTGAACTTTGGGATAATTTTTTTCAGTCCTTTGCTTTGTGCTTTGGCGGACTTTTAAAAGAAAAATTCCTTCGATCCTCGCTTTGTGCTTTACGGATTTGTTGAAGGATTTGCAGGTTCTGGATTCAGTTGATAGTACCAAACGTAGGTAGTATCTTGATCCTTAACCACTTGAGAAGACTTTAATCTGAATCACTTGAGTTCGTCAGATCGGGAGAGCTAGAATTTGATAGCTCTTTGTCCTCTGGTTGCTGAGATGGGGGTTCCTCTACTGCGGTCTTTCTTATGGCTTGTTGAGTAGATGGAGCTGCCAGCGATCCGGCCATATTGGGCTTGTTGGATCCGACCTCTTACACCCATTCAGGCTTCAGACTTGAGCTACGTGAATTGCGCTTCTCAATACTGATTTTGCTAAAGTTGGTAGATTTGGAGTCATCCTTCGTGGTTGCAGATTTTGGAGCCTACGAACATTTGGTAGTTGTTCAAGACTCATCCTTCCACTGGAATTTTGATTCTCCAGTCATTTTGGAGAATTTTGCAGACTACGACCACTTGAACTTGTCGAGCCAAATTTGCCTTCGTGCTTCCTACAGTCCCTACTCACGGGTTGACGAAGTGGGGGTTCTGCTACTACGGCCTTCCTTATGGCTTGTTGAGTAGACAGAGCTGCCAGCGATGGCCATATTTGGGCGTGTTGGATCCGACCTTTACACCCATTCGAACCTTAAGCTTCAGGCTGTTGGAAGGCTTCAAGCTTCTTCGGCTCAATTTTGTATGAGTGTGTAGCCATAAAAGTCTCTTTCTTGACTTTTGAGTCTTAGTTTGTTGGAGAAGACGGTGTTGTCTCTAACTCTTGAAAGACCACCTGCATATACTTTGGAAAACAAATATTTGTATTCTTTAGCACAAAAGAATATTTGGATTGATAATTTTAAATATTTATTCGGGGATCTCGGCATGCAGCGCGATGTCGACCCGAATAAATATTTAAAATGCCCCCTGTCTCGCAGGGACATTTTAGAATGGAATAAATTTGGAATATAAAATTTTAAATATTCATTTGGGGATCTCGACGTACAGCATGATGTCGACCCAAATGAATATTTAATATGCCCCCTGTCTCGCAGGGACATTTTGGATGGGCCTTTCTATTTTGAGATTTTAAATATTTATTCGAGGATCTCGGCACGCAACGCGATGTCGACTTGAATAAATATTTAAAATGCCCCCAGTCTGATGGGGGGATTTTGAAATGCGTTCTTGCTATACAAGAGAATTTCAAAATATGAGCAAACATACATTAATAAATATGCATATTTTAATCATCACAAAATACATAAGATATGGAATTTTCATTCGTGATATTTCTTTAGGTGTCGACCGTTGATAGGCGGCATGGGTCTCTGACCATTCAGATCGATCAATTGATATGCTCCTCCTTGGTACACTTTCTCGATGACGAAGGGGCCTTCCCAATTGGATACGAACTTGCCACCAATTTTTCTGTGTGGGATAATTGGTCTTCTCAGCACTAGGACCAACTCTCCTTCTTGAAATGTCCGAGGGCGCACCATCCGATCAAAGGATTTCGCCATTCTTCCTCGATAGATTTCTAGGTTCTGTTGAGCTTGTAACCTGAGTTCATCAAGTGCGTCGAGCTCTTCCATTCTGAGACGGGCATTTTGTTCTTGAGTAAGCTCATTCTGAATTGCTACCCGGAGCGACGGTAGTTCAATCTCCAATGGTAATACGGCTTCAACACCGAACACTAATGAATAGGGAGTGGCTTTAGTTGGTGTTTTGTAAGTTGTACGATACGCCCATAATGCTTCTGCCATCTTCGTTGTCACTCTCTTTTATTCTTGGTGAGAATCTTCTTCAACAATTTCACCAGTGTCTTGTTGAAAGCTTCTGCCAATCCATTCGCCCTTGGATTGTATATAGATGAATATCGCCAATCAATTTTGTGCCGATCAACGAACTTGTAGATTTTTGTACTTTTGAATGCAGTACCGTTGTCTGAGATTATGCGGCGTGGCACACCGAATCTGTAGACGACATTATGGGTAAAGAAATTGGTCACATGCTCTGATGTGACCTCTCTGAAAGGAGCTGCTTCTGCCCACTTGGAAAAGTAGTCTGTTGTTGTCAGAATAAATCGATGCCCCGCTGATGATGGCGGATCTATTGGCCCAATTATGTCAGTGCCTTAGCATTCAAATGGCCAGGATGCTACTGTTGGATGCAGAGGATTTGGCGGTTTGATGTATCACATCACGTGGATTTGACATTCGTGGATCTCTTAGC